>CALSBV010010478.1:6521712-6548645 GCA_943590825.1 Bovichtus diacanthus
ATATATATATATATATATATGCACATATGTGTTATATATGTTAACACGAACAACACAGCTCTGTGCATGTATGGCAAACTTAAACTTAGTGCATGTCGTAAGAAAACTGTTTTACTTAGCAGAAGCTGGTAAGGAAAATGGCACAAGCAAAAAAATAAAAAGTTCCTGAATGGTCAGACAGCTGTGGAGTCTGTGTCTTGTCTGCAGACAGTTAAGAATCTGGATCATAAGTGGTTGATGTTGTGCTGTGCCATGCGGTGTCATGCTGTGTCATTTGCACCTGAAAGAACTGCCCTTTATTACCAGGCATCCTGTAGAAAAGTTTCTCCCACTGATATGAGATAACAAATGTGGAATAAAAACAAATCTCCCCTTCTTTAGGTTCACACTACTGCCTGCCCCCCCCGTCACCTCTCGTCTCCTCAACATCCCAAGTGTGCTTTTCTGCAAACACTGAAACACCTAGTGCATCTCCTTTCAGCAGGGAGCAAGAGCCTTGCATTGTTTGTTCTGATGTAATAATGTCGCTCAGTGTGAGTGTGTAAGTGTGTGTGTCTGTCAGACAGAGATAGAGAGAGTCTGTGGGCACCGTCTGTCCTGCGACCTGGATATAATGTGGACCCTGAGGAGTCGAGTTTGAGGAGCTGCCCATGGAAATGACACAGTACACAAACATGGAAATATAAACACACATGGACTCACACACGCCCTAAATCGGTCTCACCGTCCCGAATTGCTGTGTTTCCAAACAGTCCGTAAAAGGATGATGTATCCCCTTAATGTGACAGTTAAGTAGACCTGATACATTTAAACTTCAAATGAAACATGCTAAAAATAACACGAGCATTAGCATTCCAAGATGTAACGCACTGCAACATGCCAAGCAACTGTACAGTGGACTCTTTTCTTTTAGGATCCGTGGGTTCCTACATCATTTGCCGGACAAAGTCCACTCTAAATGTCTGTATGTGAAGTATGGCCCACTGAAGGAGACAAAGTGAACAAGGCAAGATGGAGCATCACTGACAGGTGGTGAAGGCAAATCTTTCAATAGAAGTCCATCCACTTTCACTTCTCCACCTATAGCTGTAATCTCTGAGTGGTGACTGAGGGAAATAGATCGCAGAGATGAAGTGAGACACTTTGCGGTGAGTTTTGGAGACGGGGTGAGCACCTGATTATGATGTCTCCTGGACAGAGGTGTTGGCGCCTCTGGGAGGAGACCCTGGGCGGACCAACATGATGAAGGGGTCTTGTATCCCATTTGGCTTTTGAACGCTTTGGCAGCCCTCAAGAAGAGATGGAGGTCATGGCTGAGAAAAAAGGTTATCTGGACCCAAGTGGCTGGAATTGGATGGATGCTTGACCCAAAAATGTTCATTGTCATCAAAGTTCACATCTTCAATTACAGCAGCACCATGCACATTCCATGCTATTCTATATGGTCCACTAGTAGTTGTTCTAAATAGTAAAATACTTTGGGAAATCAACAAAAAAAAAAAAAAGCATTAAGGTGACAAATATTTCCTTCTGAAGTAATATAAGCAAATCACTTGTTTTGCCAAGCGACGCCTAACAAACTTGAGCTACATGACAAAATGACCTCATGCATTCTTAGCCGACCTCCCAACTCACAATTTATTCCTTCTGCTCATTGTTCCATTGATTCCATCCAATTACTCTCATCTCACACCCTCTACTCCTTTAGTCTTCCTATTTGAAACATTTAAATCAGCAATCATTTTTGCTTGGAGGAGGAGTGACAGGGACTGGAAGGACTTTTATCTGAAAAGCAGCTATAAATAACCACTTGGAAGGAAGAAGGAGTAGCAATGGAGAGGAAAGCGAGAGTGAAAGAAAGAGAGGGGTGGAGAGGGAGAGAGAGAGGGAGGGAGGGAGGCGGGGGGGGGGGAGTTAAAATAGATCAGATGTGGGCTTGTACACATATTTGGTAAGCAGAGGGCATTCGGTTAGTACTCCGCGAGTGCTGCTGAATCCAAAGCAGGAGAGTAGACAGCATGCATTTGATAAAATGTCTGAACTAAAACAAAAACAAGCACATCCCATCGCTCACAGATGACCTCTGAAACCTTGTGCCTTTGCTCCAAAAATAAAAAAAAAAAGCAGTGCAGATCACAATTACTATGACTTTACGCATTGACTTGTCGGAGCACTAATACGTTTCCCTACTTCATGTAGTAGTAGAGACGAATCGATCTAAGGAACCTGATTCAACTTCCAATCTCACAGTTGATGGGAAAATGAGGATATGAAACAAAAGATCATTCCATTCAGGCTATATGGGTGGTGCTGAATGTCTGATGTTACATAGAATCGCTTTGTTTCTCCCAACAAGTTATGATACATATGGCCGACTTTGGCATGAATATCAGCCCATTACTAAAACTGTTAATAGAAATTTGAAAATAACTCATGTGCTTTCAATCAATCAATCGATCGATCTCCTTAGTATGCATCAATAAACCACCATGTAGACTACGTTGCTCTAATCAAATTTGCGGGACCACCTATGCTGGTGGTAGCCTCAGAAAGGCTGAATAATAACAATATAAAAGGCTACCGTTTCAAACTCATGGAAAACATTTATTAATCAGAGCACTCGCATAAGAAAGTAGGCCGAGCACAATCGGAGCGCTAAATATATTCTGAATTTATGAACGATTCTCGGTCAAAATCAGCAGTGGAAACATCTCTCTCTCTCTCTCTCTCTCTCTCTGTCCCTCCACTTTCCTATCATTTCCGTTCATCCTACAATGGAGGCAATGGAATAGTGAAAAATTAAAAGTTCAGTTTACAACCAGCTTGTGTCTGTCTCACACAACAAATTTAGCCATTGTTCTATAGAAACATAAAGCCTAAACAGAGGGGGATCAAGGAGCGAAAACGATGACCAGACTTGACCAATCAGATTTGACTATGTCAATTCTTAGTCGGGGACACACCTAGTACACAGGGACAACTTCCTAGGGAACCCACCGACACCGTCTGGGGTTTACGTGCCTTACGTGCCTTGCTCTGGGACACATCGCTGGTAGTCCTTAGACGTCTGGATTTTACAAGTTCAGGGATTCAAAGCAGAAGACATCCAAATACTTCTCTAACCTTTAAACCGTCCTTCTTTCTTACCACCCTGACCTCTTTTCATCCTCATCCCCTCCTCTGTATGCTGATCATGTAGTTCAAATTGTTACTGATGGGGTCAAATTGTATTGGCAAGCACTTCCGCAATGACGTCCATGGCCCAGTGCGGGATTACAATGCTCAGGCTTAAAAATGGGGCGAAAAAGGAGAAAGGGAGAAAACAAGAGAAGCTATAGCTTGTGTGATTAGAGCTGGTGAGACAGAAGTCATTTCTAGATGAGGGTGACTGCAAAGAGTTAAGCCCGACCGGACTTACTGGTGATTATATAGAGCCTAGACAAGAAAGTAGGGTTCACTTGGAGCTCTTACCCAACATCTTACTGTTTCCGACACACGCATGCATGCACGCACGCACGACCCCTGAAACAATCAGTATGCATAAACAATCACAGCCATGACCCCTTCAGCTATCTTATCTTCATCTCTGAGGCCAGATAATCCACATAGGTCCTTCAACACACACACACGCACACACACACACACAGATTCACATCCTAGTGTCCATGGTGTTAACGTCCTAGAACATGCTGCAGTGATTTAAAAAAAAGAAAGAAAAGGAATGGCTTATCAGTCGCCATGTCCGTAAACTGAAGAACACAGTCACCTTAGCCGTCTTTCTCTCCCAGTCCCTGCTCTGGTAAACTGGATGGCAAACACTTCTTCATTATACTACAATGTCATAGATTCCTATTGCTACGTGCACAACATTTCAAATCTCTACCCAACAGCCAAGGACTGTTTTGCACTGTGTCATGAATGCAAAAGGGTCAGCAATCACCTTAATTTATGCTTCAGCTGATATCTTATGATTTATTAATGAGAAGATCTAATTAATCTCCGTTTGAAAATTGCTGTACTTTGAATATATTGCCATTCTGTGGGTATGAGGATGAGAGCTGTTCTTCAAAGGTTGCAATCTCAAACAGGTGAAGACTGCAGAACCAATTCTAAAATGAATGCAATTATTTTTCGCCCATGTGTATCAGCATTAATATGTATATGCCAAATTACTTGCATTTATTAAAATCATTATATTTCATTATCCCTGCTCTACTTTGTTTGATCATTTATATCAATAGGGGTGTTCTTTTTTTTTAATTTTCCCAGCATGAGAATATGTCATTGCAAGTACAGTAATTTCACAGTAATGTAATGAGTAAATCCTCCATGTAGTGAAAAAAAATTAAACATTTATAGATTTGAAGCTAAACCGATTTACATAAGCCATTTAAGTATGCATTTTGAGTTATTAGGTTCCAATCAATTTCACTTTGTGTTCCGCTGGAATACTATAGTTAGTATAATCTCATCAAAATGTGTAATGTTACATGACATGTTCGAATGTTGGCAACAAACAAAGCCAAGTGTTGAGAGGATATGGATTTGCATGAAATCTATGATTCTCATGACATCGTTTTTCGAGTTATAACAATGCAAACGCCATTTGTATGCAACTGTGCGTAGCATATGCAATCCCTGGATGTGGACTCTCTGAAACTGTGCGTCTCCGCACCAGTGAGTCATGAAGTAAGGCACAGTACTGGAACGATCAGTTGGAGTGGGGTTCAGGGACCTACTTGACAGGATTCCAAGTGATCTCCTGCCAAGCAGGGATTAGTTTAATTTCTAAAATATCTCATTCATTTACTAGATATTATCTTAAATATGGTCCTAGACCTAGAGGAACGACAATTTACACTACATAGCTGTGTGTAAAATTCAAAAAGGAAAAGATAATGACAAAAGCATTATCTACATCTCAAGCTTATACACATAAGTAGTTTTTTTTCAGAACAAGACACCAACAAATATCTCTCCTACCTGCCAGTGGTGTTGCGGAGGATCGCCAGGGCATCGGGGAAGCCGTCCAGGTTGTAGTCCCCAAAGTGCAGGGCGATGGGCTGGTTGGAATTCACTGACACAAAACTCCAAACTGTGTCCTTCCACTGGAAATCCGACAGCACTGTTACCCACTGCAACAACATCCGGGGGAAAAAAAATGTAATCAGAATTGGACAATAACACTGGACCCAATAATAGTGAAAACAGACAACAGGAGGAAGGTTAAAAATGAAAGAGTCAGAATAGATGAGCAGTGAAAAGTCCTCGTCAAAAAGTCATTCAGGGTGCTTTCACACTCGTAGGTTAATTTGGTCTGGACCAAGGGGGAAAAAAAAAAAAAAAAGACACAATGTTACATTTCAGTTCTGGCCCGGCTCCTATTCACACCGACTTTTTACAAACAACCAGGACGAGTAAACAGGAAGTTATATCAACAGGTAACTCATTCATAGGACAGTTTGGCAGTTTGATTGTCAGCCTGCATCATCAGGACCCACGGAGGAAAATCAGTTTCTGGCGACTGACAGAAGCTTATGAAGCACTTTAATGCTCCCGATGTGTATACTTATGTTGTCACAAAGAGCTAATCAAGAAACAACTGATTAAAAGCATTATTAAAGACTGCAAATGGACTGCATGTCATGAATAAAGACTAACAGGTTGAGACAGTAATTATTCCGCACTTGGATACAAGCACTGCGGTTTTAACAGCTTTTGACCCACAGTATTAATTAGGGAAAATACCTGCCGCATACGCGTTACTATTATTAAATACTAAATAAATAAGTTATATACGTGGCCTTATACAGACCAATTATAAAATCACTTACTAAACAGAATGCACGTTTTTTTGTTACCCTTTTGTTTGGAAGTAGTAGTTCAATATTTTGAAATGTAATTAGTATGAAAGAAAAGTCACTCAATTAATGAAATTACCTTTTCAGTAGATTTGAAGCAAATCTAAGTCAATTTGAAGTGAAAAACGTTATCTGGTGTTTGCACCGACTATTGGCTACAATGATGTTTTCACACTGGCATAGTAATGCATGTTTTTGCTGCACTTTCCATCTGGCATCTCTTGGGCAGTAGATAATACGGGCAGTGTACAAAGAAATAATTCCATTTATCTTTTTTATAAATTGGTCTACATCTATACTTGGATATTTCTGGATCTTTTTGTCAGGGGGTTGGAAGGAGTGAAAAATAAATACTTTCATTTCACCCAAACTGTGAAACAGTGCAGTTCGGGTGGAGCTAAAACCTACAACATGTTATCCAGGTTTTACCATGCCCTTTCTGACATATGGAAAAAAAACTGTTGTACCGTGCTTGCGTCCAGGACTTGGTGCTTAGACAGACTGTACGTATTCTAATATAATGGTAATAGAAATGACAATATGGAAATGTGTCTTTAACTATGCTTAAAAAAAAAAAAAGAACGATTTCAAACTAATAACAAATGCTTGCCTCAGTGGATGAGAGCAATAGTGCGGGGGACTGAAATTACCAACAACAAACCCAACAACCCTTTTCAGTGCAGTTAGAGCACTCCAATAACACTCCTCCCTGATGGTCTCACACTGGCTTGCTTGAGAAATACTTAAATTACAAGAAAAAAAAAAATGTCCAGAATGATTTTATGTGAAACACTTAACACTGAAGTCAAATAATAATAATAATAATGTGATTGAAGTTCAATCTTAAATTGCCCACCGAATAGCGATCTCTTGTCTTAATGTCTTTGATTGTAATCTACAGTATCCTGAGTGCAAACTGAGACTCCAGTAATACGTTTCACAATTACTTTAAGAAAAGCATTTACTTGAGGTAAAAAGCAAACCACATCATTTGCTAGAATTGAACATGTTGCCATGCCTCTCCTCGGTGTGGAGATGTGTCCGCAAAACATAGCAGAAGAGAGAAAATCTAATCAAGAACTGACCAAAAGATGGTGAAAAAAACAAGCAAAGAGTATGAATTATATTCATACCAAAAAACTAAATTCAACTTCATTATAAACTGTCACTTCACTTGGCCTATTAATAAACTACAGAGTGGGGTTTTAGAATCAGTCGCTGTGTGCGTGCTCATGCAGTGTTGCCTTTAAAGCCATTTTCTTCACGCAGCAGACGCAGGTGGTGAAGAAGCCCTCCCACCATGTTAATCCAACACAAACAAGGCATCTTTCCCTTTCCCTCATCCTGACAATTCAAATGTCAAGGCAATAGGGCCCTCAAAAGGCGCATTTCTGTAATATTGCTACTGACTTATGGATTTGGAAGGAAATACTCAAACTAAGATGTGCACATGGCAAACGGCATTTTTAAAAACGGCACGCAGAGACAGTGTTTCTAAAGTGCCTCGCTGAGACCATTATCGCCTCTCTCACTTTACATGAATGACATTTCCCTTAGCAGCCGCATCAACACACTAGCACTGGTTTGAGCATCGACTCTCTATTTATGTCATAACATCTTCCTTCTCTTCCACCAAATGCTGGTGACTGAATGCATTATTATCCCTAATCCTTACCTTAAAACCGTGACAAGTAGCAATCCAGGATTAGCATGTATTCAGCGCAGGATGTTCAGTTTGGCATATGAATTGTTTCTGACTAATGCACACTATGAACCAAATCATTCCAGTCTTTATTTGACTAATACAGTTGTATTACAGTCCAGGTGTTGCCATGAGTGGAACATGCATGGTAGTTGTAACGCAGTCAAATAACAACTGCTAGGCAATAAATCCTCCATCCGTGTATGTTATAATGTTCAGTTTGAGTTGAAACGGTTTTAGAGAGGTGTTCGATTAACAGTATGCTCATTTTGATGGCTGCATGTCATTTGTGGTGCAGTTAAACCGTATTTCATTGTGCAGCGAGGTGTTTCTATTAGTCTATATTGATATAAATGGGTGGACAGAAATAAAAGGAACACTGGCCAGTAGAACAATGCAATTCAACAGCACCGTAAACTGCAGCGTCCAAAATGACCATACAGTTCAACACCTCATTAAAACAAAACAAAAAACCATGACATTAAAAACAGCTTGAAATGTCCAATAACTTACATACATACGAAATATTTTGTCCTCATACAAATACACTGGCAACGTCCATCACCACAAGGATATTTCTTATTGTATATGTATGTGAAATATTGAATCATTGTCTCAACATTGTTGTTTATGTTGTAGCTTAATGTTAATAAACAAAAAAAGAATACTATTGGCTGATATATCGGGATTTTTTTTACTCCCAAGAATGGATATCAGTATTGGCTTAAAAAAATCCAGTATCAGTCGGGCAATATTTCCTACAACACTCACACTGGAACACCTTTTTGTTTGCTCTGGTTTTCTGGATTTAAAGAAAAAATAAAAATACATTTTGTGTGTGTGTGTGTGTGCGTGTGCGTGTGTGTGAGAGAGAGAGAGTGTGGATCCTAGAGAGGCGTGGGGCCAGATGCTGGAGGTTTAAACTATTCATGAATGTTAAACAGAGAGAGCAGGTGCAGGGGAGAGTCACCAGAGACACTCACACTCACCAGAATGGCCTCTAATTGCTCTTAACACGACCAGCATGTTTGAAAAAGACAACCACGGCCTATTACCAATTAGTTAAAAATGTATCACACAAACCATGATGTCACTGATGCAAGTTTCCTCCAAACCAGCTGTCCACACAATGTGAACACAGGTACTGATGTAGAGGTAACACACTGTGACACACTGTGCTTGTAGGCGTGGTGGTGGTGGTGGTGGTGGTGGGTGTAGGTCATGTTAATGATGGGGCCAAGGGATGCCCAGGAATGGGTGCCTTTGACCATTTTCATAAGGGAATGGCAAGTTAGAATCTGATTTCTTAACTCCAATGATGATAAGGTAACTGAAGACTTTACACAATAAAACTTTAAAAAACATAGATGGTATTTGATTAACCATTGCTAAATGAAAGTACCGAAAACGTATTTGAGCATAGTAAGCAAACCCAAACCACAAAGATTCATGCAGTTTAAAGTGCAATGCAATATAATACAATAAAATACATCAAACAGAACATCACTCCTTCTGTACTATCCACATGCATCTTTTGGTGAAACAACCCAATTGAAATCCTTTGTCTTTCTTCATTTTCCTAATCACTTTTTGTTTGACCCCATCACCAAATGTAAAGCTTGCACAATTTGTAAAAAAAAAAGTGGTGTACCTGCATAACTAGAGAGACAATTATTACAATACAATTATTTGTTGATTGTATACCCAAGCTAATTCCAGAAAATTCTACCCATTTAGCCATTGGTAGGCAGACAAACCTGCCGTTTTTATTTTTATAGGACCTTTTAATATTACATTAACACTAATAGAAACATTTCATTTTAATAAACTGTAACCCGTTTTCACTTAATAAGAAATAGTTTTGTGTTTTGACACAGAGTTACTTGGATTCTCTCACTGTAGTGAGCAGAAGTGAGTTGAGAGCGACAGTAATTATGCTCCTCTACATACAGATGGTGTCATAAAAGCAGGGGAGTGATAAACCCAGGTTGAATATTTTTCAAAGGATAAGAGCTTGGAGCTTTTACGCAACGCTGCCCAGTCAAGCCCTCATTAAATGACCGTTGAGTGATGGTTGCAATGTGCTTTAAGAGGCTGACTGCCTGCCATATGGGCGTAAAGCTTGACTACGATTATTGCCGTGCAGAGTGGACAGGAGTGCTGGAAATGACCACCGTGTGGTGGCTGGCACAGAGAATTGAATAGAGAATGCGAGGCCAGAGAGGCTGCTGCCAGTGAACACAATGTTAGACATGGACGCACATTATGGTACATTGTCCAACACGCAAACATGAACATTTGGACACATTTACGGTTAAAAATCTAATTCCAGGGGAAAACATGTTAATGCCAAAGATGTACTGACTTGGTTAATATGAGATAGAGGGAGAGAAAACAGAAGAGTGAACATAAAAAGACGTGCATGTAGTTTGGATCAAGTCTTGATCAAAAATGACTGCTCATAAGATAATAACTCATCGTCTAAAGAGGGGGCACTGCTTCACAATCCAAAAGATATGTAGCTTCAATCCAAAGTCCATTACCTATTGACGGTAAAAAAGCAATACACCTGCCGTTCAGGACGAGCTGGGTTGAAATGGGACAAGACATTGATCTAATAAGTACTAAATACACATTAGCTTGCATGTCGGTAGTTATTCTCAGAGCAGAGGGCCAATGCTTTCAAAAGGCTACATGCTCAATCTTTTTTTTTTTTTTTTTTTTTTCGTGGTGTTCAATCCCCAAAGCAAATTAATTCACTGGCGAGTTATCTTTATACTGGGGTCCTTTGGTCTGTGCTCAGCACCAACATGACGTCCTCTCCCAGGACAGAGTGGGGCCTTTGCTGGTCGCCAGCCTTATCAGCAGACCACTGTGCTGCTAGTGGCCCTGAGGCAATCAGTGTACTGTCCGTTGCCTCTTTTCTAACGCTGATTAGAGGAGGAGAGAAGAACGACACGGAGAATACTAACGGCATCTAGTCAACACTGCAACAATGCAGACACACAAACACTCCGAATGTCTGCCATGCATCTGCTCTGCGACGGTACGATTGCTGCCGATTAAAGTGGGGAAGACAATTTTAATCTACCAGCAAATGTTCATGACCTGAAGGATGCCTGGGAGAAGAGCAGAGGTCGAGCGCAAAGGTTGGTGAAATAAAGTAACATAAAGAAAGCCTCAGAGAAATGTAAAAGGTGCTAGAATGATGAGACTAAAAACAACACGTACTACATAAGCGTATACCTGTACGCATGCCATCCCTCAAACATATGATGGCGAGATGCTGATGACAGGAATCATCTGTCCAGGATTAAGCCCGCCATATTAGTAATTATCTAAACTAAAATCAAACATAAAACATTTCATTATCATGGCTGTCTCCCTTTAATTTATACATTATATTGTTTCCTGGCAAAAAGCGTGATTGTGCCTCTCAAGCATTATTTAATAACATTGATATGTGATGAGGATATTGTGTGAACATATGGCAGAACAAAAGCAGATGATTGAAGACTTACAGTAATTGGAGAAAATTAGCAGACAAAATCCCAAAGCTTAACAGTAAGAGTGGAAGGCATAAGATCAATCTTTTTCAACGGAACAATAATGTACGTCATTTGTCCTCAGCAAGATGAGATAGCCCCCCCCCCCCCCCCCGTGTTTGTTTTTATTGCTCAGCAGTATTATGTGGGGAATCGAGCGGAAATCATATGGGCCTCAGTGAGGATATTAAAAGGTTTTAACCTGATCAAATCATTTAAAATATTTTTTTTTATTTGAGAAGCTGTAATGAATAGCCAAGCTGACAGAGGAGCTGCTTAAATAAATCATGAAGCGGTAACTCCTTCCTTATGGCTGTGGAAGTTTAATCACTAAATATAACAGCGTATTTGAATAATGTCAAGTGTGTGTCTTTATAGATTAATCTGCGGCCTAAAGTCCTCCCAGTCAAACAGAGCGCTCCTAAGTCTAAATAACTCGATATAGACACTCGCAGGTTCAAATGTCAACATATTAACACCGAATTGAGTATCTGAGTGTGTTGCGGCAGAGATCCAAGAGGCCTAGTTAATGGAGATGAAACTGATGATGGGATTTGTGCTTGCGAGGTAATCTGATACCTTTAATGGTAGTGAGGGGAACGATCGCGCATACAAATAGCTTTTTATAAAACAGCAAAGAAAACGCAGCCCGTTCTCCATACAATCACGCAGAGAGAGAGAGAGAGAGAGAGAGAGAGAGAGAGAGAGAGAGAGAGAAAAAACACAGCAACGTGCCTATAGAAACTCACATAAAAACCAGGAGCGGCAAAAACACAGACCCCAGACATGAAATCGCACTCCTGGCTGTGCTGATGACTAAAGTAAAAAAAAAAAGCGGCGGCATGCTTGCAGACTCCCATTGATTCAACTTGGCGGAGAGGGCTCCCGCTTCATTAGGCCAAGAAATTAAAATGTGGGTGGCCTGCGGTGGAGGTGGGAGGTGGTGTTGGGGTTTACGGGGTGATGTGTGGAAATGCTGTAACATCGACAGACAACAAGGCAAGTCTCAGGCAATGAAATGTAAAAAAAAACAGACAGACACAAAAGAAAAAACAGGTGTGTAATGAACCAATGGCTTTTATGATGCCAGCGATATAATGACTATAATGCTTATCACATTAGAACTGGCACTAAAAGACAGCATGGGACTGAACAGTGGAGGAGTGAGCGGGAAGAGCACATGAGTTAGTCCAGTATTGCTTTACTCATGGGCAACCGCGTGATCGTTGCGCTGATTATGGGTCTACATGCATTATGTTATTAGTGTTTTCGGTGATGCAATGTCTGAAATATTCAACTCTAAAATATAATTGCCAATCACAGAATTTGCCACTAAAGTAAAGAGCTCATAAGAAGAAGCCAGTTTTCTGTTCCGTAAGTATCCCATCATACAAAGGCCCAGTAGTGCTATTTTGTTCTGGTTTCATTGCTTCAATCTCCCACAGTTCATGCTGTCGTTATCGAGTTGGATCATGTTTATTATTTGAGAAAGGAAAGTCTTAATGTCCTTTCGTGAGAATGAGGATGGTTCCAGTCGTTATGCTAAACTAATCTCTCCCTTGCTGGCTCTAGCTCAGGGGTTTTCAAAGTCTAACACCCCCCCACCACCACCTCTGACAAAATCGAGACAACCGCACCCCCTATACTTGTTTACATCTTGGCAATCTGGCACCGTTAATTACGCCAAATGATCTATTAGCAGTTACTGTTTGCAATGTACCCATGGTTGTACAGACAGCTATCACTGGATTACTTTGATTCTGAAGAAAACATTTAACAAGTTGTGGAGTGATATTTTTTGTATACTTTTCAAACAGATTCATGGGTGTTTATTCGCAATAGACATTGGAGCGTTTTTTTTTTATGCCAATTGCAGCAATGGGGAACACGGTTTGAGCATCTTAATCGCCTGCGCCTGTCCTTCAACACTGCCACGCCACGATGGGGAGGTGCACCTCGGTTTGAAAACCTCTGCACTAGCTTAATATTTAGTGTTGTTACACGTGACTGAGGTAACTGAGACTGACAGTAAAAAGCTAATTAAAGGGGAACTGTTCCCTTAAATGGCCGTTTCCAAAATCTAGCCAACTATGTGTTGCTCACATTAACCTCGTTGTAGAGCACGAGTTCCTCAACCTCATCATCAAGTTTGTGTCCAAGTATAGGTGGCTGAACGTTGATTTAATTTAGCTAGTCATTAAGGTTCACTTACCCAAATGTCATATGAGTGTGCAATGCAGAATGTAAGTGTATGATTACCCTTTTCTGTTGAGTAGGTTAAGAGGAGGTTCACAGAGCACAACCTAAGTAATTACAGCAACGTTCGTATACATCCTGTGGTTTTATGTATGTACTCTACCCTAAATGTACTCTTGTCTAACTGCTTATTTTGGCAGTGGAAAGTCTACCACCTCCCCGGAATAAAGGTGGAAGGGCCGATGGAATGGCATCGTAGAGTAATGATGTCACAGCTCCCTGTGATGACTTTTCAACCTGTGGTGATGTGGTTTCCACATAACATGATGATGTTTCTAACGTTCAGAATGTTTCTATCCATCAGGTGGGGCTTTTGACTATGTATAAACCAGTACACCTTGCACCTTGTCCTTATCCACAATACCCAGATATAGATGGTGTTTTATTAGCAGCTGTAAATGAGGTCAGTTTGTCCCTGGAATAGGGCAGTCAGAGGCAGAGCTGCAGTGAGACAATATGTCTGTGTGTCAGCTGGGCAGGGTGGGGACAGGCCTACCCGCTGTCAGTGTCACCTCTTTGACCACTGACTGACCGGCGAACTGGTGTGACTGGGAGGAGGCCGTCTAGCTCACACTGGCTGCCCTTACACCGTCTGGGCAGCAACAGTAGGCAGCTGCTTCGGTCTTCATGGGGGCGGCATGTGCGTTTTGCTTTGGTGCATGTGTGTCAACGGCGAGTGCTAACAATACACACAGAATATATATGCACGACTATAAGAAGGGCTTGAAAGGGAGGCAAGTTTGTCAACCGCTGAAGGTTGTGAACTAAAAACAGTGTAAGCATTGTGCAGTGTGAAATGAAAATAGTAAATGTCGTATGTGCTGCTAATTCAGAGTACAGTATAAGCTTGGGGTTACTCCTTCATTGATGGACCGTGTGTGAGAAAGCAGCGTCAGCCCGCGCTCAGGACTTACGTCCCACCATGTTTTTTTCATTACACACAGACGGACTCAACTAGTCCTGACTTCATTCATATATGGTCCCATTTACACCCCTTACTAATAAGCATTCTCATTGAGACCTCATTGTGATCGGATCTCAACATATAAATTATGCAGGCGGGACTGGTGAACTCGTCAACAAACATTACGCTTCCCAGTTCAAGTGAAGTGATGCCACGTATGGTGGGTACCATTTTTCTTTTCAAATCACTTTTGTAAGGAAAAACTTGCTAGCTGTTGCTAAAGCTTTTAACCTTTGCTGGGCAGTAAGCAGGAAGAGGCAGAGTTGGGTGGCTGTTCAAAATCGCTGGGTGGATTTTTGTCTCACTGTCTGGGTTACATTTACACCGGGTCAAGATCACAATGTGACCCATCCGCTGGCATTCTGATCACAGCGCATTCTGTGTGAATTTACACTTTACATTGACAATCATTTCTTGTTCTTATCCAGACAGGATATCAAGACACAGATTGCATGGTAATGCCAGGAGTAATACTCTCCATTATGTCAAGAAATTGAAAAATATAAGAAAAAATGAGAACATCTGTAATGGTCTGAGTAAATAGGATGCTGTTTATTAAAGTGTCGTTAGATTAAATTATTGCTCTGATTAAAGTCCGTTTGTAAAGCCCTTTCATCGAGGCTTAAAATATTGAGATTTTATTCAGCCATAGTGCTCAGCTCTGCCACGTATATGTTGCTGTATTGAACTGGAAACGAGCCAATGGTCATAAATGTACACAAATACTTTGGACCTGGATGGGATTTGGCTTGTGAATGTGTTCTCTGACGTTCAGGAGGTCTTTCCTTCCAGCTAACAAAAATATATCCAAGTCACATTTTTGTTTGCTTTCCTCTTCTCAAATGTCCTTGACAAGTGTCAAACCCACAGGCACACGGTTACATTATTCTCCGCAGTAATGTCCAGTTGTGTAACAGAATGTGAGAGTAGCCACAAAATACAATAAAGGTGATCAGTGAGTGTCTGTAACGACAGAGAATGAAGGGGAGAGATTGCGGGAAGCCCCCCATGCGGTTTCTTTCAATACGATGAACTAAACGCCTGGAGCTGCTGCAGAGGTAAGAGGCAGAGCTGTGGCTGAGACCACAGGCAGGAAAAAATAAATAAAATTAACCGCTGTTTGAAGATGAACTATAGATACACAACAGTTTCTACTCAGCGGGACTTCATGCACACCCGATGGCATCTCATTATGTCTTTGCCTGTATACATATGACTGCTCTTATTCTCTCGACCTTCCTCTTTTCTGCTTCTCCCACCTTCAATCCCTCTGATGGGATGTTCCTCTAATAGTGGCAATGAAGGGACAACAGACGGAGCATTTTCTCCCTACTTTTCTTCCTTTTCCAATCCTCCATTCCACCTTTCCCCCTGTGTCTATTTTCCATTCCCCTCTTTTCATACATAAATCTCTCTTTTTTGTCCATTTCTCTCCTTTTTCTCCCTCTTTCCCTTTTCTATTTTCTCCCTCTATTCCTCTTTTCTTTCCTCCATCTCTCCTTCCATCGTCTCTGTTATTGTCAGTGGGCAGATACCTCTAGGGGAGACATCTGCTGACTAGCTGCTACACTGTAATGGAGCCACACACCCACACACTTACACCTACACATGGTTTAAGAGTGTTTACAACACAAATAATGATGAACACATAACATCAACACTGCAATGTAGATAAAAATACCATCTGCATGTGTGAGCGTTGGCCTCTACGGAGTCCCGGAAGGGACGCAAAAAAAAAAAGAAAGAAAGAAAAAAAAACTATGTAAATGTGAGATCTCGCAAAACTTGAAACATTTTTTTTATTCAGGTTCTCTATCACAGCCACAGCATTTCAGAACATAGCAATAAGGGGCACTGAATTTGATGATTTCCTGTTTAACAGACCACAAATAAGACAAGAATTAGCCAACTAGCGCACCCAGTGGTCCCTCCAATTCACTTGCTGCCACTAGGAGACTACATTGACGGGAGGAGAGCGGTCGGCAGTTGCTACTGAAGGTCCGCCACCACCGGAGCTCTAAGCACGCTCTCCTCCTAGGGATTAAGTCTCCTAGTGGCGGGGAGTGACGCGAAGGGACCGCAGGGTGCGCTAGCTAGCTAATTCTTATTTCATTTGTCTCGTCTTTATAGGCCAATCTCAAAATATCTACGAACCTCTCCCATGGGTGTGTGCGCTTGATTGTTGTGGTTGTTTCCATGGTGCTGAACTGACCCTGAAGTACGTTCAGAGGCACTGACCTAAATTGAAAACTTACATCTTACTTACAAAAAGTACATCTTTTTTTCCATTCTTCTTCCCCCTCCTTGTACCTAGATAGAGCATGGACACCTCCTCACCGCGCTCACCCTTCCCTCCCCGCCTGTCTCTCTCTTCGACAGTGATGACTGTCTCTCAAACACAAAGCGACACAGAACACAACATGTGCTCACTTCATCCATCAGTGCAGATAAGTCCTCCTCTCTGTGCCTCCCCTCCCCTTCCTTCAACACTCCTCCTTTCACTTCTTCCCTCAATCTTTTTTTGTTTTGTTGCTGACAGGCAAACAAAAGAAAGCATGTCCATAGGGAGTGCGCAGCTGTGTGTCTCCGTGTGTGTGTGTCTTTTGTGTGCACATGTGTCTGTGGGGGCGGACATGCAGATAAGCCTGTAATATTTCTATTTTGGATTGAAAAAAAAAAAAAGAAAAGCGGAAGCTTGTTCTCTAGTGGCAGAGGAAGGAAAAGGAGTGAGGGCTTCTGCCAACTGGTTGGATGCAACTGAAAAGAATCACACAAGATGCTACGTAGGTGGTGGTGATCAGTGTGTGTTCATGCGAGTGTAAAAACTGTGTGCGACTATGTACGTGGACATATATTCGCTTCTGCACGTGTACATTTTTCGGATTGGATTGAATGTGCGTGTGCATATCTGTTACTTCTATCTGGCCTGGCTCTGCAAACAAAGTGACACCCGCCGGATCAGCCCTGATGTCTTTCTAAGCAGTGAGCCACGTGTTTAATGCCTCCCTGAAATAGACAGCCATTGTACGGAGAAACGGGCGCTCTGGCATCACAATGGAGCCACTGGTGAGGCGGGCTTCCGCAGAGAGGAGAACTAATAAGTCATAAAGAATCATAAAAGGAGAATAGAGTGGCAAAGATTGAGGTTATAGGCCATTTGTTGTTCACTTAAACAATCTGCTTATAAGCATGAGAGTAATTACCAACCTCTCTATTGCCTCCTTTCCACTGTATGGTTCAGCAACGACTCGGGTAAACTCACTTTTGGTACCAGTTTCTTTTCTCTTACTTCGTTTTCCACTGCATATAGTACCCGCGCGGTATAGATGTGATTCTTAGCTGAGCGTCATTGCGACAGCGCGTGAAACTGCCGTGACATCATCTTCAACGCGACACTCGCTGGATCCTTTCATCGGGCAACAAAACAGAAGAACATCTGCACTTTGTCAATTGTACGGTGTATTTTTGCAGTTATGCCAGTTATAAAATCTGATGAGAGTGAATTAAATTGACAGAAGCTTTTTAAAAAAGGCTGGTTTGTGCAGGATGTCCCGTGTTGCAACAATTCTCTCTGACCAATAAGTGGTCTGGTTTTTTTTTTTAACTCAACCTTATAGTATCGGCTCAGCTCACTTGGTACCTCGACCAAAATAGGACCCAAATAAGTACCAGGAACCGGGTGTTGTCCACAACTTGCTAATGGCAAAGCAAAAAACAGTAAGTTTGGTTGAGTTGCAAAGGCATGGGTAACGTTACGTTTTTAAACTGTAGCAAAACAACCCTTGCAGAAGAGGTAATGTGAATAGCATCCCCTCTCCTACCAACAGTGAACTTTGGTTTCCTCTGAGCATGTAGAACTAGCAGAATAGAGGACCGTTGAACAGAGCAGTGTTGTAATAATCGGAAGAGGGTAACAAAGAACAAAGCAGTGTCCCAGAGGCTGACAGAGTTGAATAGAAGGTAAGAACAGAGAGAGTAGTAGTACAAAGTGGTGTTATAAAGAATGGGTAGAATAGAAAAGAAGAGTGATAAATACAAAAATAAAGTGGATTACTGAGTCGAAAACCAAGTTAATCCGTTAGAATGACTCTTAGCACGACTGTCAGTGTGGTCGTGTGTGTTGTGTACCTCTTTGGAGCCAAACTTGCCCAGGTAGATGGCACTGCGTTGACAGGCGGGATCCAAACACACGGGGAGGAGGTGATCCTGGTAGCCATCGCCATCTGCCAGAAACACGCACAGAACATTTGATTGAGAGGCAACAATGTTGGATTGAAACAGTGGGACGCGAGATCTTTTGTTTTCTAAAACTGTGCTATTTTAATATTTTCACTCAGAATTCATTCAGAATGCCACGGATTTGTTCTGGACTTGCCTTTGAGCACAGCGCTGTTTCTGGCAAACAAAGAAATTGTTCCAGTTTTTGCCCCGCATGCGAGCCGGATCACAGGAACACCTGCTTGTTTCGAGCGAACACGCATCCAAGAAGCACTTGCCTCTTTGATGCCTTTCAATAATGTCAGGTGACATGAAGAATAGTTTTCTCTACGCTGATTTTCATTGCTATTAATTATTATTACCATAAAGTCATGCAGGCTTCATCTAACGTACAAACAGGGGCAGAGCCTCCCAAATCAACACAGCAGCTCTTTAAAGCAGAAGCACTTCAGTGCACCAGGTTCGGATTTCACACACACCATGCACACAAACACACACTTCACATGACAAAACAATCATACATTAAGTGATTGCGACTAAGCCATAAATTACTTTTTACAAAATGTACATCTATATAGGACACCATTGAGATACACATAATGGGCATTTTACATTCCATTATATGTGCATTTGTGGTGATGGATACTGGAAATGGAGGATTAAAATCGAATCAAGGAGATACCAGTTCACACTTGGTCCGTTTGGGGACTTGAACCGGCGTCCCCACGGACAGAGCTGCTGCCACCCTGCTGAGCAGCAGACTTTTGGCACTGCAGATATTTAGACGTAATTAAGCAGAAGGATCACAGGTGCATCTAATAACGCTAATTAGCACTGCATTCCAATTAAGTTCAGACACCCTGCTGCGTGCAGGCTCATAGAAAGGTCTCGAAACATGAACAAAAAAAATGTATACATATAAAAAGCTGATGATTAAAGGAACATGCAAACATTGTAATAAACAGGTTTTCACGACTGTACGACAAAAAAAAAAAAAAAGAAATAAGAAAGACACGAAACCTCTGAGATTTGGCGATTAAAGACACGCACACGCACTCTGTGTTCAGAGGTTGGCATGTAAATTGACACCAGACTAAAGGGGCGCAACTGCTCCCAGGCTTCTCGTCGCACTGTTTATCTGAATCCTTTTTAACGGGGCAAGTACAACACTCCCAAACAGATGTTGTGCCATGTGGAAGGAGGAAGTGAATGACACTGACGATGAATGACAGTACAAAGCAGGGGAGGAGGAGAAACGTGAATGTGGCTGTCAGGGGAAACTGAGCGAGAGACAGAAGAGGAAGAAAAAGTGAGACTGATAAGTAGAAACACTGGTAAACGGCAAAAACGTCAACAAGTTACATATTTAAAATCCTATAAGAAAAAATTGTGTGAAAAAGTGTCTGTGGTCGACTTAGGTAATTGTATTTGTTTCCAACGGTAGATTCATTTGATTTTGAGTATTCTCAAAAGCCGATGGCTGATGAAACGCACATTTAAAAAGCTACAAATCTGGACAGAAACATCACAAAACAGGCTCACACAAACAATCATATCGTGATCATTCTGTCATCTCATTATAGCAGTCATTATCACTGACAATAAATACAATTTAAAAAAAATAAAAAGCTAACAAACAAGTAAAACACAGGTCTGTGGTTGGAGAGGTATAAAGCAGACAGATTGTATTCGCTAGTTTTAAATTGGACTGGTTGTATTGGATTTTCCTTTAAATCAGAGTAAAGACTTCTTTCGCAGTGTGGACGGATAAAAAGAGCAAGAGAAGATAGGTTAATGGGCGGAATATCAAACTCATTCATTCATTCAGTCATTTTTAATTGTCCATTTCCGAGGCAGCGTTTCACATCAGTTAAAAGGCGCCACACATTGTAATAATGCAACGACAGGACACATTTACATCCAATTTTGCACTTGGGAAGCAACTAACAATCATTTTTGTTATGCATTATATCTACAGATTGTTTTATTAACTGATAAATTATTTAGTATATTAGATGCCAGATTGTCTTAAAACTGCTTTAATTGTCTGGCTTTTGTTTTTGGAAATGAATAGCATCATACTCGAGAAGATCACATATACTCTCGGAAATTAAAAAATAAAAATAGTGATCTTACCTTGAGCATGATTACTTCAGATTCTCACAAAAAAAAAAAAGATGTGTTACAATGTGGAAGTGTGGATTTTGAAAGATGTAGGCATTTACAAGGCATGTCGAACAACAAGAAAGATGCTATCAAGTTGCATCATAGGAAATGAAGGAGTCCGGGTATCTCTGCTGCATCGATTTTTACCATTCATTTTTGTGAAATCTGTTTCAAGGCCTCCAAATTTTGTGGAAGTGCAATACTTTAAATGTTTCAACTACAATTTTGCAAACTCCCAATCTGCCTAAATTCTAAAAGGAGCATAAATTCTAAAAGGAGCATCAGTGTGTTAGCACACATCCAGGCAGAGGCGGCACAAGTGCTGCGCATATCTAGTGCACAACATATTGTGATGGTTGGAACCAACATTTTTCTACAAAAGGAAAAAAAAAAACATGGGCATTGCTGTCTAATTATCTGCATTACTGTGTGTGTAATGAAAAGAAACCGAGATACTGAGAACATCAAGTGCACCATTTGTACTGGTTGTGCAGTGTAGATAGATGTGTAGATGGTGAGGTACTGTAACGAGAGAAACAAAGATACAGGCAGAGAGAGAGAGAGAGAGAGAGAGAGAGAGAGAGAGGATTGCTAAGTCAGTCCTACAGAGGCCGTCACTCGCCGTTCTGTCTCCGTTGTTTACCGTCAGATCGGCTTTGCACACGCAGTAACATTCCTTCACTGTCCCACCAGTCCTAACCTCCATGGATACTTTCTTTCATCTATTCATCTGTCTCTCTTTTATTCCCCCTATGCTCTCCATCACCCCCCCCCTTCTAGCTCACCTCTCTGTAAGTCACTATCTACCATATTACTCCCTTCTCAGTCTTAATGCCTCTGTTTCTCTGTCTATCTCTCCTCCTCTTTATTCGCCATCATTCCCTCCCTCCCTCCCGCTTTTCATCTCTCAGTCCCGCTGACAAAGCGTGGCGTGTTGGAGATTGGCTGAGAGACGCACAGAGGGAGGAAACTGCAGGTATGGGTTGCAACGAAGAGGGCGCTGAGGAGAGGGGAGGCCCGGGAAGGACGGGGCAGGAGCATGGAGAGAAAACAGAGGAGAAAATAATAAACAAGAGGAGACAGAGAGAGACTACGAGGCAATATACAGAGAAACTGAGCAGACATGCATTCTGACACCTTGGCATTCATAGAGTACAACACAGCACCAATAACAATGCAAATCACAATATGCACATGGTGGGATGCTGGCAGAAGCCTGTGTCTCATTACAAACCCTATGATGTGATAGAGATCGATGTGTTTTCTCCAAATGTGTGCGCTAAAGGTGTAATACGAGGGGAGAAATGTGTGCGACATGACGTAGGTCTCGTCTTTCAGGGGAGAACAGTGAATGATAAAAGCAAAGCAAAAACACATAAATGCTTACATAAACACAGAAAAACATAATTTCCAACTTGGGAAGGCTTTCACCAGACATATTATTATTTATGCCTCCATAAGCCCGGAGGCGTTATAAAATTTTTTTAAAAAAAGCTTCTTGTCTTTAAAATATCTCCGTAGCTCGGGAATACACTTCTGGTCTGAAGTCAAAAGACTGCATCTACATTCTTTTAACATTCATTTCTGCAGAAAAAGATGGACTCAGCATGTGTCATACATCAGAAATCTAAATTGTCACATCGCATAATCTACATGTTGAGTTGGATTTCATCATCAAGGTAAAGTCTCACATTTTATAAATGACAGTCGTCAATCATGCACACTTTAGACAAAATATGTTCTAGAATGTAGAAATAGTGCAAACAACCATACAAAGATTGTGAAAGCGCTATAATCTTACACTGCATGGATGCTCAAAGTTTAGCATGTCAGACATAACTAAGACTGTGCCCCGCCCAACAAACCGGTCTCCCTACATAAAACTATTATTGAGTTAGTATTAACTCGTATTATTATGGTTTGTCTTAATATAAGACAAATAGATAATAATGCTCTAGGTTTTAGAACTACAGTTCCCATAATTTGAAGGCTTTGGAGAATGTAAGCAGGAAGTGTAATGTTGCCATGGAGTCAGTTAGTTAGCAGTAAGCTACAACTTGAGCCTTATTTTAGACAATATTTGTTTACATTAGGGCGAAATGGCACCATTAAAAGTGGGCAAGCCTAGTAGCAGTTCCTGTTTACAATGTACCCAGGGATGTACAGACAACTTTGAATTAATAACTTTGATACTGAAGGAAAAATTTAAACAATTTTCTCCAGCAGGCTCTGAAGTTATAGGGAGGGTCTTTTTTCTCAGATTTCTAAGCACATTTGTGAACATTTATGGATGGAGATAAATAAAACTGCAGCAATCGGTCAATAAGAGTTTTAAAGTACTTTGATTGCCTCCATGAGCAGTGAGTCACAGCTACTGCTGCAGCTCAAATCATTGTGTTGAACTACAATAACTAACTTCTCGTTGCTTTTAAAAGACTGCGCGTGCACCTCCACCTTTCAACTCATGTCGCTCTCTCCCTGCCCCCTCCTTCAGCTCCTGGCCCTCCTGGGGCAGTGCGCCTCTCAGTTTGAAAACCTCTTGCATGCTGTAATGGTGGCTGCAAACACAAAATGGAAGTTGTGGATTTTAAACACATTCAGAAATAAAGTACCAGTTAGCTGTAGATCACTGTGGGTGGGTCCTTATAATTGAAAGTACTGCTTATGCATAATTACCACACAGCAGATATTGATAGAATAAGACAGAGGGAGACGCAGGTTTTTATCTTCAATGAAGGACACTTTCGTGTCAGATGTAATTTTGTCATTTGCATTAAATTGCATATTAAAATGTGCAAATTAATGTCTGAACTTGGAAACCGTAAACCCTAGAGACTCAAACATTTGCATATGGATTTGGATATTTCTAAATGCCAGGGATATCACAAAATGGTGCTTTATTAGGAGATTTTATTTATCCCATTGACACATTTTTACTTCACTAATATGGTCCGGAGGGATGTCTTTCACATAAGCGCAGATGCATGTTGTTATGCCATACTGCTTCCACAACCGACTGTGATCTTAACCAGCCGAGCAGGAATCCAGTACCTCTGTTTTACAGGTACACCCATTCCTGAAGGAGTCTGAGACTGAGAGAGGAAGTGATGAAGAAAGTGAGACTGAAACAAACAAGTCAGGAAGCAGAGTAGAATGGTTGAAAACATAACAAGACAGCCAGTGAAAGAAAAAAAAAATTACAAAGGGAAATGACGGTTTAAAAAAAAAAAAATAAATAAAAAAAAATAATAAAAAATAGCATGAAAGGTGGAGAAGAGAATGAGGCAGACAGAAAAGAGGGAGAGGAGGAGAGGTTGGCTATAACACAATATAATAAGATGAGTGGAGAAAGAACGCCTGAGGGGAGAGCAGAGAGAAATGGTCTGTCCTGTTAACATGCTGATTTACCTGCACACACACAGCACACACACACAGCACGATGACAGCCTTTCCGATTTTAAATATCACCTCCAAACACATTCATGTCTCGCTGTCTGAAAAATCTCCCTATCTTGGTGAGCTGCTGGCTGCAGCGCAGCTTCCCTCCATCCTACCTGCAGTGAAGCTAGCTGACACGCTCGGTTGTGGGGCTTCGCTGTGCTTTACCTAATGATGAATTATGCATTGGCCGCTGTCACTTTGAAAAATGCAATTACCTCAGTGATAAGGCAGATGGGCCTGTTTTGTCTGACATATGCTATGCATCTATTAAGAGTCTACTGCTGAAAGCGGAACAGTAGCACACAAACATGGCCGTGTGGTCACATTCCAGTAAGCGTCCATGTACGTGAACGTGAACATGTGCGCCGTCCATGGAAACGCATGACTTTCAGTAAAAATCGGTAAAACAGACATAAGTGGGTCCAAATGAAGTGTTCCCCTTTGGTTTTTACAGCATCTATAGTGTTGGGCATGAGTGTTCTGCAGGAAGGTCCATCCCGTATCTCAGATGTTACGTTGGCAAAACAAAGAGGAAGAGACAAAAGATAAGAAAGATAATTTTGCTCTCTATGGGGTAGAACCCACAACACCGCCACAAACTACTTCTAACATGATTCCGTGTCGTTATTATCCAATCGGCACAGCTTCGCTCGCTATTGACCTCCATTTTTATTCATTAGCTTAGTTAATCGATAGGTCAATAGGGCCTGCACAAAAGTCAGAATCACAGTGATTTTTAAGTGCCCTCTGCTGGACCACAAGGCCACTGCTTCATGGTCTGTGGCGCTTATAGACTGTACATTTGGAATTTGAAACGGGTCATTACAGATTGCACATTTCATTTCTAATAAAAGCCCAAATAAGAACACCTTCCTGCCACTTAAGCCAGCACTTATTTACCTCAACCAAAAACACTATTAAAAAAAAGTCATTATTATTATTTTTTTATTTAAAGTAGCCAATGTCAGATTACCTGATCACAGTAAAAGGACAGACCCAGATGAAAACACTCCCCAGGTCCATAACTCAGATTAGGTGACATCACAATTAAGGAAATAGCAGACATTACTGAATATAGCGCCGTAAAGAGGACACGTTTCACGACCGGAGTGTTGTAAACCTTTTTAAAACTGCATTTCCTAAATAATGTGAGAACTATAAGGATAAACATTTATGCTAATATGCAGCTGCTGAAGTTTACTAAATGAGCTTTCACAGATGAATTGCTAGATAAAGCTACACTTGATATTTATGTGGGAGAGAGTACACACAGGCACAGCTGCAGCCTGGCAGCAACAATATGAAACAGCTGACTGCCACTGTGTGTCAGTCATTGCCAGTTTCTTTTCTCATCTCGTCTTTTTAGAATTACCGTGGCTGAAGTCGTCATATATCATTTATACGTTTAAAAAAAAAAAAAAAAAAAAAAACTGAAGAGACGGATATAAAGCTAGAGAGAAAAATGTAAAGAAAGGTCGACACGGACTTAAAGATGTAGAGAAACATGTCGGGATCGAGAGAGAGTTGACAGTGTGATGGAAATAATTCCCACTTCTGATCTCAGGCACGCACGCACGCACGCACGCACGGATGTAATGCTGCTCTCTGCTCCATCTCACCCTCTCCTCTTTCCCTGCGTTCTTTCATTATCCTCCCTGCCATCTTCTCCCCCTCCCTCTCTACATCATCCACCTCACACAGCTTTCATTTTCTGTCCTCTTTTTTTATATCCACTTCATGGCACCTTTGAAGTGTGCCATTCCCTCTCACTCCCTTGCTCTCGCCCTCTCTCAATCGGCCTCCCTGAGGTCATTCTTTCAAGGTTTTTTGGTAAAGCCAAAATGTACTCTTTAATTAGCCTGGAAGGAAGCTGGTCAGAGGGGCTCATAAGATGGTCACACGCAGAGAGACAAACACTGCATGATAATCTTACTGAGAGAGTTAGGCTGATGCAGGAAGAGGATCATTGAAGTGAGTAAGTAGAAAAAGAATAAAAACATGGGGAAAAAGGGACGGACACAAAAACAGCAAACACTGTACAACACCAATAAACAGTAGTAAATACAATTGTAAGTTGTTTGCGACTGTGTCAGAGCGGTTTCAACATAAACATAATTTTTGAAGCCGAGTTTTGTGATGTGTTGAATTGCATGTTATAAAACAATAGTTCAGATAGTTCTGCTCCTTGATTATGATCATCTGAGGGACCCCTGTAAAATCCTTTATAAATACATACAGCTGTGACTGCATTACAATAGTGTCAATTAGTCACCTATCGTGATAAGTGGTTGGAAGAGACAGACAGGATACACGTCGATTCTGGTACCAAAAAAACAAACAAGATGGCAACGGCTAAAAATGGCAAACTCTATGCTTCAAAAACCAATGGGTTGTTTTCACGGTGACTACGTCCACTTCTTATATAAAGTCTGTGCTGAAAACCAAAAATGTCAACTTCATGGTGGCACCACAGGAAAGGTCAGGCTGAGTCAGGAGGATTCTTCCTCTGGGGACCATGAATGTCTACATGGCATCCACCCATTAGTGATTTCAGGACCAAAGAGATGAAAATGACCAATTATTAGCACCTCTCACATGGATTATATTATCATTCTAGCAATTTCTTGGATGAAAGTTTGTTTCAAATCGTATTGTTCATCATTGTGATACTTTACATGCAACAAGAATCCATTTCAGAATCCCTTATATATATATATATATACACATTTATATATATTTATATATATTTAAATATATACACATATATATATATAAATAAA
>CALSBV010010478.1:6562972-6642870 GCA_943590825.1 Bovichtus diacanthus
CACACACACACACACACACACACACACACACACACACACTGTCTCGGCCAAATCCTTCAATCTCTCTCTGTTCCTCTCCTCTCTCTTACCTCCTCCCCCTTCCTTTCTCCTATTCCCCCTCTCGGTGATAAGATAGACTACTGTTCGGCCTGTGCCTCGACCTGCTGAATTTCAAATAGGACCCTTCGACAAAAACCCGGAGCCACGGTCTCCCCTCTCTGCTCTCCCAGAATATTAACTAGTCCTGCAGCAGTGCTAACGATCCTGCACCCCAAAGCCCCATCAAAGCTTTGCAGATCTGCTTGTTGCATTGATGAGATGAACTGGAGGGTGACGTGTGGGTCGTCACTCTTTGATCGTAAGGTAAATACCTATGGTTGTACTTGCACAGATAACCTTCCTATCGGTGGCCATTTTGGACTTGGTTGCCTCTGCCAAGGAGGTTATGTTTTCGGTTCGGTTATTTATTTATCTTTTTTAAATGTTATTTTGTACATAAACTACTGGCCTGATTTGACCTAACACTTGGTGGTTGGGCGCAGCATGGGCCAACACATCTGTGCAAAGATGAGTAACTAGAGAATATAGAAACATCTGCAAATACATGATTTACACCCCACACCTAAAAAAATATTTGGTTATCGAGTCTGAGAGAAAAAAAACTTGCGGAAAAATGTTTTGACTACACATTAAGGTAATGTGATTTCAAACATTCGCTAGTTCCAGCATCTCGAATCTAACGAAGTGTTTCGCTTTCCTCTCTTTATTTTACAATGGCCTTCTGTGGCTTTTGACAAAATAATAAATTTTAAACAACACTAGTGTGTAACTTGTGAAGAGCATTAGTAACATCAAAGTAACATGTTGCATCCGTTAAAGACTACAAATCAATCAATATGACAGTAATTGTCGCAGCCCTATTTCTGAAAACTGTTGATAGAGCAATATGATATGTTAGCACAAAAAGGGAGTATATGAAGTCTAACGGTCATATTCATGCCTCCTACTGCGCGAATGCAGCGCTACAGTGACACAGGGCTGCCCTGACCCAACGTGACTCTTGCAAAGACGGGCAGTAGAAGGGAAAGCTGGGACTGGGAAACAAGAAAAAAACAAGTCAAATAAAAAAAAAAAAGCTCATTACCATGCTGATCCAGGTCTCAAATGTAGGCCCTTCAATTGTCAGGAACAAATCTGGAGTGCGACAGAGAAACAGAAGGGAGAGAGCAGGTCATTAAGTGATCCATCGGTTCATCTGGCAATCCTACTCAAACACAAAACGGGGACTATTGATCTGTAATGAAGAAAATGTGGTAGATTAGTGGGAATGACAGCAATGAAAATCTACACTGCGCTCCAGCTGTGAACTTTTGTACATTTATGGACTCGATGAATTGATAATGAAAAAAAGAACAACAATATAGTCAGTAATCGCTTAGATTGCTAATGTAGCCTTATTCACACAGGAGGATACTGCAAAATATAACCAAAGTTTAGAAGAGCTTCTGTATTATTAACTCTTTATGGCAAGAAATGATTTTGGTAAAAGGATTTAAAATGTAAAAAAAATAAAAATTATTATTATTAAAAAAAAATAATAATAGTTATTAAGAAATAATAATACTAATAATTATTTCATATATTTTGTCTTCTTCATTGCAAATCTGGAAAAAAATGGTTCTTAGTACATGTTTCACTGCTACCGTCACGAGACGAGAGTTGGCATTATGATACCAAGACCTGTCAACACATATATATATATATATATAAAACGTACAGCAGGGGTCCCCAACCACCGGGCCGCGGACCAGTACCGGGCCGTGGATCATTTGGCACCGGGCCGCACAGAAAGAATATATATTGGTAACATTTATTGTAAACATTTTTATGTTTTATATTACAATGTAATAATAATATAAATAAAGTGCATAAAATAAAATGTAATAATTACATTTAAATTATATTTGTAATAATTCAATTATATGTTTTGCACTTTATTGTGTGTTTTGTTATGCCTGGCCCCCCGGTCCATAGAAAAGGTCGGGGACCGCTGACGTACAGGGCTACTTGTAAATATCAGCACTATTCAAACATTATGTTCATGCAGCTTATGAGTAACAACATTAATTAAAAAATGTAAAAAAAAGAAACATCGGCGGGAAAACTTCAACCTTTCAAAGCTTGGCTTATGTATACACAGCATCGATTCTGATCATTCTCTTTAACTCTGGCACAGACAGGCAGTGACTGTTCAAAAATACAGATTGGATTCCTCGAGCAAAAAGATGAATTCTTAAAGCAGCAGCAGCAGAAAAACAGGTGAAGAGAAGGAAAGGGGATAGTGGGGGGGATCTCCCGCTGAAAGCAACACAATTTCACTCAGCTGTCTGGAGGCTTCACCCCCTGGTAATGCCAGTAGCTCGGTCTATTGGAATCCTATAACAGACTCTTGTACTCATATTCCTTGCTCTTGAAGCTTAGGCTGCACTTCTTATGCGGTTCCTGTGTGCCTCTCTGTGAGAGGACATTTACTTTCATCGCTGAGTTCTCTGGACTGCAGCTCTGCCCTAGTAATTGGACATGAAATAAATATTGGCATTGATCTTCCTTAGGGGCCCTGCTATACTCCATGTGCTGCTGCGCTCTGCATGGTAAAATATGAATGATGATGGAATAGGCGATGAATGAAGGGTTTGTGTAATGATAATGATAGATGGCTACTGTGGAAATCCTGTATATAACCAGTGTTATTACTGCAGTGGCCACTGCAGCCAATAGCAAGTTCAAAATGCCGCAGCATGACTCCACGCCAAAGTTACAAAAAAAATGTATAACAGATTAAAACTTTCAGTAATCTCTCTCTCTCTCTCTCTCTCTCTCTCTCTCTCTCTCTCTCTCTCTTATAAAAAAACAATATATAGTATATATATACAGTATATAACAACAATGTTATATACTGTATAAATGATTAGATTCCCAATTTGAGACTGTGCCTTTGTATTTACTCAAAGGAAATGATGGTGGTTATTTATATAACTCAACTACAGCTGTTAGGCAATATGTAAAAGAAAGTCAAAGGTAAGTAATTTTCTCTCTTATGGCAACCCCCAAACAACAACTACCCACCACCACCTGGTAGGAGTTCAACTTTTCAACAGTTCAACTTTTAAATGTTTAAAACTTCGTGGACTTGCAGACATATTGCCCACACAGACTCTCAAAGGCAAAGAAGTTAACAAATGCACGCATATATTATGCATATGTGCACACACGCACACACTACAGGCTACGCACAGCAACTTGCACACTCATGGTACTCGCGTGTGTGTGTTTGAAGTCGCACCGGGTGGTGTGTTGATGAGCTTGGTTAATCAGCCAATCAGGCCTCTTAGACCGAATCCAGCGGTGATTCGCTGATTAGGTGCGATGGCGGTGTGTCAGTGAGGGAGGCATGGGGTAGACGGAGGAGCAGAGAGGTCTTCATCTTGTAAACACTTGACACTCTCGCTGTGGGGGCACTTCCTCTCTTTGCTGCTCAACTCACCACTTGCCATCTTTTTTTTACCCAAGTTCACCACTGCCAAATCTTTTCTCCACTAATTTCTCTTCTTCTTCGAAAACGCCAGCCCAACATTAAAACTTCCCTTTGTCGGATTGATTCTCGCCACTGTCAGGCAGTGTATTGAGGGAGTAAACTAATGGCTTGAAAGTGGAAAGCAGCCTCGAGGATGACGCTGAACTTCAACCAGCTTTCTCCTTGGACACTGCAGCACACATGACCCTGCTCTCTGATCTGGCCTGAGAGGGAATGCATTTTGAGGAGTGTGTCAAGGGGAATATGCGCACACAGAAAAGCCAATTCCCTTTGGTAAACTGAGCTATAAGGTAATCTTAATGGGATCCTTCTGACATTATCCTCCTTCAGTGCATTGTCCTTCTCCACTCTCCCCTACCTTCCTCACAGTCCCTGGCAGAAAGTATTCTACACAGTCTCATAAAGAGCTGCTAGCTAGCAATATAAACCTAACTGCTGCCACAATCACTCACTTTAACACAGTTTTACTGTTCCAGGGACGCCAACTGGGCCGCCAAGGGCCTTTTAGGGACTAATTTAAGTTGAAAGAGATATTGTAAAAGAGGAAAAAGAACAAAATAGAGGAATCAAACAAAACAGAAACAGTGGATCCTAAGTGACAGTCCTTTGTGAAATTAAGTAGTTTGTTTGTATTTCCCTGCTCCCCCCCTCAGTTTAATTTTTGCAACTCAGTTTTTGTTTTAAAATCACTGTGCCCGTCTCAGCAAAACACATTATTTCACTTTGTTATTCTTTCCAGTCGCTTTTTCAATCATCCAGAAAATCCTCATATATAAACATATATAAATATTCAACAATTTTTCCACTTTTCTTAATAAGATGGCCGGAATGACAAAAACGTATCAATTTTCAAACGTAACACATTCTCCATAATTTCAGTTCAACAAGTACTTTGTATATAGTCTTTTGGGCAATTTACTTTGTTTCTGAGAAATCTTGCTTTTTCCGTCAGGTTGGTAAAGTGGTTTTCTCTTACCTCTACAATACCCCCGAGTCTGAGCTACCGTTAAGGAGACAAAGCCAGTTAAATGTTCAAAGACATTTTTTTCACAAATTCTTACACCACTGAATTCATCCAAACCTGACCCAGCATCTCAAAGTTAACCGATTAAAATATAATGAATGCCTTATACAAATATACAAAGCATAATCTTTGGGCGCCTCCACTCTGGGCTTGTAGGTGGAGCCTGCTGGCACCAACTACAGGGAGAGTGGCTGTGATCGGGTTGAGCCTACGGCTACTAAAGGAGGTTGGGGCCTGAACTAAAAGGGAACTCCTATGATTTCACACCTTACAATATGTTTACAGGTCTTTGAGAGTACTACTGCATTAGGAAAAAAAGTTGTATAAAACTTTGTGTGGCTCCAGAGGGAGTTGTGCAAAGTTTGATAACTTGCCTCAAGTGATGTCACTTGAGTTGAAGACTACGAGTTTGAAAATGAAGAACAAATCTGAGTGTGTGGAGTTACAATTAGTGAGGTTACCAGACTTCTGTAGCCCACTCCCCATCTCTGCTTCAGGCTAGTTGCATTACATGCCAGAATGTCTGACCCAAGGTTGCATTGTGGGTAATGTAGGCATGTGTGGAATAAAAAAAAGACGATATCTCTCTCTTTTTTCAAAAATGTCCATCTATGTCGGAGAATGTTATAAGAGTGTAATGCTAAATTGGTAGAGTACTCCTTTAAGAGGTCATATTGCCTTTAAACACGTCATCTGGGCAGGTGTGGACACGTAACTGAAGCAGCCTACTTGACATTTCTATAGGCTCTGGAAAAAAACCCTTACTTATTGATAACCTATCACATTTTGAGGTGACACCCTTGACATCAAACAGGCACCGTGGCGGTCCTAGTATCATGACAAGCTACCAGTAATCCTGTTAGACCTGTATGATTGGAAGTGACCAACATGACCATCAAAGCCTGCTAATCCCATCAAACCATGGCTCAGTAGAAAAAGATGAACAGGAGCGCTGCAGTAGTGTTGTGAACAGTCAGTAGTAGGCCTTAAAACATAAGGCCTTATGCCTTGATTATGTCTTCCAAAATATTCCTTTGATATTATTTCATTGGCATGAGTTAAGGACTACATCCACACTGCCATTAGTCCAACATTTGCAACCAGCCTCTTGAGAGCAATTAAGATATTTGCCCAACGTTAGCTTTACTTCTTCAGTCACCACTGTGAATAACATTTGAATTTAAAACTGTATTGAATGCTTTTAAGGCCCCAACACACCAAGCCAACATAAAAAGGTACTAGTGGCGACGGAGCCGCCCGCTGTGTCGCCTTTGTCTGGGCCAAAAAGTTGCACTTCAACACATCGAGACTACAGCCAATGTTGTGTGAAAATATCCGTGTATATGCATGATCCGATGAGATGAAGATGAAAAATGAAAAGAGCCTCTGTGTGCCCTCTTCACTTCGTCGTTTGTTTGTTTACGATATCGGCTTGGTGCGTCACGGCCTTTAACTTGTGACATGTGCTACCGCCGTGACACTGTATACAGTATCTTTAAATCTTCAGGCAGTACTTTTTTGATCATTGCACGATGTCATTAGAAAAACTGTCAACAGAATTCCCTCATACAAATAGATTTTATAAGACATACTTACTTACATTTTACTAATAAAAAAATATTCTATGCATTATTATCTACAAAATGATTTGTTCTCAGTGAAGTTGTTTCTCATTTCGTTTCGATAGGTGGTCTATATTGGAGGTCATTTTTTTTTATTCACCTGATGATGGTTACGTTTTTGGTAATGATGTCATCAAATGCGATCCCAAAGAACACATACATTTAAAAGCCCACAATCAAAAGTCTGAGCTTGTACTACCTTGCACAGCTATTGCAGGTGTTCTGAACGCTGTGTCACACATTGAGTTGTATTTATCAACTTTAGGTTAACAGCAAGTAAACTACAGACATCAAAACCTGAAACGATTCAACAGCAACACCGATCAAGCACTCTGCACAATGAGCATGCACATTCAAAGCATCAATTAATACAGCTGTCATACTCCACCACTTGGGAAAGATGCATACATAATTGAGGTGTATAAATGTGTTTGTATGTGGGAGGGAGGGGTTGCATAACAGCAACAAGGATTCAGAGCTCTAAGTGGTATGTCATGTCGCCGGATAATTAAAAGACTGTGAAGGCTGGAGCAACGGCATCAGAAAACATATGGCAGAGGGAGACTGAGCGAAAGAAAGACTGAAACAAGGTGCTAAGGCCATACCATTTTCAAGGTGCGTCTGAATGCAAAAAGCAAGCTTACAAAGCAAATCCCTACAAAGCAAAAGCATGACAATCCTTTAATTGCAAGAGAGGCAATCCATAATCACTTGATTATTTCTACTTCAGTCCTTCGTTCTCGCACACTCTCAGATTTCTGTGTTTTGTTAAGTTATCTCTTCCCTACAAATGCCACTTCAAAAAGCACAATGTCACACCTACATGAACGAGTACATGATGAGCAGGATGCAACACTCATCCCCACAGTGCATGGCTGATTTCAGCACATTATTTAAATATCGGTGTGTGCATCTGTGTGTGAATGTCTTTGTCTTTGGGTTGTAATACAGCCAATCATCTACAATTAGCCAGTCCTTTCGCACTAACAGAATAATTGCATGTGTGTCTGCTGCCAATAACAGGGTGTTAATAACAACTATCAAAGCTCATGTATATTAAAACAAACAGCACAACAAGATAAACTGTAGCTCAGATGAGCATGCTGCAGATCTTGGGAGTACTGTAGGTCCTGGTGCTGTTTCTGATTGGACAAATATTAGCATGCTGTACAAATGTTTGATGGGCTCTATGCTGTTTCTATTACAGTAGGACCAAGGGCCAACCTCCGGGTCTGAAAAGTCAAGCTAATGCAGAAGTGGCTTAAACCTGCACTATCTCTAATAGTCAACAGGGAGCAACTCCTCAGGTTGCAAAATGAAGTCAGTTTGTATAGAAGTCTATGAGAAAATTACTTCTCACTTGATTTATTACCTCAGTAACTTCCTAATGAGTTTATGGTCTTAATCACTAGTTTCAAGTCTTTTTCAATACAGCGTGGCGTTCATTTTTAAATAATGATCCTATTTAGAGTAAAATAGACTGTAGTAAAGTAAACATGGTATGCTTTAGGACGTGACTACCTAGTAATCTACACGGTCGCTACTACGGCTTTGTGCAGCTTTCAGTTGTACTAAAAGACGAGGAGTAGGCTGTACATTTTTTCTCATAAGTGCATTTTGTTTTAAGCCTGTTTTTCATTCCAAAATTAGCATCCCAATTAATATCACATTTAACGTGAATTATGGAAGCACCTTGCTAACCAACCTACCTAGCTAGTGATAGCTGGTAATTTAGTGGGTCAGCTATACCCCAGCTACACCTTCACATCCAAATATTGTCACTTCTGGCTCCAACAGACCATGGCGACGTCAAAATGCCGTAGGACACAGATGAGCTTGATATGAACTAGTAACGGCAGGTTTTCAATGTTGGACGCATGTTGGCACTTAAAACATGCAATGTAATCCTCATGTGGATAAAAACATTGGTTTGACCATAGGTTTGAGTGAGAAGTCTACACAACAACAACATTGTGATATGATTTTTTATCTTTTGCAGCATTCAGGTAATATGGGAGAGAAAGACACTACTACTGTTGGAAAGTAAGAGACCTAAAACTGACGGGTTTGTTTAGTTTTTTAAAGAGCAAATATAGTGCACGCTTTTTAGTTTTTTAAAGAGCAAATATAGTGCACGCTTTGAAGTGTGAACATATTATAGAAATGTGAGTTTATCCATCAAAGTATGGCCATAAACCACAACAACATCGTTAAAGGTCTGTGTATGGTAGAGCCCGTTTTTATTAAATTATAGGGTAACTCCCGCTAATCTATGTTTGAAGTTACACATGGATGATGCAACAGGCTGCAAATGTGGGAGATAATTTAAATGACATGATGGAGGAGAGAGCATGAAAGAAAGACACACTTCCCTCAAGAAATAAAACCTGAAGGTTGCTCTTCACCAGACCCAAGTCGATTCAACAAACCGCCTCACCGCATGAGACTCGAGTCAATTCTATTGTTCTCTGTGTTCGTTCAGGAAGAAAATTAAAAATCCCGTGGAAAGTTGTTTCTCGCCCTCCCCCCCACACTTTCTATCGCAAAACTTCCTGTAAGCATGTGATTCGTTTGGAATCTTCAAACTGGAATGTAAGCTGGACTTGCAACAGATCAGTGTGGTAATATAAACTGACACTGCTAATTAAAAAAGTGAAGTAAAGTGAGTTAATCCAAGTTGATACTCAGGTTTAAACTGAGAAGAGAAGAGAAGAGAAGCAGAGCGTGGGGAGATGAGCGGTCCTTGAGTTATTCATAGCCTCTCCATCAGATTTGTTAAGGGGATTGGAAGCAATTTAAAGGCCTCCACTGACTGTTTGACTCGAGCAGCATTATGTCTCTCTATTCCATTATGTTGAGCCGCAGTGTGGGGATAAAGACCAGGCTTCCTATTAGCCTCTGTATAAACAGATGGGGTGATGCTAGGCGGGTGCTAAGCCTCGGCAGAGAAGGAGAACTCTGACACTGAGGAGAATAGACAGCAGCAGACGGGAGCCTTTACTATCTCCTTGCTTTGTCTCACTATCACCTTCCGTCTATCGGTTTCCCTCTGCACACGCATACCCCTTTATCTGCCAAACTCTGTAGCCCAGAACAGTAGCACCATTCCTGTGGATCAAGAGGTGTTATGACTCAGTGAACATTGAGCTGAGAGAAGCCACAGGTCTGTAACAAATGGATGAGCACATTGAAGGCACAATTTGTGATCTAAATGTAAACAAAAGGGCAGCCCCACCACCGAAATTCAAACCACGGCAGTGGAACCTGCCAGATGGAATCATTTACATTTAGTAAGGTTTGACAACACCAAGGAAAACCAGGCTGCTCTGGAGCAATAATACCTCACTGAGCTTTGTTTTAGTTTCTCAGAGTTGCCAAAAAGCATGAACATCATGCTGATAATGTTAACCTTGAATATGAGATTCAAATAGATAGTGTTATTAAAGTTAGCAGGAGTTGGACCTCAACGTAGTGATTAACCAACTCAAGGAGACCCATCCTCCACATTATCCTGTTATTCTCCTCCATTTAGACACAGATTATGACAGAACAATAATACTGCAAAACAGAAATTGGCTGAAAGAGCATTACAGCTAGGGAGGGAAGAGAGAGAGAGTTGGTGTGTAGAGTTGTGACTAATTACTCTGCTCACACCAGTCCCCTGTTACTCTCAAGCCTGCCACTACAGCGTAGACACGTGCAAGTACACCGTACTAACCAAACCACAATATCCTTTCCATTTGTCCTTTGCCTTCAGCAATGTGGCAACCACAAGCTTCATCAAAGATCACTAAAATGAGCAGTCATTTTATTCTGCCAGCGCTTGCAAACTTCCAATTAGCAGCTTATTAAAAGCGTTGGTGTGCTTTTATGGAGCCGTCAGGTCTCTGTTGGGTCTCTGTACTAAGAAAAGTCAGGTCACGGACTCATCCAAAGTCTATATACTGTACACATACATACAGTGTAAATCCACACTCGCTATACACGATCCAATATGCTGTATGGTTCTGGAGGGGTTGTATGGCAGCATAAGAGTGGAGATAGTTGCAGAGATGAGGCAAGACATGACCGCTAGTGGAGAAAGCCACAGTTATTGATTTCCCCGGGACTATATATTGGAATTGGATGACTGCATGACTCCTCTCATAACTGAACTTGTCTCTTGCTTCTCTGCTGTCCTTCCCTTCACTCGCTTTCTAGCATTGTGTCCTACAGAGGTTAAGGCAGCCAAGTGATACTATGAGTAAGCATTTCTGAGGGTTCTGGTCAAGAAAGTTGCATATATTATATGCATTTTTTTAACTGCTATTACAGTTCTGTGTGTAATTTGCAAGAACGCAGCGGTGAACCAAATTTCTCCCCTGGATTCCCACAATTTTTGAAAAATCCAATCAGCAACGTCTTGGGCACTACACATAATATATAGGTGGACAAATTAACAATGCATCCCCCACTGTTTATTCCTTGCTAAAATGCAGAGCATGATGACATTCATTACTTCAATTGAGGATGGAAACGCTGATGAGGGAAACTCAGAGACTTTTACGATATTAGAAAACAACTCAGGTTTCCCTTTGAAACTTCTTCTCTCTCCTTCTCCTCCCTGAAACTTTTGTCCACCCTTCTCCTCCCCTGCACTCTAATACCCAGTTCCTGTCCGTGCTTTCTTCATACAGAGGCAATCTGAGGTCAACAGTAACAGCGGCAGCAGTATTACATCCCCCTCCTTGTACCTGTAAAAAGGCCTTGCAGCAGAAGCAGTGGCGGTTTATCCAGGCTGCAGTGCAGAGTGGAAGTGACAGCCAGCGCCGCGGCTGCTGCATTAGTGTCTGATATGCTGTGTGTGCTTGTGCATGTGTACTGTCACCTCACTCATCGCCACGCTCCAAGCCATTAGGGTGATGTGCCTCTGTGCGTGTGTGTGCAACTGAAATTAAAATTTGGAGGAGGAAAGGGAGTGCAAAATAAGAGCACGAGGCAAAGGAACCTACAATGAAGATGAGGGGAAAGGAGAAAGAGAGTTTGAGATAGTGTGATAAAGTGGGAGAAAGAAAGAGACGTACAGAGCTGATCTTCTCTTTTTTGTCATGTCTCTAATGCCCCTGAGCAGGTTATTTGTTAGCCTGTTACTCAGTAAACAAGCTGTGAATCCTATCCCCCGCTGGCTGTCAAAGGAACACACACGCACACACACAGTTGTGCGCCCTATTTCCTATGGGATGATTGGGAGATGGGCTCAAGGAAGGCCGCCATACCGACTGATCTCATTGCTCTGTTTAAGGGGATTTGGGGACAAATGTCTACTTTGTGTGTGTGTGTGTGTGTGATGGAGTTTTCAATGAGGCTGACAGTATTGATGCAAAATAAGAGGGATGAAAGCTAAAAGTGTGTGCGCCTGAACTCGCTTGTTTTTCTGTATATTTGTCCATAGTCCTCCTGCTATAAGCCATCCTGCAGCCAAGTCAAGCCCTCTGTGTTCATCGATTTGTTCCTTCCGCCTTTAAACCTCGGACTGATCCATGCCTTAGCTAGACAGAGAGAGGCCCTTTGGTATTCTGAAGGAAATGTCACAGTCGTCGCCAGTGAAACACATACTTTGCCTCAAACAGGCACTGGGAGTGTCGCCTCCTCGCTGAGAGTGAGACGCAATGCGATGAGGTTAGTCTTAAAATATGTAAACATGCAAGTCCAATCTATTGATATCTGGTGCCTGTTTCTATGCTAAGAAAAGAAAAAATCACATACAGCGCATACAGGCTGGACACACGGTCACAGAATTAGCCAAATCTTAAAAAGTGATCACAAGAGCACGTACAAAGAAAATGCAACTTATGAGAAATATGGTCTGTATAATACGCCCTGTGAAGATTTGTCTCTCTAACACCAACTCTGTTACCCTTGTGCCCTGCCTACAGACACACTCGTCTTCTGAAAGACAGCATGCACAAAAGCTTTGACTCGGCTCCTGCAGTCAGAATTATAGCTGGTTATTTGCCAGACTTTGAGAAAAGGCTGTCTTCCAAATGCCTTTAGAACAGTTTTCGGCCTTGTGTTAAATTTGGCAAAATACAGTGCAATGCTTACAAGGAGAACATAGTCTTTAAGGGAAACCTGAGAACAACCTTTTCTTACAAGGGAGAATGTGTCTGAAAAGAAACATTATTTCTACAGCGTTATTCAAAACTGTTATAAAGTGGTTCAGACGACAGATAAAAGATTCAACATTATAAGTCATAACACCAGATAGGAATAAAAAATATGTATAAGACACGGACAGAGATACAGAATATGCATTGTGTGTGCGTGGTGAACTACGGCATATGAGCAGGTGGTCATCAAGCCTGCACCATGGCCAGCCAGTTGGCATCCTGCAGCCTTGGAAAAGAACCAACCACATTGTCAACATTTGCTGCGGGTCTCTTGAACCTTCAGGGTAGACCGCCCTATGCAGACCTCTATATACAACTATGTTTCAAAAAGAGACTTTAAATATGATACGGATTCTGAGAAGACGATACCTTCAGGAAGGTCATGCCAAAGCTGCGGAGCCCTGACTGCAAAGCCTGCTCAACCTTTAACCTTTCACAATAACACGGGAATAGCTTGGAGATGTCTGCGGAAGACCCCAGGCTGAAAAATGTCACAGGCTCACAAGGAATAAACTAAAATAGTAATTAGGTGGACGCCAGTCTATGCGAAGTAGAAAGTAGTCAAAAAATATTGTGATAACACTAATGGAAAGTGAAAAAGTAATCAGCGAAACCATAAAAAACTATTCTAAATCAAAGCCAAACTAATGACAAGATGCTTAAATAGGTGTAGTTCTTATGTAATGTGATCTTAGTTCTATTAGTATTCTGAAGAATTGCACTATTTTCCCCGCAAGACAGGTAAAAAGGACATAACAGCAGTGAGGGCAATATTAAATCAATGCATTGAAAATAAAATCTTCTCTGCATGACTGAAATGTAGTATTGATTTTATGCTTTTTGGCTTTTTTTAAGCTTGTTTCTCAGAATGTAAAGTGAAATGCACAATGTCAGAGTGTCCCTTTTAGAGGTGTGAGAGGAAAGTGTGTGGGGTTGCAGCCAAATCTTCACTGGCCACCTCCATTGATATGTGGCCCTGTCCCTTTGCAAGCAAGGAGCCATCGGACTGTGAAACGAGCTTTTCCAAACTTGCCCAAAGCCCACAAAGACGATTTACTATAGTGTCGAAGGAAGGAGCAGAAGAAAACCTTTAAAAAAAGAAAAGAAAAAAGAACATTTGTACTGCTAACTTCTCCAATGAGAGACAAAAGTCAGGGTAAGCTGTGCCATCTCACACACACTTCACTTGTTAATGCAGTGAAATGTGACAGTCAATTTTTCCCTTTCAGTTAAAATGTCTCGCTGAGAGGATTGAAGATTCTCTTTAAAGATGCTTTTTTCTCTTTTTAGAGATGTCGTCCCCCCCCCCCCCCATAGGCTACATGACTGGCTTGGTAACTTTGTCACAACATTTTTGATAAAGAACAAATTATGTCTCATCACTGTTATGGCACGCTAATTTATATGAATATACACACTAAATACCGCAACGACACGCATTGTATACTGCTGTAATACAGATCACACAAACGCGTAAGGGAACATCAACAAACTGTACCTCACACCCTGATGTTAGCTCTGATGGGCACACAGTCACATTAACATAGCCACCACCCTCACACACCCCCCCCCCACACAACCCCCACACACAAAATGCCGAATCCAGGCCAGGAACATAGTGAAAAGCTCTGCAGAATAAATCCGTCTCTAAGCCAATGTGTAGCCCGAACTCCACACTGTGACTTCCACCCCGATCTATCAAAACGGCTCATTCACAAACATGGCAAAACACACCAGCGTAGAATGGAGCAATGCTATTCCCGGAGGAAATAATCTCCTAAAACCATTACAGGGAACAACGTAGGTGCAGTAGCTATGGGGAGGATTATGGCCAACACACACACACACACACACACACACACACACACACACACACACACACACAGCCTATTTTGCTCACTTTCTTTATGCTGCACATGTGCGTGTGTGTAAATAAAAGCTGCTTGCGGCAACTACTGTAACAAGCATAGTAAAGCTCATTCCGCAAACTGGAACGAAGGATGTGTGTATACAGGACATGCATCAGTGTAGCGCGCCAACATCAAGAGTAACGTGCATTGTATAATGAATACACCGGAGTGTATGCGTCTATTTCTGTAAGCCAATTAAATGTACAGAGGGCACATTACATATTAAGATTGTTGTCAATCCACAAGAATACAGAGTAAAGATATAAACCTGAAATACTGCACACTGGGATGACTGTTCTTATCAAGCCAACCGTGTTTGTGCCTTTAGTAAAAATATTATAATGCTAAGGTGTATAGCATGACACCACCATGTGACCTCAAATTCAACCAGGGACCTTCCCTACCCATCTTTCCACGGCACTCAACATATATTCTGTTGTTTTTAATCAAGAGATAGCTGTGGGTAAAATGATAAGGTGGACATGAAATATACATAAGAGAGATGTAACCTTATAGTAAAGCAATGTTTGTATAAGTTGTTCGCCAATTTCTCTGATTAAGTTGTTCTTTTTTCGGTAAAATTTCAATCAAAAGCGCATTTATAAACTAACAATCCATAGACTCATACGAATATAATCCCTCTGAAGCATCTCTATGACCCTCTAGAAGTGTGTGGTGGTGTCTGTATCCCTCAGATCCTCTTATTTTGTGTTCTGAACATTTCTGGGCGTCAACCTAAAAACGTAGCGACCAGGTGCCAGATCTTCAGCACGCATCCAAGAGTAAGATAAAAAAATAAATGGCGAACGCAGCACCGAAAAAACAATTTAGCGAGGTAAATCGCAAGCCGACAAAGCTCGTTCCAAAGTGAAAGTGAATCTGGGGTTGGCTTTCACCTGCTGGCGAGCACCCCAGTGGTATAAATGTCATGTTTATGAACCGCAACCAACAAATCCTACTTATTCTGCCTATAATGCATATTTCTGTCCTCCTTTTCTCCTCCTTATTTTAATGCATCCGGCCCCTACGTGCCATGTTTTATTATCATCAATTATTATTATCAATTATCAATTAAAAAGTCTAATTCAAACTTGTGTTGACTGTTTTTATATAATTACTGACAATCTGGGAAAGAAGTAGTTGCCTCTTCCTGGTAATGATCAACCAACAAATAGGGATTTTGTGATTTTTTGTCTCACCACTATAACATGTAATCCACTATATCCTCTATCACATCATGTTTCTCATCACAGCCACACGTCTACTTGTATTGTATTTAAAAATGTGGAGCACCAGACAGTACTTGTGCCAATGACGTTGAAAAGAAGATGATGCGCGCAGCTGTCGCCCCCGGTTACCAGGTGTTTTGGATTGAGACACTGGGTAGGTCTAGCAGAAGGGAGTTATTAGCAGTGAGAGAAGTTTAAATGTATCTACAATCTTTTATGGAACTGTGTGAACATTGTTTTCAATGCGTCTGTCTCCAACACACCTGTTAATTTTCAGTAAATTTACAAATACCTCAGTGAAGGTTGTTGTAAATTAAACAGAAATGCCTCGCATCTTTCAGAACTGCCCTCTGTATAGTTTCTTCTTGACAAGGGAATACAGTTTGGGACAGAACACGGGGTAGACATTATAACCTCAGGCTACGGTCACAGTGCTGTGTGAATCAGAGAGGAAATGTTCTGCCCAATTTATTCCTACTACTCATTTATCTGCAAAAACCCCTGTGCTCACCAACATAAATATGCCGTCTCTTTTGCCCGTTTGACGCTGCGCCAGCTTTCCTGGAGGCGGAAATGCTACAATCGGCATCCCTCAAAAAGGGCTGGCGCATTGCACGAGGTGATCCTAAAACGCCTGTGAGCTCCCTCCAAATCTTTATAAAATAGGGAAACGAGAATGTGAGAAACAACATTGAATGCAACTGATGTGTTAATGAAGCTGTAAGCTACATGTGGCTCTGGGTGCTAAGGGTTTAGCACTGGGATGTTTCTCTCTGTTGTGGTAGAGAAGAAATGTGTACACTGAAAAAAGGAAGTTGTTAAGATATTTAAATAAGCCCAAATCAATTATGATTTGTTTTACATCCACACTACTCCAGCTACTCCAAAACTTTACTTTTCACATACCCACTACTGCCAGTTTGTCTAAATACTTCTACACAATCTTTTATTTTGGGTCAATATAGTTAATCATACAACACAGACACCATCATTGACATATCTTTTGTGAGACAGCCTCACAAGTATGTTTATTGTATGTTTACAAGTTATTTGATCAAGCGTTTGTTGCAGTACTGATGGTAGCATATCATTCAACAGAGCTCAGAACATGAGTTTTACTGCATAAAAGGAACAGAAAAAGATAAGTAAGAGAGAAGCAATACAACATTATTATTATTATCATTATTATTATTATTATTATCACTATTATTATCATTATTGCCATTACTATCATGTAAACTTCTTGCGATTTTTTTGCTCACTGAGTGAATGTCTCTCTCTGTGATAGCACCCTAAATGGCTATTAAAAGTTCCTCACTCTGCCGTCCAAATCTAAACTATAATCCCTGTATAATCAATTCTTCTTCTTCTTGGCCACCCTTGTTAGGTGGTAAATATGTTCTCTTACCCCCAGCACCACTACCACATTATTAGTCAGGCAATCAACAAGCCACTTCCACACAGAGCGAGTTTAATTGGATGCTGCACAGAGCATTACCATACCCGTTGCCTAGCAATGGATCCTTATTCCAGTATTGCTGTCTTTGTGCATGTTTTTTTCCTCCCAAAATGGCATCTATAATTACTTTGCAATTACTACCTCTTCCCTCAAACAAGTTCCTATCGTGCTCCTGATAGCTTCCTGCCTAGCGGTGCTCTTTCCGAATTGACATGATGTGATATGGCCCCAGTGGGTTACCATGATCCTGGACTGGAGACAAATCTAATATGGGCGAAAACTCTATACTATTCAAATGATAATAACGTCTCCGGTGGCAATTTGGCTTTAATGATTACAGACGCTTTGAGGGCTATTCGAGCACCTGCTCACATCAGCAGTGTATTGTATACATCTGAACCTCTTGGCTGTCCCGCAAAAGCAGTTTTTCCTGCTAATTAGTTGTCGCTGTGGTGAGAAGGAACCAGAACAGAACAACTACGTCTACAGAGCTGGCTCGATGCTTAATGATGTCTTTGCTTTTGCGGGGCAAAGCAAAGATAGCAATATACATAAAACTTTTCTAAGCGCTAAGTATTAGACCAGCTTGAGGTAACTGGGCCAAAAAACAGTGAAGACATTGTTTACTCTTACAGAGGAAAATCCTAGTGGATCTGTACAAACTTAAGCTGTCACGTAAACTTCTCTTATGTGATATTTCATTCAGTCTGTTGTTCCGTCTGTCTTTCTTTACACTATTGACCACAGACACTGTGTGTATGTTATTGACTGAAGTACAAAAGTCATGCAATGAGCTGGGAAAAAAAAACAAAACACAACTTTAAAAGAGACTTAAAGTCCCTCAATGTGTGAGGACGAAGACAAAAAAAATAACTGGGAAACAAAAAAAAGCATGAACACAAAGCTGTTATGAATGCGTTGCTGTTAGAGACACTGGCTGGAGGATGATGATAGTAACAAAAGAGATTACGAGCCATATGCAGTATGTCATCGCCAGGTTGGTTGGCTGGAGAGTCCAATAAGCCGGCTAAATGAGGCCTTGACACCGGCCAGGAAACAATTCCAGACTTTTGTTTTTTTTCCGCTGGCAGTGCTGATGTAGTGAGGCCAGCCAATACACTACCACGGGACTGTTTATAGCTATGACATTGGACTGAGATTGAAGTCGTGACACGACCCTGAAACTGCCCTCATCCTCTTTGGACCACACTAACAAAATACCTCACTGTATTACTGTACTAGTAGGTGAGAGAGGGGACACTTAGGGCTTCCCAACGCGAAAACCTTGCTCAAAAATGATTTGTCGATTTATTACTAGTCTTAATTTTTTTTTAGGCCATCTTGTGTTTTCATAATTTGCTTCAATTTTTCCTGTGATTTACGGTTTAGATTAGTAGTCTAGTTACTTCCCTCCCGTGTTCATGCAATATGCATTTTCAAAGTGTTTCAGACTTATTCCCCACAGTAACTCAACCCTGCATGTCTTAATTAGGATGAATTAAGATTAATGTGCATTCATACCCTCCTTTTTAACTCATTAATATTAAACAATTTGAAGGCATCTTTAACCACTCGGAGCTATAAAATTATGTGGCTGCAGGTGCCTGAAATAACGTCTGGCAAACTTCGGTCTAAACATTAACAAACAGTGGAAGATTAGATACCAACAGGGGAAAGGATAAATGCAAATATACATGATGAGTAAAGTATCCTAGAAACAGCCTTACGACTGTTGGTTGTGAATAGTTACAAAGTGAAATATAGGGCGTTCCTTCAAAGTAAAATATACTGGGTGGCCAAATTATTAGGCATTCCAAGCTACATCCAATGCAATAAAATACACCTGACCTGCAGTGAGTGTAACCTTTGAGGTGCTTATTGTATTCAATTTTAGTTGAGACTGAGGCATTGACTGAAGTGTACATGGTCAATGCTTCCAATTAGGGTTGGGTGGCAAATTATATTTGAATGGAGTCAAATCATGACCACGGCGTGGTTCAGCGAGCTTTGAAATAATTGAGCCTTTAAGCTTTCTGAAAGCAATACAGTTAAAGTTACATGAATAAACATTTGGAAAAGAGTGTAAACATTGTATTTAAAATGTAACAACATAAAAAAGATATTTTTTTAATAGCAATGTCTCCTCGATACAAACAACGGCTCCCTTTTAGAAGTTAGTGTGCCTGTGCTTGATGCGATGATATCACAGCCTCATATTACGTTTAACATTATTATCTCATCTTTAATACCACAAATCAAATCATATCCATAGCATGAACTGCTGGTATAGAGCACAGAGCAACATTATTGGCAGACAGGCACAACGGAGATGTGTGATCATGGGAAAAAAAAGCAAACTGGTTTGTAGTTAAGGACTTAAAATTCACTTGCCACTCGTGCTGATTAACGGGGTTAAGTGGGCGGACACGCAACATCCTAGTTCTGATACTTAATATTGGCATAGGGGAAAAAACGATCGTCGAACATTCCTTCAAATTATCGATAAATCATCCGATCGCCAATTGGCACAGTCCTAGTTCCAATATTAGGCCTATACCCACATTTATCTAGGCTGTGGTAAAAACATTAGAAGGCTAGTTAACTATGGCTAACACATTCTTAATATCACAAAGACAATACGAATCTTTAAAAATGTGTATGGAAGTTCAAAATCTAACAACTCAAATTTGTCTCAAACTGGCTATCTCCAGGCTACCCAGATTGTCTTTAAAACCCTCTCTCTCCCTCTTTAAGCCACACTGTGATGCTCCAGCCGGTACCGCTCAGAGGAGCAGGTGGTCACAGCAGACAGTGAGCTGAGCCATGCTGAAAACTCACCCACCGCCTTGCTCATCCCCCTCCAACCCTTCCTCAGTCCTTCATCCTTTCTCCCATCCTTTTCTTTCAAACCATTCATCCGACCATTCATCCTCTGCGACTTTATTTCTCCATCCCTTCCTGCCTGCGTTGCGCTTCTCTCGCTCTCCCTCCATCTGCATGCCCCCACAGATAGTGGCAGCCAAAGAGTCTGACAACCACCAGATGTACAGCGTTTCATTTTTTTCATTTCTCCTACTCGCGCTCCGTTGTTCCTGCAGCACATTCACCCACAGCGAACTGAACGCAGCTGAACACACTTAAGAAGTCGAAAGGATTTAATGATCACTGTCCTTTGTGTGGTTTTTTTTTTTTGTGAATGTGTGCGCGCGTTTGTACACATGAGTGGGGGAAAAGGAAGTAAGAGGTGACTTCCTACAACAACGCAGACAGGCTGTGCAGGGCCTATCAAAAAAAAAAAAAAAAAGAGACATCTGCTGACATCATGCAGGCCATCACTCTGATGAGTTGCAGCATACTTCATGTCGCAGTAAAAACCAATGATTCCCCAAAACAATTCAATCTCTATTAAAATAAACCCCCCAAAAAACAGGATTTATTCAACCCTCTGAGACCCGCTGGATCGTCGGCGGCCCGGGATAACTTTGCCGTCTTTAAAAGGCTGTAGCAGGCTAATTTTTAAAGCTAGAGTGAAGATACTGCTTTGTGATGCTAGCTTGTCACGAAAAAAGCTAAATAACGCTAGATTTAGGCTTAATTTGGCGAGGGACAAACGAATACAGCATATTCACAGGGGTCCCTTGACCTCTCATAAGATTTCTGAATGAAAATGGGTTGTATGGATACCTACGAGTCTCCCCTTTACAGACATGACCACTTTATGCTAATCAAATGCAGTCTGGACAAAAATCATGCCGTTTTTTTGCATACAGTATACACGTGTTATTTTTTGCCGATTCTAAAAATGGTGAATTTTAATATAAACAGTCTTGGAATTTCATAAATTGGGTATGACTGGAAAGCCGAGGCCCTTATGGATACAATGAGACCAATTCTATTCATGTCTGATGATGTTAGTCCTCACAGCAGGCATTTCACTGTATTTGAACCATTTTTTATTTATTTTTTTAAACATGACCTCACTGTATTGAATTAGCTGTTGTGAGCTCTTGGATATTCATGGAACTTTACAACCACAAACTACAGACTGAGAGCGTTTAGAGGATGCATGGCTTTCCTAGGTATATTTATGAAAAGAGGGTGTCCAGAACAGAAGTGCCATCCAAAGGTCCAAGGTCTTGATGTCTTAATGTGGTACTTGGAGGTATTTATGACCATTTTTATCAAATTGCAAGTGGTCAAAAATGTGTTAAATTTAGCACCAAATCTGTGTTACAAATGGTATCAACCCAAAAAACTTCTGCAACAATTTATGAGACATAATAGAGCACGGAAATAGTAATCCTATACTTCGGTCATAATGTTCTCAGCACTTGAATACGCGCCTAACCAAAACACAATGTTTATTACAGTTTTATGACTAGATTCATTTGAGAAATCTCAAATTAAACTTCAGGTTCCCAGCTTTCAGATGATGTATACCACCTTTATGTGGCATAGGTCTGCATAGGTAAAGTAGAAGTTTATTGACTTTCTCCTAATCCCTAAACAAATTAAATATGAATTCAAATCTGCTCTGGTTAAACTCTGACAGCCCAGAGAAAAGAAAAAAAAAAAAACACACAAAAAGCTACCTGCAGTGAGTATGACATGACTAAATCCTCTCTGCTTACCTTAAACACGAGGATTAGTTTCCAGAGGGGGGAAAAAATCCCCCCCATAAGTCTAAGTGACAGCGCTACACTTAGCGGGCAGAAGGGCAGGAGTGAGATGCTGTAGAACAAGAACGAGGTGATTTTTTCCATTCACTGGTGAAGAAAATGGCTATTCCATTCTCTCTTAGTCAACTTGAAAATTGGTGGCATTAAATGAATGTGTTGGTGTCTTGTCTGGTTCTGGTTTCTTCAGGAGAATCTTTGTGGAATGCGATGCCTTTGTATCTCAACTACATCTTATGAGTTCTTGAGAAATGTTGCAAGCAAGAACAGAGGTCAGCGTTGGTCTGGAAATAATTCATAAACCAGGAAGCATCTGATAATGTATTTATCCTCTTCTACAAACAGTATATTGAGATTATTTAGTCTTTTTTTTTTTTTTTTTAAATAAACACCCAGAAGTTTTCAGCTGCAAGAAGACACTGATCACTGCAGTGTTTTCTTGTGGCATTGACAGCTCAAATTCTTCCTGTAAGAAAAAATGATGAGGAATCTGGGAAGATTGCACATGAACTGCCAAATATTCACCATATAGTCCTTCTAAATAAAAAATTAAATCAGTTAATTGTTTAACTACAGAATGTCTCTTTTAAATATATTATTTCCACAAAAGATTATTGTATATCATTGTTGTTGCTTTGCATCTTTGTGTACAATTTCGTATGCATGTCCGTTTGTATGAAATGTTTTTCTATTGTAAAGTGTCTTTGAATATCTAAAATGGGCTCTATAAATTAAATGTATTATTATTATCATCATTTTGTCAATGTATGGTCAAGTTTATAATAATAATATAATAATAATATAATAATAATGGCCAGAATGTTTATTAAATAAGTAACACATAATACTGAGCCCTAAGTATACTGCATACCATTGTTCATCAGGGTGGAGTAGCAGGAAGTGTAAGGTCATGACAATGGATGGATGAATGGATAAAGTACTAAATGAATCCCGGTGGGAAATTTAAGTATTTAAAAAGGGTATCCATAAGTACCAGTGTAATAATGTAAAAATATTCTATTAGAGTATAATACTACGAATGACTCAAATTCCTTCAAAGTATTATCAGCAAAATGTACTGAAAGTATAAAACATTAAAAGTACTCGTTCTTCAGAAAAATTGCTCCCATGAGTGTTGTGTTATTATATCTATGGCGTTATTAAATTATCAATACTAATGCAACAATGTGTAAGTAGCACGATACCGTAGCTTAGTCTCGTAGACGGGGTTGGGCCCCCTCCAAAGGCTCACAAGTTACAACAAATCTGAGGGGTTGTGATTTGATTAATGGGAGAGAAAAGAAGAAAAGAATGTGGGGAAATTTCTCTTTGGTAAAACTAAAACAACTCATAGACATAGAAAAGATGACTAGGGACCCACACTGCCTTTTTTGTTTGGGGTCACGAGCTAAAAAAAAGTTTGGAACCATTGATTTAATCTTGATACATGTTGTATTACAAATCCAGCTAAAGAAAGAGCTGGATTTTGGAATGATTCATTTAGGAATTGTGTGCAGATTTCAGAGGATGGTCTGCCTGTGGCAAGACAAGGAAACGCTTCCAAATGCTTAGTTAGGAATTAAACAGGAATTCTGAATTGTTCCCTATAGTTATCGAGAGTATCTAGTCCAACAGTAAGAAACTGAACAGATAAACTGCCGTATTGTAGAATCAAACCAATGTCACATGACCTCCAGTTTAGGCTTCCAATTAACTTATTCTCCTCCCACACAAAACCACATGACGAGCAGGTTACATGACCACTTAACCTATGAAATCTGCCGTTAAAAAGGTTTCGTTCAATTTCAAAATAAGGTTTCGTGACAGTTGTCGTAGCTGAAAGAAATGTACCAACGCGGATTGATCAGATTCCCTGAAGAATATGCCGTGTGCTCTGAAAAAAAACCCAAAGCATTTTACATTTGTCACCACTGACTCACCAGCGGTAAAGTCCTTGTTGAGGTCAATGAAAGCGTTAGAGTGAGGGCTGCGCATGTTGACAGATGATTTCAGTGCATTCCGCCACACTTGAATCCTAAAGCGGAGACAAACCACAAGGCAACAGCAGGATTTAAACGCCAATAATCCAAGGTGAGAGAGTCTTAGAAATAAACATATGGCATTCTAAGTGGATTTGAGAATGATTACATTACCTGTTGGTGAGGTAGCACACTTCTGTGAGTGGGGTGTTGGTTGTTCCAAAAATGTCTGGGATCATGTCCCCATTGAAACTGTGGGAAGAGTTTGACTTTATTAAAACTCATTCTCAGGTAACAGTTTATTAGGTACATATTGTACAAACTTGTTGACACCGTCAGAGGGGCGTAGATCTATCTCTATGCTCATTTTTGAGGCCAAGGTGTGTGGTATTAGACCGCGTTATATTGAAGTCTTTCAAATATGTTGTCCACATCAATTCAGAAGGCAGAATATATTAAGAGATTTATACAACTTTGGATTTCATTAAAACAATATGGGTATTATTCCACTTTTATGGTCATCAATGCAGTTTAGCAGCTTTTCAAAAAAAAAAAAAAGAAAGAAAAACTTTAAATATTCCACATCTTCAATACGTTATAGGTATTGTTAAACTGCATCTTTATACATATTAAAGCCAGCAATAAAGTTCAGCATCAGCTTTCCATCAAACCTTGACAAAATATACACATCTTTCATACATGATTGGTATTATTCAACTTTTAAACCCAGCAATGCAATGTAGCGTCAGCTTTTCAACATCCAGCATTCACACCGCAATTTATTCAGAAATTATCTTCTCCAATTTAGGATAGGATTCTGGTTTTCATTCAAGTAAACTGGTACAGCAGTGAACAGTACAGTATGCTGCCAACTTGAATCTTGATGGGAAATATAATAATAAAAAAACAAACCTGTGTTTTGACATGGAACAATTTTTTTTTAAACATGTTTTAACATGTACATTTTCTTAAAACTAAACATAAAGACATACTACTTTTTCCATTACCACCATATGAGCAAAAATATCAAAAAAGGAGAGCTATGTTAAAACCATTTAGACTGATACTTACTCCATAACAAGAGGTTGATCTGTAAAGGTCTTGTTCAGCCTGAGCCACCCACTCATATCTGCAAAAAATGAACCGTTTCAACAGATCCTGAATAAATGCTTAGTCTGACAAAAACACAGCGCAGAAAATCAGTGGGCTGGTCAAACCGGCTAAACGTTAATGTCAAGAGCTATGAACAAAGTTGAATTAAATATTGATTTTGAACAAATAAAAACAATAAGCTTTTTTTCTTCTTTTTAACAGCCTGTCTTGCAGCAAAAAAAGGGGCCTTAAATGGAGGTAGGTAACCATTTGATAATACATTTCTCATAAAACCCTGGCAGGACAGTTTTTACTCACACATTTAATTTTTTCGTTTTGTCACAAAACCAAAAAATGTAATGTCTGAGTAAAAACTGTATGTAATGTAATTACATTTTTAATTTAATTAAATATTTAATTAAGACAAAACTTTTGTCTTAATATAGGTCCTAACAGCAATGGCATTTATTGGTTTCACAGAAAGACATAAATAATAATAATAATAATAATAATGAAAATAATAAATAATTTCCTTTGAAGTTGTAACTGTAATTAAGTTCTACCCAAAAATTATTATTTTTTAAAATTCTACCGGCCAAAAGGCTAGTAAATGTTAAAATTTTACCGGCTAGATAAGATTACTATTGTTTTTTTGGGCTGGTGAGTAAATAACATGTTCGCACAATGAGCATCACCAACAACACACATTTTCACTTGTAGTTGCAGGAAAAGCACAAGTGGAATTTATAACATTAACGATGGCTCATGAATTAGTGAATTTATTAGTAACGCCTGTGTTTGACAAGTCAAAATGTCTGCTGTAAAAAAAAAAAAAACGACTTTAGTTTTACTGTACATCTTCCCACTGATCATTTACACCCACTAGGGCAGTCGGAATGCTGAATAACAATGTAGGACATCAAAAAATTCCAATTAACAACAGACTGCACAACATCCATATACTGTGGCCTATCAAAGCACATGTGCAAGAAGAGGGAGCTAAATCCTTCATCCGTGTTCCCTGGCCTCCACCCCATTCGCTGTTAGAGCTGTACCTAATGTCTGGTTGTTCCCCCAGAAGATGAAAACAGTTGTCTGCTTGGACTTCTGGATCTGAGTTGTAAGGAGGACATCCATCTGAGAGTCTCCATCATAGTCCCCAGGAACCACACCGGTGATGACGGTGTCCCTGCAGAGGAAGATTGTCCATTAAAACAAGATATTCCCTCCCTAAAGAGTAAACACAACCACCCTAAAACGTGAGTCACCTTCTCAGTACTGACCACAAGCAAAAGGAATTTAGGACACGACATGTTACACATAATGTGTAAATGGCCTGTATTGAAACGAACAGTGCTATGTACCTTTGGAAAAGGTCCTTTGTGATGTGAACTTTGGGCTTGAAGTAAGGTATTTTAGAGTCAGCCAAGAATATGACCAGTTCAGACTCTGAAACAAAAAGAGGTCAACATGGATACAGATAAAAGCTCACATAGTCTCCACCATAGTATTCAGTCGTTTTCAAAAAGATATAGCGTAGTAAACATATATTAAACACATTGTATAGGTCAATATTTACGAAAATTTAGCGGTTCAGTTTTACAATTTTATAATTTTTTAACGCTCTATCCTTAAATTACAACTTGCAGTGCATGTTATTAAAACACTATACATAGTGTGTGCAAGCGGTTAATTAGCTAACACGACTGAAAGCAATGTGACGTTACTAAAGCATTAGCATACGCTCTCTGATGATGAACATGTCTGTCTGCTTATCCGCGTAAAAATCTCCAAACGCTGCCACCGTCCCATAATTTTCGGCAGCAAAAAGGTCGGCCGTTACATCCTGAAGAGCAAATGTCTTGTACTGTCCCACAAAAAGTATTAAAAATGCCCAAATATTGCATTTAAATATCCACATCCTTCTTCTAGTACAGGGGTAGCTCCTCACAACAACACCAACTGTAATACGGCACGCAGCTTTACGGCAGGGTGAAATAGCAGCTTCTCTGAATAAAATGACGTATTGCGTTACTTATAAATTGTATATTTAGATATATGCGCTGCTATTTCCATGTGTATTAGAAATAAAATTAAGTAATGCACTGTAATAAAGGTAAACATTGCGATATTAGAGTAGATATTAGAGTTTCCTTGTTTACGTCAATGTCGCGCTGCGGGTAGTTTGACAGTTCATAGTATGGTTCTGAGCTATGTCAAGTTAAAGAGAGTTAGCTAGAGCTAAATCGGAAGTGAGGAAAGTTTGCCTCCAGAATAAATTAAATGATCAAGCTAAAAAATAAGTAAAGTGAATACATTATAACATACACACGACATTGATACTCATTAATATGACATACCACTCTTTTACTGTAGTTAATTGTTTATCAAAAGAACACGTCACTTTTTACATTTGTGTACGATGGGTAAGCGGAAGCCTTACCACCTACGTTTTATTTTGAAAGATGACAACGGAAATCCTTTAACTTTCTAGCGGATTTGACAGTGTAAACATGGCGAGCCTTGCAGAAGTCGGCTGGAAACTCCTGGAATTCAAAGCCCGATCAAAAAGATCAGGTCAGACATCTTACTTTTGCATGACACCCTGCAGCGTGACACGTCCGTTTGCTTCTGTTGTGCCAGTGCTTTGTGTGAGACTGTGTGCTTGTAAATCCACCGTACACGGGGTTGAAATCGACTTGATCTGCCCATTTAATTTGTCCACTGCAGTGACGGGGCAATCATGAAAGGTCAGAGGTGTAAATGTGCAGCACCCAGGGGCTATTTTAAGAGCCTCTCACCAGGTCATAGTTAAATCTCAGCCATCGTTAAGTTCACTGTGTGCGCTACATGAGGTGTTAGGAGGGGGCCTGTTGGATCTGGCAGACTGTGCTCTCCTTGCACTGGTAGTCAGCCTGGCATTCGAGGGGAACGTGATCCTGTCATTAAAACGTACTCTTATCTTCATATTAGCCTCAAAATCTACTAAATGTACCAAAGTAAGAGTTGGGATTATGCAGAATGGCCCATTCCAGAATAATATATAGTATGTTTTTGGATTATAATGATTGATACATTAATGTGTTTATCACTTTTCAGCTGGTAAATGTGGGGCTTAGTTTGTTACTATATATACTGCTGGCTTGGGAATTTTACCAAGGGAGACTTATATTTATCCAAAGTAATGCATTATAATGTATTTGTTGATTTATATGTTGTACTATGAATCTGAATCTGCATTATCAAATACATATAGCGCAGTGAAAAGTATAATACTTGCCTCTGAAATGCAGTGCAGTGGAAGTATAAATTAGCGTTGGATAGAAATACACAAGGCCCCAAAGATTGTATTTTTGGACCATTCTTGAGAAATTTTACTTAGTTACTTTCCACCACTGCATACATCTTTGACGGTTGTTATACAATGCAATGACAAAAACATCACAGTAACAGTTATGTGTCACAGCACGTAGGGACATCATTGTTTCAAGTGATACGATTGAGAAAAAAAAGTCTTTCCAAACTCACTCACAGACTCATTATAAATCCATAAAATAGTGACTCCAGTGATGGTTAATCCAGTCAGATATTCTACCTGTACTTTCTTGGTGTGCTAAATAAAGATGTCATTACTTCCAACCACCATAAATCATCTTGTAGTGTCATAATAACTGCTGCTGTTTAGCTATTCTGTGATGTAATGAAAAACATATCCTGATCTTAGAGCAACTATTAGGACTTTTCTATTCATCAAAAACGCATAATGAGATTCATCCATTCCCAGTTTTCATTTGACAGCAGTATTAACTGTCCTAATTTAGTATTGTGATCCCTCTCATAATTACATTACCACCATACAGTAATTCATCATGACTCTGTGTCTCTCAAGAGTTCAAACAACTTGCATTCCTAAGCAAATACAATGCATTGTAATTCCTTGCATGTTGTCCATGATCATCATCACCCAGGGTGTAATTCATTGTTGATTCATGCATGTCTAAAATCTAACCCTGTGCTACTAACTCCTTCCTGTGAATTGCTGTAGATTTGTGATTTAGCTGAGAGAGACGCTTGGCCTTAATTTCACCTTTTGAGAATGGCCAGCCCAGTGGCTGCGACTGCCCGGCCTCATCAGAAAGTTCAAAGACTTGGTAAGTAGTCGCAGCATATCTGAGGAAAACTATGCAGTGAGCCACACACAGAAGGCTGGAGAGGACACGGGTAAAGATCACAAGAGAATGTTTTGGTTATCTGGACATGAGAAGGTTATTATACTGTAGGTCACGTCGTATTTATTTCATGAAGATCGAAGAAATTGTTTGCCTTTGTTTTGAAAAGTAACAAATAAACAATAATAAGTCATTACTTTTTAAATTGTGACAAACCACAGCAAATGTTGTTGTATGCTGAAGCATTAGCTTATTACACCAACCTGTTTTACATGAGTTATTCTGGATCATTTTCATTAAATTTGCACTCTAAAAAAAATTAAATATATGTATTTTATATGTTCCCCAAAAGTCCCAAATAACAATTCATAAACACACTGGACGCACATACTAAGTGTTATTTTTTAATTTTATTTTTTTATCTATTTAGTGTATCACACATTTTAATTTCCTTTTTCAAAACTATTCCACAAATGAACACCTCTGGCTGTTAGACATTTGTGTTTTGCATTTGTTCTAATCTTTGTAAATGAACGGGAAAACATTATTTTTTTTTTTTATCATCTTCAAATACTTATTTTTTAATTGCATTTTGATATATTATTCATATCTGTAACTTTATTTTCTGATTATGAGGCAACCAGCCATGTGGAGATCACAATATAATTATATTTTAATCATGAGAAAACATAAGCCATTCACATGCTCGAGCTCTCTGTTGGCAAACTTGATGTGAAAAAGAGTAACATTACCCATAATGTGCCTTATGTTGGTTTAGCAATGTGAATAATCTCCTTGTACCTTCACACAGTAAATATGTCGGACCCAGGATTGACACCAAATAAATGTAAACTTTGAATGAAGCCATATAGCATTCAGCATGTATAATAGTGGTAGAGGTCTGCATCACTGAAGTTAGTCATAGGATTGTTTAAAACCAGCTACTACATTACTGACACTTCCCACATTTGTCTGATCTCATGTTATAAATTAAAATGTGAATATTGGACTTTCTTTATGCTCTTTTTAAAAGTGTTATCTTTAAAAAGGCTTTGTCCCCTGCAACTTTTAAGCTGATGGAAATTATGCTAATTTCAGGCAGAATGTGAATTTTTCAGTACCTGTGGTATTGACCCAAGGTCGAACCTATTAAAATGCAAATCTCAGCAGAGGGAGAAGTGTCTGAAAATAGAGAAAGTCTAACAGATGAGGGTTTCCCACAAACTCCGGCTCTCTTTCGGCTCAGAGGAGAATGAGAGGAAATATATGGTGGCGAGCCACAGACATTACCTTTTTTTAGAATTTTTTGCTCTGGGCCTGAATATTGTTTCGTGTGCTTAGCTTTTTGTGTTGCAGTGTGTTGCAGTGAAAAACAGAATGTACTGATGCCATGTGTCTAATGTTTTCTTTGGTTATTTTTTTTCGCCACTTCTTATTTTCTCCTAAATTAATTGGAAATAAGATAATTTCATGAAAAATGCATAAGCTACTGTTAACTGCAGACCTTTTTTCATCTACATATTAATATGAAATTATGATATTGTCTCATGATTGTAAAAGCATCGAGGAGTCATCATGTAACTAAGATGAAAACCATGGTCCTTTTTGTTTTATTGATTTTTACCCTAGTCCAGTTTAGTCACTAAGGCAACGTCAATGAAGGTCAGGAGGAGACATAATTGAGACTCATGTTTAATGTGTTCTCTAAGGATTCATGAGACAACTGCATTTAAATATATATTTATATATTATATAATATTTGGAGCAGTAACACATGTAAAGCTTGTGTGTAACATATGCATCATTCCTCAGGTTCCATCTACGAACCTCTCAAGCTGTCCATTCTCCAGCGTGAGGATGAGCCCCTGTGGGAGAAGCTGGACCGCTACTACAACGCCGGTTAGTACATGCGTTCACTGTTGACAGCCTCTGAAGGCGGGTGTCAGATTAATTGATTAATCGTCTAGAAAATGTCAGAAAAAGGTGAAAAATCCAAGGTGATGTCTTGTTTTGCCAGTCCCAAACCCAAAGATATTCACTTTAATTTGATATAAAACAGAGAAAAAACGGCAAATCTCTAGATATGAGAGGCTGTAAAAACGGCATTTTTGCGTGGGAAGTTACTCTAACGATTTTTCTGTCGATCAACTAATCGATTAGTCGACTACTTGTTGCTAAGTATTCTCAAACAAATGATATTGCTGTGGACAGTTTTAGCGAGTGCAGTATGAGGATTGCACACAGACGTTCTTTCCTGAGACCAAGTTCTAAGAATGGGGGCCATAACAAAACACACAATAAAGTGCGCAAAACATATAATTTAATTATCACATACATAATGTAAAAGGAATTATTCCATTTTATGTCATTCACTTTATTTATATTATTATTACATTGTACGATATATAATATAATGTATACAAATGTTTACAATAAATATTAGCAACACAAAAAAACCCCAAAAAAACACTTATTCTTTCTGTGCGGCCCGGTACCAAATGATCCACGGCCCGGTACTGGTCCGCGGCCCGGTGGTTGGGGACCCCTGCTTTAATACACGTAAGCCCACCAACAGCACTGTTGAGTTATTGCATAAAAGCCAGAAGTTCTTTTGTCATTGGCAATATGCTAAAATCGCAGCCTTTGTTATTGTGATTGCATCTTGTAGACAGACAGTATTGTTTGGACACAAAATTGTTCTCAGCTGGCAAGATGAAAGCGGCATAGGGGGTTCCCGGGTGTCACAGAAGCAATAACATTCACCCAGCATGCACTGACCTACATTTAATTCCATGTAAAGTGCCCTGACTTGGTTTGGCACTACACTGAACTCTGCTGCTAGTGTTTGTCAGTGTGAAGCTGGAGAAGAATCATGTGGGAGTTACTGCACAAGATAATCTTACTGTTCGGTTAGGAGGGTAGAGGCCAGGTATTGATTGAGAAGAGCCCATCCTTGTTTTAGTATTTCTCTAAGACAGGAGCAATGTGAAACAAAAGTAGTGTAGACTGGCCACACTTTTTCTTTACAGCACTGGCCTAGAAGACCCAGGAGCCAGTTGCATCAACTGTTTTTAAGTTCAATCTTGAAGTTACTACAAGTGTTTTTTAACTGGTTACGAAACAGTCTCAATTGTATACTGTATACTATATGACCTACATAGGCAAACAAAGACCACCAGTGAGAAGATTGGCTCTTGTGATATAGTTTTTCTTAATACCTGTCGCTAGGTGCAATTCCCCAAGACATCAGATGAAACTATTTACAGAGAAAACTATACCACTTTTGTCCAAAGGAGCCGCCAAAATCGACTCAAAATGAAAGTTCTTTATGGTTGCTTTAAGTTAGTTATAATGTTTGCATGTACTGAGTGGAGGATTATGCATCACTAATATAAGACTACGTTCACAATATGGTGTGCAGAGTTTAAAAAAAAAAAAAAAAAAAAAAAAGTTATTCTACACATACTGCCCTGTTTAACTGTTTTCAGTGAACAGGAAACTGATAAAAATGTTTGATTGCTAATATAGTATGACACGTTTAAAATTAGGTGGAAAGGGATATTGTCAACATGTCCGACCAAAACTTGATAAAAAAAATGCTGTTTTGATAATGATGCAAGCCAAAAACCCCAATGCACCTAAAATTACAAGAAATATTACATTAAAAATCATAATCACCTCGGATGGGTTGGCATTTAGCCACTCGTTCTAAACTACATGAACACTACACAAACCCATATTTCACCATGAATGAAGATATAAATAAGACATTTACCAAAGCTTGTCTCAAATCACTCGTTGGGCACTAGTTAGTTATTACTTAGAACGTAAACAAATGTGATGGATGGGTGGTGACAGATTTCCAAATCGCTGCTGCAACATAATCCAGGTGATGACTGTGGCTTGTGTAATCAGCGAAGGAGTCTCCAGCCTCTCCGCAGGAGAGATAAATGCACATTAGTACTGATTACTAAATTACCTGCAGCTGTGACTGCAGTGCTGTGCCAGCCAGTGCTGCCTCCCAGTACACACCAAGAAATCACCACCAACAGCCACGCTGCTAAACATATAGCATCCTCCGTGTCAGACACTGTAATCTCCCCTTTGGATGTAAACATAGTGAAACCAGCTTGAAGATTCCATTAAAAAAAATTGTAATGCATGAAGTATTACTGTCATGAACGCCTGTGTGACTGGGCCATTAGGCTGGCAGAGGTTTAAGCACCAAATTTGAAATGTTAGCACTTTGCTGTCAAATGCCGGTCTACCCTGTACACATGGACGCGTTTGTTTAACGACAGAGGTTTTGACTCATTCATTTCATAAAAGCGCAAGTGTAACTAATAGCATTAAGGATGGTTACGTTCCACTTTAGGTGCACCAGTAAGTACTGGCAGTGAGCCAGCATACACAATAGCAAGGGCCTGACACTGCAACACCTAAACTGAATGCAGCCGGTATTGATCTCATTAGTTATACCTGTGTTTGACAAGTCAAAATGTCTGCTGTGAGAATGGACTGTGTCCACACCAGATTAAGCCTCGGTGAGAGAAGATGTGAGCGGAGGAGAAGGAGAAGTAGTGAATCAGAGACGTAGTGAATCAGAGATGCAGCGAAACAAAACTAACAACTTATTTTAAAAGTCGTAGGCATTGTTATATTGGGAAGTACTATTTAGTTTTGTTTATTTATTTCATTTAAGTATGTGGAAAGTGAAGCTTTCACCGTGGTTATCAAAACCAAATGTGGAACTACAATAAATGTTGGTCACAAACCAAAACCATAAAATATATATATATATATACAAACAAACAAATAAATGACACATGTCTGCTTAGAGCTTCCCAGTGCTTCTCTACCTGTTACATTTACGGGATCACAGAACATAAAAAAGCATGACCTTCTCCCTGAACTAAGATCGATTTAAAGGCGACAAAAATTGGCTTTTTTACTGCTGGAATTTCACAGAAGTGCACCTAAAAGTGCCTTCAAACTAGGCTACATCGTCCTGCAGCATTTTACAGCAAAGGCCACCATAGACCATCATCTAGTAACTAAATTGATCATGAGACAAGATGCTTCAGTATTCCTCTGATTCAGCTGAGCAGGGGCCATCAGATTGATTGATCGACATTATTTGTTTACTTTGCGGAAATCACGTGGAGCAGCATGTCCCAGTGTTCTTACAAGTGGGAATAGTTGGGAATACACAGGTGGGAATGTGCTGCTGAATCCAAATGAAGTCAGGTCACTCGCAAAAAAGAATCTCAGAGCTGCGGACCGTTCACACCTGAATACATGATTCAAAGAATAACCAAATGCAAATATGGTGCTTGCCTTACTTAACTTTGAACGCATTTAGAATCAAATTCAGTTCATGTCCATTTAAAAAAAAAAACTTGAAAAAGACAATACAAAGAAAATAATTGCTTTTAGTTAGATATGAGCCTACTTTCAACTTAAAAAAAAAAAATGCTTTTAAGAAAATAGTCTGACTTCCCATTAAATGACTGATGTAGAAAACGGTTGCTTGACATTTCAATCATATAACACTTCACCTGCTGGCCTGGTGGTAGTCTAAATACAGCTCAAGCTGCGTTCCCCTGAGCTCTACTCTTTCTTTCTCTGTTGTTGTCTACTCCCTTTTCAAGGCATTTGTGTTCGCGGGGCATATTTGTCGTTAATCATTTGCATAACTCAAAAAGACCCGGAGCCCTCAATAATACATCATGTGGATGCTACACATATGACGGGGCATAGGGCATCACTTTGCGTCACGTTTTTACAAAAAAAAAATTCTGTGTCGCCCCATCTGTGTCATGCGGAGGTTTTCTTTTTTTTTTTTTTTTTTGCTTGGGCAACATCAGCCCTGCCCTGTGCACAGCCTTGCAGGAGTAAGTCGGCAACAAACCTGTGCTCGCTAGAAGCACCTAATATTAAGATGCCATTGCCAGATCATAGGTACACAACCAGTAACCTGGAGTACTGGAGAGTAACCATTTCTTCATTCCTTCAGAATGTATAGTATTTCCCAATGTGTTTTAATACCCACTTTTATATTGCGGGAGAAAAAAAAACATTTTATGCTATGGCTGATGTTCATAATCCTAAAGTCATAGTTTCAAATAATGCCAAACTGATATTAGTTTCATTAGGGCTAGAAACAGTGGAAAATAAAAATAACATTTACTAAGACAAACGGCACAGATCCCAGTTTTGGGTCTGGCTCAGGCGGCGGGTTTACGTAAGACTTTATAAAGTACAGCTTTTGCCAGCAGTAACAAGTAAAGAGGAAGGTAACTGCCTCCAACCCAGGTGTGGATCGAGGGATTATTAATGCGTCCCGTGTGGAAGGGCCTGTTCCGGGCTGGATGCATCGTTTTCTCACATGAACACACTTCTGGCAGATATGACACAGCCCATTGGTCTGCCCTGATGAAGAGGGCAGCTTGTGTGTGTCTGTGTGTGTTTGTGTGTGTCTGTGTGTGTGTCTGTGTGCATGTGCGTGTGAGCGAGCAAGCTCCTCTGTCAGTTTGTGTGTGTGTGTGTGTTCTGTGCCGTCTGTGTATGGTTGCCGGGTATCCATTAGGCTGCATGTGTGTTAAGAAATTAAAAGACCGAAGACAATAAACGGAGCTTAGCGTGCAACAGGTGTAGCTCTCAGTTGGAACTGATTTGCTGCTATCGGCGAACGCAGCGTAGCCTCCAGCATCAGCTGTGTTGAAACCCCCTAGATTTACGGAGAAAAAAAAAGCCTCAGCCAGATTGCAGTATGTCGAGAACGCAGCGTTGAACATTGGGCTTGTTTAATTGTTGTGTTGTGTGGCGGCTGGAAGCGCTTGTCCAATTCTAGCGGGGAACAAAGCCAACATTGTTATCGCCGGCACCCAGGCCTGCCTGCCAAACCAATATACCTGCTTTCTTCTACTTTCAGGGAGGAAAAGAGGTGGAGATGGGTGACAACGACAAATCCAACTTGTTCCATTTTTCCTGCTTTCTCTTTCTTTGTTGTTTTGTTGTAAATCCGCCCCTAGCAGTATTAAGCGTATGATGCTGTTGTGATAGGGTGTTCGGTTGTCAAGAAAAGAGGGAAAGTTTACCTCCATAATGTATTCTTCTATTTGTCTTTGCCTCCCCTTTTCTTTCACTCCCTCACCTCTCTATGGTTTCTTATTTATGTGGCAATGTGGCCACACTCCATTGACTCCTTCCTGATAAAACTGGAGGCAGAAGGCGCTATCTCTCTGCCGTCTGGCTCACACCGATTAAGGAATGGAGGAAACACGTTTTTTAATTAATTTTTTTTATAGTCATTATGAGCTTGTTGCTTGAGCTGTTTTTTCAGTTTTGTTTTTCATTTGTGCTGCTTTTTCTTTCCTTCTGTCTCTTTTTACTTTCTGATTATTCTTTTTTTCTACTTGCACTCTTTTGCAGTGTTTTGTCAGTTCAGGCCAAATCAAATCAGTCCGTTATGTTTCAGTCAATCAATTTAAAATGTAAGATTTAAATGGTAGTCGATACCTTTTGTGAGACCAAACATTCTTATGAATACTATGCAATTTTTTGTAACAAAATTCAGCTTTAATCACATTTTCATTTTCATTTGACAAATATGCACACATTTAAATACAAATTCAACATAGTCAGTTGTGAACACTGTCATCAATTTTGCATTTGCATAGTTATTGAAAATGTGTTAATACAACAGAGTTAATACAAGTGGACTGTGAACAAACTTCTGTTTTTTGTTTCTTTTCTTGAATAAAAAAAGAATAAAAAGCAATAAACAATGTTAAGCACTTTAAAGCTCCAATGTTAAACACATTCTGTGTCCCATGTACCACTGTGCACTAACAATGCTCAATACTAAAAGAAATTGCTCACAATTTGGGCAATAGGCTTATAAGGACCTAGAGTAGAGTAGTTAGCTTAGCTTAGCTTAGCATAGAGACTGCAGGCAGCGGGAAGCAGCTAGCTCTCTCTTAAAGTGAAGAATACCTTAAAAATGTATTAATTTGTGGTTTTAGGTGGAGTCAGGTGCTTTTAACTATTCTTTTTTGATAAGCTAAGCTAAACATTATCTAAACTTTAGCTCCCTACTTGAGATAGCTATTGATCTCCTCTCCTCAGCTCACCCTCGGAAAGAAAGCAAAATCAGCATATTTCCCCAAAAGATTAACTTTTTTTTATTAAATCAAACTTTCTTTGTTAGCTGATGCTAGTGTGTCAGCACTTTTCGTGTCGGGTTTTCATGGCCACTGCATTTGTATTTCACTTAATAGCACCTCATGTCACAGATGTTATATTGCAGGAAACATAATGACAGCGTCAGCAGGCGTAGACAGAGAAGTTATTGTTGGGACTGGCACACACGGTGAATATCATAGTTTGTGCATTTTTTTTTCTTCCCGTAGCATCTGCCATGGTACTGTACAGATATTATGGTGCTCTTTCTATCTTTCACGTCTTGTTTTTTTTTCTCTTTCCAATCCGTCTCCAAGTGTTTTTTTTTTTTTCCTTTTTCATCATCTTCTCTCATTTTCTCCACCCTGTCGGTGCAGTGAAATGGCCCATTGTAAAAGAGCAGACTGTGTGCATCTGAGACATTAGCTGCTGATTTAGTGGGACATTAGCTTGATGGATGGCTTGGCAGAAAACTCCCAACAACAGTTGATTTGCATCCAGAGAAACTTGCAGTGTGAGGCTGAACAGCATTCGGCACTCTCATCGTTTATGTTCTGCGTCTAACGATGACTTCCGCAGCACAGTTCTGCAGGAGACGAAACGTTAAGCCCTCTACAGTCCCAAAATTGAGTGAGTGCTCCGCTACTACTATCATCCATTTTTTGTGAAAAGATATTTGACACATTTTTTTTTTTAAAGATAGAAAAAAATGTATAGAACTAACTTAAGTTACAGTACATGAGAAATAGATTTCTGAGAAAATGAAACAAGACTGCAGTTTATTTTTTTAAATGCTTATATTGCTGTCGAGTTTTACAGTAACTCCAAAATAATCTGCTGAAATGTCAGTTCAATTGCAGAAATTCTTAGACAAGGCATTAAATAGGTAAATTGATTTAAAAAAATGATTTTTTTTAAAAAATTATTTAGAATTTTTTTTAGTTTACATTTACAACTGCAATGATGACAGTTTTTTTGGGAGACCTACTAACATACATACATACTTACTTATTTGACATGCATACATACATACTTACTTATTTGACACTATTTTTTTTTTTTTTAAGGCCTGTTACATATCATCATGGTTCCCTTTGTTGAAACGCTCCACAATGGGCAGAGTTTGCAAAGTGGTCAGTTAAACTTGAGCCAATTATTCATTGTGCTTGAATACGTTGTGGGAGCTTATTGCACGAAAACTGACATTGATGAATTGTTCACAACTGTTGAAAGAAAGTTGTAGTGCAGCCTTTGATTAACATAACATACAATCTGAAAGTAAACTCCAACGTACTATCATGACACATTTGGCTATACTAGGCCTAGATAATTCACTTATTGACCGCATTTTCTTGATGTATTTCTGGTTAACGAGGCAAACAAAGCACTTTTAAGTAAAGCTAATGTGTGATTTGTGGCGATGTCATGATCGATGCATCTCACAGCCTTTCACGTGCTCTGTCCACTGTGTTTACACTTCATTTACTCTATGCTTTGTCCTTACAAGGTCACAAAAATGCCCACGGGCCCACCTCACAGTCGGGGTTCATCGTTACACGCTTGGCAGTCACTTTAATAAGTCCAGGGTTACATACATTGGGAGCCAGTAGAATATCCTGAGAGTAGTAATCTGTGTCTTCACGTGTGCATGCATGTAAGTGTGCACTTAATCAGTGTGATACTTGGAGGCGGAGTGCCTGACAGGTTTATTAATATTCTACCTAATTCACCCCTTCAACCTCTATATCTCACCGCTAACTAGACTGTCACCTTCAATTGACCAATACACACACACACACACACATGCAGGCACACACAAATATATACACAGACAGACTGACATTCCCGCCCCCGTCTCTCCCCCAGTGCCCATTACTTCCACCTTTTTTTATTTTTTTTACTTGCATACATCATCTTTTTTTCCTCTCCCACACCCATCTTCTGGAGCTCTCTTCCACTCATCTCTGTCTCCTTCCATCTCTCCCTCCATCAGTCTCGTCCTCTCTGTCTCTCTTTTGCCCTGTAACAAACGAAAGATGCAGAATGGATGTCCCCGTCATTTGCGCTGACATAATGTTCTGATGAAAAATGAAGTGATCCCTCCAGACAGATTAGTCCTCAGTGAGGAGACCTCTGCAGGAGAGGAAAATGTGTGTGTGTGTGTGTCCGCGTGTGTTTTTGTGCATGTGTGTTTGAAACAGATAAATTACTTTCCCGGAGGCTTTCTGTTTGAGTATGTAATATTTCGGCATACATTATTGGAGGGCTCCGATCTGTTCGCATAAAGAGCTTCCCTCCGTTGCTCTGTCCTCAGTTGCTAATCCTGAGCATGAACTTTTATGAACTTGGACCATCTCAGTTTATCATTGTTCATCCATTGAGTGCAGTCGGACATTCAAAGTCACAACCCGAGGCTGGAGAATGTCTCTCTCCAAAGAAATGACCGTGGTCATTCCCTGCTGCAGAGCTTCCCACTCATTCCAGTTACACTAAAATAATGAATACATGTTGGTACGTTTTTTTTTTTTGGGCGGCTGTTTTTGTGGCTCAAGAGGTGGAGTGGTCATCCACCAGTTGGCTGGTCGGCGGTTCGATCCCCGGCCTCTGCGGTTAACATGTCGAAGTGTCCTTGGACAAGATACTGAACCCCAAATTGCTCCCGATGGCCAACAGAGTGTGAGTGTGTGTAAATGTTTATCACTGACGAGCTGAAGTGCACCATGCATGGCATCCTCTGACTCTGTGTGAATGTGTGTGAATGTGTGTGAATGGGTGAATGCTGATGTGTTGTAAAGTGCTTTGAGTGATCGTAAAGATTGGAAAATGCAGTCCATTTTGGTACTTTCCCTTCACACTCCCTGATAAGGGCATTGTACAGCGGGGATTCAAACGTATGCTGCTGTTGCTCCTACATCTCAGTATCTTTCGATCCGGTGATTTTCAGGTCTCCAGATGTAGTAGAGACAACTGGGGTCAATTTGGTTGAACATGCTTTTCTAGGTGTGGTTGTATCAGTTGTTTAAACATTTCAATGACCAGGTAGAGCCTCATTATCGCAATATAGTCAGTTTTGTCGCCATGTCTTTTAAACTACACACCCCCAAATGAGTACTGCAAGGTTTATAACAATAAAAAAAACATAAAAGCTGTGTTGTTTAACATTTCCTAGTGTGAAGTTCTGAATTTCAAAATCCACCTGACCACCTGATGATGCTGCTAGATGGAAAGTCGGGGCATCACTACATTTATTTCAACCAGAGTTGAACATAAACGTCTTGCACCAATTTTCATTGCAACCCACTCAACGGTAATTGACGAGATATTTCCCCAAAAAACGAAAAATATGAACCTCGTGCTGGCGCCAGAGAAAAAGTCAAAAGAGTCAGAGTTAGGATTTAATCTATTGGCAAAAGTGGAATATAATATTCACAACAATATTTTCATTAGTGTATAATCCCCTGAAATGAAGAATGGTTGTGAATGCATTAGTTTAGAATGAGCCTCTCATATCTACATAGGGAGGGGGTTCCTCTTCCACGGAGTCCGCCACATTGAACAGTCTACAGTAGCCCAAAATGGACAAACCAAGCTCTAGAAAGGGGCCTTTCACGTTTTCTTTTACATTACCTGAAGGCCAATGTACGTTCTTCTACGCACTTGGAAAAGGAGGGTTGTTTAGTGGCATCCAGTTGGTTGCAATCGGCAACCAACTGGATGCCACTAAATACTACACACTGGGCCTTTTTAGTGAGTGGGTAGCAGCCGGCTCAGCGGATTTCTTATCGCCTCATTTCTTGTCATATAAACGATTAACCTGGAAATAGGGGAAGGGGATAGGAAGAATCTGGTTTTCCTCGATGGACTTCTCCTGTAGAACTCAGATAATTTGGCCATGTATCCAGTAACTGGGTTTCTAATAATCGTTTTACCCATACTTACAGTAATGTGCATGGCAAAGACTTTAAACCTGGATAGTGACAGCGAAGCAGGTGAATGAAAGGTGAGATAATTACACGGAGCGATGTGTTCTCGTATTTGAAACTATTCCCATCAGAAGTCCGACTAAAACTATTACAAAGTAGCCTCTAAAAGTCTGAAACATTTGATGATCTGTTCTTTTCAGAGACGTTCACGCTGTGAGGAAAAGCTGTTCTCAGTCTGTCTGTTCTCTCACCGTGCCGCCAGTCTGGACTGCCTCTGTCACTACTACAGTTAAAATAAGCAAGCCATGCTTCCAGCATACAGTAAGGTTTGGGGTTGGAGAGAAATCTGATTACTGAACATGCTGCATTGCATGTATATGAGGATTTACAGTACCCAGGGTTACTATAGTGTACGTATACATGTTCTCAGATTACCCACGTAACCTTGTTACTTAAGCGCATGTCATATTCACTCATGTTTTAGTCAAGTATTCGTGTTATTTCATATCTACAAGCCATTTTGCATTCGTAGTTTTTCCCTCCGGTAACTTTCAACAAGCACATTGCGGGGTTGAAGTGTGTGTTGGAGGCACAGACATGCAACACATGAGGATGTTTCCTCAGTTGGGGGATTTCTTCATTTCCACTCTGATGCTGGTGCAGAAGTTGAGTAACACGGCAGGTCACGCAGAGTTGTATTTTGTAACTGTTAAATACATGTCGGAATAGTAAAGTGTTTCGGAGGAAGAGCGGAGTCAGTGTAGAAATTCACATTCAATCCTGGTTCTCTAGTTGAAATACCTAAAGACCTGCTGGCTGTATTCATAACGTTTCCTAGAACAAAGGCTCCTGGTGATGAAATTCGATGACATTTCTTTCTGACGTTTTCTAAGACTTTAAGAGCTGGTTTATGGCAGATTTACATGCCAACCAATGTCACTACTTGCATATAGACTGGCCAGCAATCACATTGATGAAAGCTAAGCAAATACATATAACAACTATCGGCACGGAAATAGGCCGATGGCTTACAATTTATTCAATAGATGTTTATTACATCAAATATTATTCATAATTTCACCATAAGTTGATGATAAGGCCTATCAATTTCACTGTCCATTTTATGCCCATTATCCCTAAGAGCGCATCTTTCTTTTTTGATCAACCTAAATCACTCCTAAGCTACATTTTTAGCCTAAGTTAGGAGCTATCTGAGAGTATTCTCAGAATGTTTATGAATATGTCCCCTGGTCTCACTCCATTGAATTGCACTGTCGAAACAATTTATGCCCACATGGAAGTGATGTCTGTATCTCCTCAAGTTACGCCTGTAACTGCTGGTGAATTATGTGCACAGAAGACGCATAAAATACAGAACAATCTAAGTATTCTGAAGCGCAACAATGGCACCCCGAGTCCAAGTGATATTCCTCCAGGAAATTACTGCTTTTCTTTGTCCCAAATGCGATTAATGTGGTCAACAAACTACAGTAAGTGTAAGCTGTACACCTTGGAATACGAACGCAATGTCTGTCGTACAAGTCAGAGATCTTTGTTCTGTGTTGTGTGATGTTTTTGTCCTGTGTGCGTGGTTTTGGTGTTTATATTTGATACCGGAGACAATTTTCTCGCCTCGGCCAGACAATAACGTTTATTGTATTCTATTGTTGCAGCCATTCACGCTTTTCATGTCACCGTTATCACACTCTCACAGTTTATACTTGACGTGTCCACACAACACAAGCTGAGCTCTTCTCCGAATTACTTTATTTAATTAACTTTTGCTTAATTTCATCAAAAAAGAAAAGCCTTCTGCCTAATGTCTTTGCCTAACCTTTTCTAAATTGAATTTAACATAATTTAATTGGATTTATTTAAGCTTGAGTATGCATATGAGGAACTCTGAGAAAAGGAGGCAACAGTTGCACAGCCTGAGGAAGGTCGCAGGTCAGAGAGGAAGCTGTGACCAGGAGCTGGATAAATATTCTACTTCCGCACTTCGCAAATGCCGACTAGCCTGGGTAAAAGGACCGGAAGTAGAAAAAACTACACGCTGGTAGTCCATTACTGTGGCCTCTCTGACCCTGGGACTGCTTCCTGAACGACCGGTGCTCTGCTCTGACACGTGAACATCTAAAAACTGGATCAAAAATGTATCTGTTAGAGACTGACGGAGGTTGTGATGGGAGTGATGCTGCTGGAGAGCATTACCTCTGTGTAGGAGTGAAAACAGACAAACGAGAGTCATGCAAAGTGTGTGGGAGCGCGACGGTGCATATGCTCTCAAAAGCGGCATTCCCACTGTAACACTAATAATGACTAATGGTGTAAATGTCACTCATTTGGACTTGTTTGTGTTCAGAACATTAAGCTGCACTGGCTGCATAAAGAGTCATATTAGAGTCACTTCGCTCGTTTTGTAAAAGGCTAATGGAGCAGTGTTAGCTAGCTTGTCGTTTGTGTTGCAGGTGTTTTCTTCATTGTTTCAACTAATGCGGGTGTGAGTAAGGTAATAACATCGTTGACATTTTTTGCAAGGATGTTCACGTCACCAATTCCACTGTTTCTTCCTCTCTATCCTTTTCTATCTAGTCAAGACAACAATCCTGAACTACCAGAGTCCCACCACTGGCCTTTTCCCAATCAAAACATGCTCCACCTGCAAGGAAGCCAAGGTCCGGGACTCCCTGTACTGTGCTGCCAGTGCCTGGGCGCTGGCTCTAGCTTACCGGTTAGTACACAAGACACACTCTCACAGATTCCCTATGCAGGATGTGTTTCATGTGTGCAGAGTTTAATGCATCTTAAACTGCGATGTGTGTCGCCTCGCCTGCATTCGGGCTCATTAATACAGGTTCATTGGGACTTTTTTTTTTTTTTTTAAAGGAAACGATTGCTGACAGATCCAGAAAAATCCCCGTCCATACTAACGCACCTAAAAACTCGTATCTGTACACTACAGGTGACTTGGGTAGAATTTTCAACTAATAGATATCCCCATGACACTTCCCCATTACTGACATTGAGACAATTATTTGTTGTAGTTTTTTTTTGTTTGTTTAAATATGCAAATGAGGCATTATCTTATTAAGTATGTGCTAGTGAGCATACATTTCCAGAACAGAAAAGTGAACGTTGGATAAAGCCAGGTTCATAATTCTTGAATAATTCTCCATCACCTTACCGTGGTGGAGGGGTTTGGGTGCTCCTATGAACCTGAGGGCTGTGTTGTCGGGAGCCTAGTGCTCCTGGTAGGGTCTCCCATGGCAAATTGGTCTCAGGCGAGGGGCCAGACAAAGAATGGTTCAAGTACCCCAATGCAAAATCAAAAAAGAGGAGGTGTGACCCTGCCCGGAGGAAGCCCGGGGCCCCCGTCTGGAGCCAGGCCTGGAAGGGGGGCCCGTCAACGAGCGCCTGGTGGCCGGGTTTGCCACGGAGCCCGGCCGGGCATAGCCCGAAGAAGCAACGTGGCACCCCCCCCCCTCTCCATCATGTGGGCCTACCACCCGCAGGAAGAACCGTTGGGGTCAGGGAACATTGCCAGACGGGTGGCAGTGAAGGTGGGGGACCTCGACGGACCAGACCTGGGCGGCAAAGGCTGGCTCTGGGGACGTGGAACGTCACCTCTCTGTGGGGGAAAGAGCCGGAGCTTGTGCGGGAGGCGGAGCGCTACCAGTTAGATCTGGTTGGGCTCTCCTCTACGCACAGTCTCGGTTCTGGAACCGTACTCCTGGATAGGGGTTGGACCTTATTCTTCTCTGGAGTTGCTCAGGGTGTGAGGCGCCGGGCGGGTGTGGGGATACTCACAAATCCCCGGCTGAGTGCCGTTACGTTGGAGTTCACCCCGGTAGACGAGAGGGTCGCCTCCCTACGCCTACGGGTTATGGGGGGGAAAACTCTGACTGTTGTCTGTGCATATGCACCGAACAGCAGTTCAGAGTATTCGGCCTTCTTGGAGACCCTGAATGGAGTCCTGTTGGGGGCTCCAGTAGGGGACTCCATAGTTCTACTGGGAGACTTCAACGCGCACGTGGGCAACGATGGAGACACCTGGAGAGGCGTGATTGGGAGGAACGGCCTCCCTGATCTCAACCCGAGTGGTTGTTTGTTATTGGACTTCTGTGCTAGACATGGGCTGTCCATAACAAACACCATGTACACCAAGTGTACATGGTACCAGAGCACCTTAGGCCGAAGATCGATGATCGATTTTGTAATCGTATCATCTGATCTGAGGCCGCATGTTTTGGACACTCGGGTAAAGAGAGGGGCGGAGCTGTCAACTGATCACCATCTGGTGGTGAGTTGGGTCAGGGGGTGGGGGAAGAGTCTGGACAGACCTGGTAAGCCCAAACGGGTAGTGCGGGTGAACTGGGAACGTCTGGAGGAGGCCCATACCCAAGAGACCTTTAACTCACACCTCTGGCGGAGTTTCTCTGGCATCCCTGTGGAGGTTGGGGGCATTGAGCCTAAGTGGTCAATGTTCAAAGCTTCCATTGCTGAAGCTGCGGCGGGAGCCTGCGGCCTCAAGGTCTTAGGTGCCTCAAGGGGCGGTAACCCTCGAACACCGTGGTGGACCGCGGTGGTCAGGGAAGCCGTCCGACTGAAGAAGGAGTCCTTCCGAGATATGTTATCACGGGGGACTCCAGAGGCGGCTGCAAGGTGCCGACAGGCCTGAAGGGCAGCGGCCTCGGCCGTGACAGAGGCAAAGCAGCGGGTGTGGGAGGAGTTTGGAGAAGCCATGGAGAAGGACTTTCGGTCAGCACCAAAGTGCTTCTGGCGTACTGTCCGGCACCTCAGGAGGGGGAAGCGGGGAACCATCCAAGCTGTTTACAGCAGGGATGGAACACTGTTGACCTCAACTGAGGAGGTACTCGGGCGGTGGAAGGAGCATTTTGAGGAACTCCTCAATCCAACTAATACGCCCTCTTTGATAGAGGCAGGGCTGGAAGATTATGGGGGATCATCAGCAAATTCCCTGGTGGAAGTCACTGAGGTAGTCAAACAACTCCACAGTGGCAAGGCCCCGGGGATTGATGAGATCCGTCCAGACATGTTGAAGGCTTTGGGTGTGGAGGGGCTGTCGTGGCTGACACGTCTCTTCAACATTGCGTGGAAGTCGGGAACAGTGCCTAAGGAGTGGCAGACCGGGGTGGTGGTTCCCCTGTATAAAAAGGGGAACCAGAGAGTGTGTGCCAATTACAGGGGTATCACACTGCTCAGCCTCCCGGGTAAAGTCTACTCCAAGGTGCTGGAAAGGAGGGTTCGGCCGATAGTCGAACCTCAGATTGAAGAGGAACAATGCGGATTCCGTTCTGGCCGTGGAACAACGGACCAGCTCTTCACTCTCACAAGGATCCTGGAGGGGGCCTGGGAGTATGCCCATCCGGTTTACATGTGTTTTGTGGACCTGGAGAAAGCGTATGACCGGGTCCCCCGGGAGATACTGTGGGAGGTGCTGCGGGAGTATGGGGTGAGGGGGGCGCTTTTGAGGGCCATCCAATCCCTGTACGCCCAAAGCAAGAGTTGTGTCCGGGTTCTCGGCAGTAAGTCGGACTCGTTCCCGGTGGGTGTTGGCCTCCGCCAGGGCTGCGCTTTGTCACCAATCCTGTTTGTGGTATTCATGGACAGGATATCGAGGCGTATTCGGGGGGAGGAGGGGTTGCAGTTTGGTGGGCTTGGGATCTCATCGCTGCTCTTTGCAGACGATGTGGTCCTGATGGCATCATCAGCGTGTGACCTTCAGCACTCACTGGATCAGTTCGCAGCCGAGTGTGAAGCGGTTGGAATGAGGATCAGCACCTCAAAATCTGAGGCCATGGTTCTCAGCAGGAAACCGGTGGATTGTCTACTCCGGGTAGGGAATGAGTCCTTACCCCAAGTGAAGGAGTTCAAGTACCTAGGGGTCTTGTTCACGAGTGAGGGAAAAATGGAGCGGGAGATGGGCCGGAGAATCGGAGCAGCGGGCGCGGTATTGCACTCGCTTTACCGCACCGTTGTGACGAAAAGAGAGCTGAGCCAGAAGGCAAAGCTCTCGATCTACCGGTCTATCTTCGTTCCTACTCTCACCTATGGTCATGAAGGTTGGGTCATGACCGAAAGGACGAGATCGCGGGTACAAGCGGCCGAAATGGGTTTTCTCAGAAGGGTGGCTGGCTTCTCCCTTAGAGATAGGGTGAGGAGTTCAGTCATCCGAGAGAAGCTCGGAGTAGAACCGCTGCTCCTTTGCGTAGAAAGGAGCCAGTTGAGGTGGTTCGGGCATCTGGTAAGGATGCCCCCTGGGCGCCTCCCTAGGGAGGTGTTCCAGGCACAGCCAGCTGGGAGGAGACCACGGGGAAGACCCAGGACGAGGTGGAGAGATTATATGTCCACACTGGCCTGGGAACGCCTCGGGGTCCCCCAGTCAGAGTTGGTCAACGTGGCCCGGGAAAAGGAAGTTTGGGGCCCCCTGCTGGAGCTGTTGCCCCCGCGACCCGACCCCGGATAAGCGGTTGAAGATGGATGGATGGATGGATAATTCTTGTTTAATTCGTTGACATATTAGAATCAGAGGTCTTTTTTACAGAGGGCCTTTTAGATATCACTTTGTATCACTCCATAAATCAGAAAATACTGTCAACAGCCATAAAAAAAAATCAATTTCCGCCATGTTTTTAGAAAATAAAATGTTCTAAAAATCAGGCTCTAAATGTTATATGAACAAACCCCTCTGTAAAAACCTTGAGAATATAGATACTGTAGGAATGAAACTGAAACACTTGGTGTATTGGACATTTGGACAGAGTATGATTCCCCAATTATTTGTTATGTTAGTTTTCTGAAACGGTATGTTTTAAATTACCAAATTAGGCAATTATCTAATGCTAACATTTGGTGAATTTTGGAGAAATCTACAGATGCAAACTGCTGACAGATCCAGAAAAAATCTCCGTCCATAATAACGCGCCGAAAAACTCGTATCACAAGACCATTCGCGTGCACTGGTCATGCACGTAAACAGGAGCAGATAACACTAACGCCACTGGTCACGGAAATTGACGCAGATCGCTTGAAAAACGTCTTGCCTCCTGCTGACGTAGGCAGTAGTAGCAGCATTATAAAATGAAGAATTTAACAGCACAACAGCTGGTAGTATAGAAAACAAGGTCACCTTATAATTCAATATCCATGTTATATTAACCACTGCTGGTCAAGGTTGATGTTGTTAGTTTTCTTCCAGAAAAAGGTCACGTGAGAGGGGCGTGACGAATCGGAGAAGGACACACCGTGACTGATAAAACCCAATCAGGAAGCGAACTTGGCTGCCTGCCATTGTTTTCAAAAGTCAATCAAACAGAGATATTTTAGAGGTTTTACAAGGCCGGATTAGAGTGGACTCTAAGCATAAATTTAGCAAAAGCTATGCATTTTAAAGCATATTAGTGTGGATGTCGCCTTAGACTCCCTACTTAGTCTCTAGTTCCACAGCACGATGCTCTAATCGATACACACAGTATCCTACAGATTTCTGAGGCCTAGTTACGGTCACTGAGCACTGAGCTGAACTGAACCTAAATTCTTGGTGAGTAGCAGGAGGTGGTGAACACATGTAGTCATTTTGGTGGAGTGCTTGCTTGCTGTTATGTCCAGTAATGGCTAGACACAAACAACCATTTGATATATGAAATCCCATATACCAATTGGGCAATTTCTGTTACTTTTGATTGATGTGTGCCTCTGTTAGGCTGATAAAATGACTGTATTCCTGTGAGAGGAATCCGCACAATAAGGCTCGAATGTTGTACATTTGGACAGCAACACAACAAACGCGATTGAAAAGCAACACTAAAATGGATGGAAAAAACAACTTAACGTGTCTTTAAAGAAGAACAGACCAAGAATCCTAAGTTACATCAGTTTGCGCTTCTGTCTTCCGAATCCTTCTTCCTCGTTTTGTTCCATTCACTTCTATTTCATGGTTACTGACCCTGATCTCTAATCTGCCTCTGTCATGTGAAGGCTTTGCTTTTCAAACACATCGGGATTGTTGGTTCAAGGAGAACACTTTAGAATTTCACTGTCAATCGTCTAAAGGCCCCAAACTCCTTTATCAACCGTCCCCGCACTTGATGCCTGCATTCCTCTGTGATTAGTTTCAAGGGAAAAGAGCACTTCCACGAAATGAGCCTGTAATAGGACAGAGGAGAAAGGATGTAGAAAAGGATGCGAAGGGAGATTGGGAGGATGGAGACAGAGAGGGAAAGTAAAGATACGGGGGAAAGGAGATACTAAAGGTAGAGATACAGGGGAGAGGGTTAGAGAGTGGGGTGGGCAAAGAGAGAGATAAGAGACGGGGAGAAGAAAATGGGAGATGGAGAGAAAGACAGGGTGAAGGAATGAGATGGAGGGGGAAGACAGAGGGAAAAGAGAGGGGTAAAAATAGAGTGTGCTGCAGTGATGTGACCAGCGGCAGATCTCAGTCATCAGTCATGGCTGCCTCCTATTAGAATTGTCACTGGGATTTAATTAAGATGATTCTCATCTGACAGGCTTGACTAGTGCCATTACTTACTTCACGCCCAGCTGCTGCGTGCGTGTGTGCGTGTGTTTGAGTGTGTGGCACTTGGAACTCCTATTCTAAGTACATTTTTATTTGTTATAATATTTATGCTTTTTTTTTTTTTTTAAGGGGAGACACTACAGGTGACTTGAGTAGTGTTAACTAATAGATATCCCCATGACACTTCCCCATTACTGACATTGAGACAATTATTTGATGTAGTTTTCTGAAAGTCGTATGTTTAAATATGCAAACGAGGCATTATCTTATTAAGTATGTGCTAATGTGCACACATTTCCAGAACAGGAATGTGAACATTGGATAAAGCATAGAAGTTTTTTTTTCTTACTTTGTCTCACTCCATAAATCTGAAAATACTGCCATACAGTTATAGAAAAAAAAAAAAAAATCAATTTCCGCCATGTTTTTAGAAAATAAAATGTTCTATAAATCAGGCTCTGAATGATATATGAACAAACCCCTCTGTAAAAACTTTCAGAATATAGATACTGTAGGAATGAAACTAAAAAGTATGATTCCCCAGTTGATTACTTACATTAAGTAAATTATTTGTTATGTTAGTTTTCTAAAACGGTATGTTTTAAATAGACAACGTTAGTCAAAATAAACACCTAAATGTGTATTTTGGATGTTTTCTTTCCACTAGTCTGAAAGAAGACACTCTATGGAAGCAAAAATAACCCAAACGATGTCTTTGCCTGTCGTGTCGCGCTTAACTGTGGGCCGAGTTTTCACCTTCCAGCACTAAGATGAGTCTCGCATATTCGCTCGCAGTTGCTTGACCTTTCTGACAACCGTTGTATTTTCCTGATTGATTGTAATTAAATTTGAAGAGCCGGGTATGTTACTGTAACCCCTGGCGAATGTTGGATCACCTCATGCATATTACACTGTGGAAACCGTGTAGTCCGCTACTGAAATACTTTTAAAACGGGACGTTGTCAGATGAAAAGCCGCCTGCTGTATCTTCTGCCTGCAATCCCTTTTGATGTTGAGGGTCACATCTAAAAGACAGCGTGATTAATGCACCGTTTACTATTGAAGTTTCACCTCTGCAGCTTGGCTTTCCTCCGTCGATACCCGTAACGTCATTATTAGCATGACCTTTGGTAAATGTGCATCTGAGGCCTGCCAGCCCCACCAGGAATGTGCTGACGACCACTGGGGTCACTGCAACTGTAATTGATTTGAATTCTGAGCAGTATCTTAGCAAGATTACGCTCTTGAAAACATATTTATTCTCTGTGTCTGTGCTGAGAATCTGGGATGAACGTACCACTGATGTTTTTTTTTTAAGGCTTTACAAATTACACATGGATGATTTTTATCCTCTTTTGAATGCGACTGATGAATTGTTTAGATATTGTGATTTAAAAAAGAAAAAGAAAAAGCTGGCTATTTCAATCCCTGCTATCAACAGCAGAACTAAGGCTACGTTCACACTGCAAGCCTTAGTGCTCAACCATCGAATGTGTGAGCAGATAACGAGGATGAGGACAAAGAGAGCCAAAAATTGTATTATGGCTTTTTTTGTGGAGCAATGGCTGCTACTTCTGTACTGAGGTGTGTGTGGACTCTGAGTCTGAGCCAGGAGAGGTGGCATCGGGACATGAATGGCTTCCCTGAAACAGATTTCATCCAAAATGTCAGGATGTCATGGGCTACTTTTAACTACATCCGTCAGCGCCTTTCCACTAAACTCTCGCCAGCGTAAATTGTGTCGAATGATGATTTACAGTGACGGAAAAGTTGCATGAATTCCGATATGACTGTTTAGAGACTGTTTATCATATACAGATCAGATTTCTGTTGCGCATTGCAAAACAAATCTGATCTGCATCTGATTTAGGAGGATATATGATAGTGGACCAAATCAGAATTGACTGCAGTGTGAGCATAGCCTATGGTCGCTTTAACACCTTTGAGCTGACTTCCGTTTGTCAGGACCAAGGGGAAAAAAATACATTGTTATTATATTAGTACTGGTCGTTTAGTGTGAACTTATTCACTGGGCAGCTTAGGTGACAATGGGCTCCTGGGCGCTAACATGTGAAGGCCCCTTCCCCCCCTAATTTAGGAGCCACAGATTCAGAGACATCTTTGTAGTCGTTTTGCGTCTCTTTGTAGACATTTTGTATCTCTCTGTGGTCTTTTTGTGTCGTTTTGTTCAATTTGTGCTAGTTTCGCATCTCATTGTGGTCACTCTGTGTCTATTTCTTAACACTGCAACAATAAATGTTAGCATTTCCTTGAGACAGAGGCTCTCGCAGCAGGTTCCCCAGGGGCCTCTGCCCAGTAGGCCCGTTCAGTAATCTGTCCATGGACTGTCATACTGTCATGTTTGTTCTTCCCTCACACGTTCTCCCTGTTCTCCGCTATGCAGGCGCATTGACGATGATATGGGGCGAACCCATGAATTGGAGCATTCTGCCATCAAGTGCATGAGAGGGATCCTCTACTGCTACATGAGACAGGCTGATAAGGTGAGTTCTTTTTTTTTAGCCAGCCTCCAATCAGCTCCTGCTTTCACACTATGCTATTTGCAGAAAAAGCACCCCATATTACACACTGTATCGCAGATCAAAGGTGTGTTTCTGAGTTGCTATTCATCAAAGCCCCTTCAGAGTTGGAGCACTGGACACATCTGGTTCCTCTTTCATATCATATCAAATGACAAGAGGAGCCAGTTACTTTCCTAAGGGTTTAATAACTGGCAATCTGTTAATTGCCAAAGACTTTTGCACTGCAGGGGGAAAGTTTCACGCCACCCCTGCAGGAAACCTGATGCATGCACATGAGTAGGCTGTGAATGAAATTTTATGCAACCAAAGCAGAACCACATATGTCCTTTTGTATGCTGTTTTTTCTTTTTTTCTTCCCTCACAAACCATTATTTTTTGAACAGAGCAGAGAACAGCTGGCTGTGTCACTGTGTACGTGCGTTTGTACAGTGTGTGCCTTTTTGAAAGCCGTTGTGTTTCATCTTGCCTCGACCTTGACGACCTAATTTAGGGGAGAGCCTTCCTGTGTCTTAATTACAAAGCTGCGTTTGCACAGTTAATTACACAGTGCAGCGTTCGCCATGGACCCGTCGCCAACACTTACCGAGAACATGGCATTTTTAATGGAGACGTGACACAGGGCCACCGCTGGGCAAATACAGCAGCTGGGCTCCGCTGTGGTGGTGTACAGGGGCACTTTTTCTCAAGTGAAAACTTTTTTTTGTTTGGACAAACTTATAGTAAAAGACACTCTGTCAGTTGGTAAAATTCATTTGAAAAGCACAAAGCGATCCAGAAGGTGCAAGATGTAATGCTGTTATTTTCTTAGGCAGCCAAGGTGTCCATGTTGTTACTGTAGGCTCAGCCCACCAAAACGCAGCAGTGGTGGGATACTGAGGGGGAAACTAATGACATATGTTGATGTTTTGAGTGCTGTGCAGAGACCTTTTTGAGAACATGTTACATTACGTAAAACAGAATCTTTGAGGTTATTACTTTAGGTGTAAACGTGTGTGTTGATGTCTTATTCTTGACTGCCTGCTTTCTGAACCGCTGCTGTACGCTCACATTGGCACGTTGAGAAAATCAATCTCCTTTGCAGCCAGAGATGACAAGGAATGGCCTGGTTATTGGTTTGATGAGTGACAAGATTTGTTTTGCGTTGGTAATAAATGTCAAATAAAATGCATGAAGACGGACTTCCTATTACTGGATGTAGGAGCAGACTTTGAAGTGTTTTGCTAATTTGAAGCTCATATTGGCGCATTGCAGCACTCGAAACAATGAGCAAGATCTAGGGCCTCTCGGAATATCCCGATTGGAGCCACTTGACACCGTGGCTCTGCTGGAGCGAGAATCCGAGAGACCCCTACAGAGAAGTAGGTTTTATAGAAACATAAACAGCAGCACCTATTTTTAGCTGCTTCCAGAGGTAGCTCTTCCACTCACTTTCACACACACTCACACACACACACGCACATGCACACGCGTATTAGCCACTGTGGGATGGCAGGAAGTGGAGCAGTTAGAGTAAAAGTGGGACAGAGGGTCTCCACTATGACCTGACGAGGAGAGAAAGAGAGCGAGAGAGAGAAAAAGGTGGGTAGAAGTAGTGTGGCGTAGGAAAGAAGAAGAGGAAAAGAAATAGGAAATTAAGAAAATAGATAAAGGCAGAGAACAAGAGGGACAACAAAGAGAAATGGGGAGTGAATAATAGCAAGTACTCAGAGAAGAGAGGTAGAAGTGAGGCGAGGGAGTGCGTAAGCTAGAAGGAGAAAACATGGAGACAGCGACGGGGAGGGTGGGGGCTTGACGATGGAGAGAGCAGCAAAAGAGGTGAAGAGAAGAGAAACAAATGAGGTAAAAATGGGACAAAGGGCCAATTATTTATAACTCCGCGCGACGAGGCTGTAATTTGGGGTGTAGTCAAGTCGATGCAGCAAACACACACACACACAAAGCCTCCGACTATACACAAAACACGGCGGACCTCTTGTTCTGGGTTTTTTATGTGTTAGTTGTAAACCAAGTCATAGTTTGATGCCCTAAATCTGACCCTTATCTATATCAGGGCATATTATGTTAGGTTGTGCAGTATATCTGCTTGACTTATTGCTCCTAGGACAAACCTATTGACCGTGCCAGTTTATTTTATCTGACAAACAACAGATTATATGCATTCTGTGTCACGGATCCATGTGTTGTTGCATGTTGTGAGTTTGAACATTGCCTTTAGGCTGTGGGAGGCAGTTTATTTTTGGCCTTAAAAATTCCATATTAACTTTTTAGCATATTGTAATTCAAGTGTTACCCCAGGGAAGGCAGTTTTCTGGTAAGGGCCACAACAACAGAAAATACATTTGAAAATACAGTCCTCATCCTTTAGCTCTCCCCTCTCTCCCCTTTCTGTGCTAAGCCCCGCCCACCGGACGAGCATGGACATATGCACGCGATTCATTCAATAAGCTGTTAGTCATTCAATAAGCTGTTAGTCGTTCAATAAGCTGTTAGTCGTTCAATAAGCTGTACAACATCATCCATTCATTTCAAACATCATCCTGATCGTGATTCCATTATATAGCAGCAATTCTATCAAACTAACCATTCTGTTTTCTTTCGTAGCTTGTGGGCCTTTAAAGCCCTAAACTGAAGCTAAACTATTAGCAACATTTTCTCTCCAGCTCTGAAACGCTTCGCCGATATTGTCATACGCTCTTTTTGTTAAGTACGTCTTCCTTTTTTTGGGGTTGCTTTGCAGTGTGTGCAGTTCTGGCCAATGCTGGAATAGCAACTTTTCCTGCAGGATATTCCGTCGTTAAATCAGGCATTATGCGCCAAATGCTCTCGTGCATCTGCGTTTGTAGAAGGAGGAGATCCAGAAGTCTAGTTTTCTCTCAGAGCACTTCAATTGCAATATGCTGAAAGGTTATTATGGAATATTTGCCCAATGATGCCAAAAATATACTGCCTACATCAGCTTTAATGCCATGCTTAGCATTTACAGTTTTGTTGGAAGCAATAAGGCTTACTAGAAATTGCCAGATTAAATTAAAAGAATATATTCTTGTTTCTGCTGAAACATTGCAGTGAAAATATTTGAAACTGCATACATTCTTTGATTATTTAAAGTTATGGATAGTTGTATAGGAAAGATAGATAAAGTTGAATAACTTAAAGGTATTGACGTTTTGGGTGAAGTGGAGGTACTGAAAGTAATTGAAGTGGCTCTTCAAACAGGAGCATTGAAATACATTTAAGTAGCAGGATAAGCCCCAAGAGAATTGAAAGAGCTGAAAGGAATTGAGCTGTCAGTTGAAGTGAAAGCATGAAAAAAAAGTTGAAGTGGCAGTTGAAAACACAGCGCTGTGGGAAGTTCAAGTGGCAGATGAAATTTAAACACAGAAAAAATTGAATAAAAAAGTAAAAATACTGAAAGGAGTTCATTACCATTGATTAACTTAATACACAACGTTCCCAATTATGCATTTTTGAACGTGTTCAAGGCTGCTACTGTGGTATACTGCACTTTGGTGAGGAAATGAATGTCTCACCCTGCTCCTTGCTTACCCCTTTCATCCTGTCCCCTCTGTCTCTGTGTGTCTCTCTACCAGGTGGAGCAGTTTAAACAGGATCCCAGCCCCTCCAAGTGTCTGCACTCAGTGTTCAACGTAGACACCGGTGACGAGGTGCACTCTTATGGCGACTACCACCACCTGCAGGTCAGCCAGCGAGCAGACAAGTGCAGAAATGAGGCAGCCCTCAATTGAAAGAATGAAATGAAAATGAGTTTTTGACATGTATGCATACACACAGTGTGTATGTGTTTTTCATATGTGCATCTTTCCACCTCAAATACATATCCAGATAGAACAATTATGTCTACTCAGGCTTTTTAAGGCTAAAGAGAGGTTGTATTGCATGTTATAAAGACTGTACAGTAAATTCCCATCACACTACTCTGGTTTTATGATCACACATCTAATCCAACAATGTTAAAAATGATTTCACTGGCTCTGGTCAGGAAAGAAACTCTATGAAAAGTGAACCTTCCTAGAGGTCAATGAACAACAGGATTTACAAATTAGCCAATGGATCTCTTGAGGTTTTGTTTTTGAGTGTAAAAAAAGGAAAATGCCCATGAATCATACATTTTTTCCCATCCCTCTTCTTGGTATGCATGTACAATTGGAAAATGGACTTGTCCTCAAAGGTTGACGAGCATTAAATTGGCTATAAAACAGCTTATTCTTCTGTCAATGGTATAGACAGAGGTCAATTTGCTGTGTAACGTTTGGATCGGGACTGCGTTCCTCGTGAAAGGGTGTGAATACATCAAGAGAGCGACGTAGGAAATGATCATTTTGTGACAAAGAAAAAAACCCTCATAAATCATCAAAACTGTATGGATGTTAAACTCTTCCTGAACAGTACATTTAGTCCTTGGCTGTGATTTCCTCCCAACAACTCTGCCATGAAGTAAATTGCGTTATTGATAGTGCCAGTTCCAGTGCCAAAGGCCTAATAGCTGATATAAAGCTCACGCTTCAGTCTCTACACTATGTAGGAAATCCAAGACAGCTGTATTGACAAATCTGGAAATATTGCACAGTACAAATGACAGTCATTTCTTTAATGGTATCTCATCCACTCTGTCCTTCTCTCTGTCATTGCTGCAGATCGATGCCGTTTCTCTGTTCCTGCTGTACTTGGTGGAGATGATCTGCTCAGGGCTGCAGATAATTTACAACACCGACGAGGTAAACAAGACACTAAAATGACTGCCTAGGTGATCGATTCCGACTTACGCCCCATTGGGTCGACGAGTCCACTATCGGCAATCAGAATCCTTCTCAAGATCCAGCCAGTTTAAAACAACTTCTTTTCTTATGAATATATATTTGCCTAGACAGATCACAGAAGTTCAAGCTGCATCCAAAGTATGTTTACAGTATATTCATTCTAATGTGGATTGACATAAATCATTATTCATACCACCAAATGACAGGTTGGGAACCCATGGCTCTATGCATATTTAACCTAATGAGATTCATAATTCCTAAACGATGTGACGCTACCTTCTGACAAGCCAACCAGATGCTATAAAGTAAGAGCAAAGGATCTGTAAATTCAGTTAGATGTACCCTAAATCCCCTACAGATATCCTAGAGTAGACACAAACGCAAGATCAGGGGGCAGTATCTCACTTTTATAGCTCGGCTCACATTTATGTTTTTGCTGAGCCACTCGATTGACTTTCAACAGGGAAACGTTTCGATGATTTCATTGTGGAGGCTTAAATGTCCTCCTGGGAATCGAGCTGGTAACGTCTTTTTTGGCAGCACACCAACACAGACCATTACTGAAAAGCTGCTTTGAATGGTTTTCTTCCGACTTTGATGTATCTGCCCGCTGTCAGTTTTCTTTTCTTTTTTTGTCTTCTTTATGTTTGTCTCTTAATAAAACAACTTGGCTGTTACGTTTACACACTGTGCTGTTTATTGTGGGGCCCTGAGGAGCAGTTGGAACGTCATTAATTCTGTTAGTTTTTATAGTCTGCTCATTCACAGCTTTACTTACCGCCACAGAGCGGTGAGATTTGTGCCGCTGGTAAAGGAATCGGTTTTGTTTACTAGATCGAGCTTATCTTAAGAAAGTAAGGACATGCTAAAACATTTTGCCACTAACCAATTAGCGTGTGCAGTCTTAACGTTGTTTACAGAAAACCCTCCCTAATAACCTCTCATTTGCCTCCATTTCTCACACCTCGTGGCAAACACATCGACAATGCAACTTTTACAAGGGCAGGCCTTAATTTGCATGTTTAAACACTCCTTTCTATATTGTATAATCCACACTAAAACAGTCTGCCCCCCCCTCACATTTTTTTATTAACTAAAATCAGATCCAGTTAAAAAAAAAAAAAAAAAAAGTGTCCTCACTGCTGTTTCAAAAGCGTTCCATTTGGACTGTTCACATCGTTGTTGTAAGCCGTCACTGCTTGTGAAATCCATTGGCGTGCACTTGACTGAGCTGGAAGCTGCATTGCAGTATTTTTTTTTTTCTTCTCAAGGTAGGTGGTATAGAAAGGCTGCTGCGTGCCCTCTGAGAAGATGCACTATCGACCTCCTTCCAGATGCCATTTCCTGTCTCATGCAGCATGAAACAGAGTGTCTCATTAGCCTGTGTGTATCGCAGCCTGTGTTATTTTTTTACCCCATGATACAGGTGTATGCATTTTTTCACAGAGCTGCCGGCACGTTGGTTAAAGCAGCAGCACATGTACTATGCTCCTGAGAATCACCACAAACCACCTCCAAAGAATTCGGAAAGAAAAAAAAGGCAGAAGTGGCACGGGACTGTCGTCTGGCGGCAGGGAGACGGAGAGGCTTGTTTGGCCGATGGGCAGTAAAATTCATTAAGATACCATTAAGATACTAAAAAGTTCTCCTCGTTAATCACAGCGCTCATAAAACCCCAAATAAGAGAAGCAGCAAACCTTCCTCTCTTCCCTGGCTTGCTTTTGCCCCCTCTTTCCCTGCCCTCCTTCACAGACTGGCCTAAATAAGTCCTACACAGGTTGTATCTGCTTCTCTCTATCTTTCACTCTCTCTCTTTTTCTCCCCCCTACTTCATACTGTCATTTTAGATTAAATCTCCCATCAGTCAAACACACACACACACACACACACACACACACTGCCGCTTTCAGGTCTTTTTAACGATTCAAGGCCTTTAAGTCATCACACATTTTATGTCTTTCTTTTAGTTAGTTTTTTTCTAGAAGTGCCTATTGATTTTGACTTGTCTCTCTTAGAGTCTTTCCATCCACAGCAGATGCAGGGCAGATGATGGATACGAGAAACTCCCTGAGTCCGCTGATTACGACTCTAAAACCATCAGTTTTTTTGGTTTGGTGGTGAAATCAAGGACAGAGTCTGTAATTAAAGGGCAATGCGCTAAATGGATTTTCCGCGTCCATATGTGTCCATTCAGTTTCATGGGCCAGTTGACAAGACAATGGAGCTACAGCCTCACATACTGCCACTCTACTCTACTACTTAATAACACCTTGTCTGCAGCTGCAGGGACACTTTGACCTTGCGCGTTGATGAGGAATCAGCTTTCTTGTTCACTTTGCTAACTCGTATAATGAGAGTGGGTGTTACACACCTCACCCCTGATCAATATCAAAGGTCACTCATTACTGCATACGTGTGTAATCGTGCGTAAGGCCTGGGGTGTGCAGGTGTAGTTGCAGCTGAAATTCCGTGTTATCGTGCCTTCGTATGTGTAACATACTGTGAATATGTATGCAGATCTCTACATTTTCTCCATTCTTAATGTCCTGTTTTCTGTGTGCAGGTTTCCTTCATCCAGAACTTGGTGTTCTGTGTGGAAAGAGCCTACAGGGTGCCTGACTACGGCATGTGGGAGAGAGGCAGCAAATACAACAACGGCAGCACTGAGCTGCATTCCAGGTCAGCTCAGCAACTCCACAAAGAATATGCAAAATAAATGCACCCAGTATATAGTTCAAATGCGAGTATTTTCAGGTTGTCGCCAAATGAAAACACTTTTCAGATTTTCAGCCTTATTTTCCTAGTTATAAAGGATATCTATAATATATCTATAACCTCTGTCACACCAATATCCTCTGTGTCGCTGTCGATGGCTGTATCAGAGTAGTTGACGAACCAGCAATAAATCTTACGGAAGCCCTGAGGGGCAAGTGAAAAAAGAAAATTCTGGTTATCCATTTTCTGAGTCTGATTTAAATAGTTTACTCTCCTGTGGTGGGAAAAAAAAGTATTTGTCATGTGAAAAAAAAGTTTTGCCAGAACTGTCTAACTTCTAACTCTAACTGTTAGTTGTTGTAATACTCAAGTTGGCCACAAGAGGCTGAAGTGGCCCACTACCCCATGTTCTAAATAGCACTAAAATCATTCTATTTCTTCCAGGTGAGTTTTAGTTTCTCCATGCATGCTAATCACAAGGAACATATATTGTGTGTTAGCAAGTTTTGCGACATTCAATTGTTTCACGGATGAATAAAAAAATGAAGGAATTTACAAAGATTATCCTGTTAAACCTTTTTTCACCTGCTTTTAAGTCATAAACATACAGAAAGCAATTTAGATCGGACTTAGAATTTTTTTTTTTTCTCACTTGCCTCTCAGGGCGCCGTAGTATAGAAGTCAGGGAGAGTTTGACTGACATCCTCACTGTGTGTATGGCCAGTGATGGGATTATATACAGTATATCAACCTGGATAGAGGGAGGGAAGGGAGAGGAGGATGAAGGGAATGGTGTGAGATTAAGGTGAAGGGAGGAATAGAGGAAGAGAGGAGGTTATAGACAATAGATAGGTATGAAAGCACAAGTCTTCTGGCCTTTAAGCTGCTCCCGACACAACAGAGGGCTGGGAAGCGCTTCTGGTCTTTTGTCTTTTTATATTGCAATTATGTTGAACTCACAGAGTTAAGCGTTTATTAAACCAGAACATAGACCTCCCTTTTAATATGTTATGCTTTTTAAAATGATTGCCAATATCAGCGGAGAGGAAATCGGCTTTGAAGTGCAGGTCATTTTAATTTTGAATGCCTGCTTTAAAACGAGGATTATTTGACTGGGGGTGCCTTTCCAATTGTTACTAGTATTATTATTATTTATTATTTCAGTGCTATCTTTTATGTCCTTATTAAAGATGACTCTTCGATATAATCTGTAAAAATAAATTCCTGAATTAGTGCTATTTGTAAGAGCAAATGTATAAGCAAAGAGTTGCAAATTGAGATAACAACATTAGCACTCGTTCAAATGAGAAAAACACTTCAATACCTGCTGCTCCATAGAGTGTAAGGAAATAGTTCGAGTACGCCTTCACGCTTTAAAAATAGTTATTACATCTACTGCCAAAACATCTCGTCAAGCCAACTAGTCTTTACGTACCATAAAGATGACGTTTGATATTTGCAATACATACAGCTGCAGTTCTAAGCAAGCAGTCAAGAACATTACATTACAGGTCATTCATCTGACGCTCTTATCCAGAGCGACTTACAGTGAACTAACTACAGGGACAGTCCCCCTGGAGCAACTCAGGGTTAAGTGCCTTGCTCAGGAGCTCAATGGTGGCAGCCTGCTATTGAACTTACGACCGTCTGATGTTCTATTTGAAAGCCTGAGTACTAGACCACAAGACTACCACCATCCCAAGAACAAGACTTTATTACACAGTATTACACTTAGAGTTGAAATCCGCAACTTAACACCAGCATGAATCGATTTTTATGGCCAATTTGAATGATTATAGCAGCTTTAAGAAAACATTATTATGCCGGGTACTTACACCACTTTTTCCACCACTGCAAACCCGACACCATGTCTATTTGGACAAACCTGCTTCTGTCTTCTGCACTGAAGGTTAGTACAGAATTTAGCAAGGGAGGTGTCATGTGGATTATCCCAAGATGTTCTTAAAATGAACTATAAAACCCCCCATTGTTTACACTAAGAGCTATATAAGGACTGAATCGCAGAGTAGTTTTACTTCTTTTGTTCAGGAAACGGTGTGTTTTTAAAGCCCCCCAACCAGGATTGAGACCCCTCCTGCTTGTGGCTTACTTGCGGCGAACAAAAGAGGCGTTAAGCACGGGTATTTATTGTGAACCCAGGCAGCCTCACCTTCACCGGAGGCTGTACTAGTCCTGCTACTGATTTGGCCAGGACCTCAGTATCGCAGGACCATGCTTGTTAAATAAAGGTCAAATAAATAAATATGAACTTACAACTTATAAAGAAATCTAACATCGTATTTCATCTCAATGTTAGCTTATCCTTCTTCATGACCCTCCAAACAAATGGACCAACGCCAAGGCAGGAGAGGAGCAAGTAAATACAGCCCCTTTACAACAAGAAGAGTGGTTTTATTAACAAAAAGGCACGGTGAGCCTATTTCATCTGATACGGTGTATTTAGTTTTGGTGTGTCAGTTTTAGAGCGTATTTACTGATGAAATGTCAAATCAATTGGGCAATGACATAACCTCTATCATTGAGAAAATAACGTTTATTACCTCGCTCACGTTACATTTTCTGTTCATTTTTTATTTTTTTTTGTCTGTGGTCTCAAGGATTACTGAAAAACCACTGGCCCGATTTTAATGAAACATGGTGGAGGGGTGTAGCACAGGCCAAGGAAGAACCCATTACATTATGGAGTGTCTCTGAATCTCAGAGACAGACACACGCATTATTTTTCTCTTATGGAAACGGCCTTGGCCTGCGCTCTCTGAGAGCCCTCCTAGTTGAGGATGGATCAACAGTCTGAACTATGAACTGCTATGAAGATTAGGAATTTTGAAGCACATGTTAAAACACCAGCACTCACTTTAGCCAGTGAACTGCGATTGCAGTGAGTTTGTGTTATGTGCTCCTAACTGATTTATCATCCAAGGTCAAACTGGCCTCCCTCTCCTCCCTCAGTGTCTTGATAAAGATCCTCAATTTCTGCCATTGCTTATCTCTGTGAAGCATGTTTTTTTTTTTTTCTTCCTCCAACTGTCCAAGGCTATTGGCAGCAGCTTGCCAAGATATCTTCAAGAAAAGATAACACATTTGATGTAGTGAAGAAGCCCTGTGTCTTGCGCTTCTTGTATTTCCTCCCCTCGAGGTCACGCTTTGGATTTCCACAATTAGCGAGCTAGTTTATACATATGGTTGCGTAATACCAATTAACATGCTGTATGCAGACAGTGATCTGCGGCAGGGGCAGATTCAGAATCGTTCAACGCGATCTGTATAAAACATCAAATTGAGCAGTCATTTCTAGTCCCACAGTGCCAGTGTGAAGAGAATTGCTCAGTGTAAATAATCAGGATAGGATGGGTTCAGTTTTGGTGAATGTTCATTTTGTCCATATCAAATCAAATGATTGCTCCTGCCTTTATGTTTATCATCACACCCAGTCAAATGGCTAGACTGGAATGTTGTATTTTAAGAGGCATATCGAATCTTGCGAGCAGCTGGTTTTCTTGAAATATCTCAACTTATGATGAGTGAATCGTCATTTCCACTGAAATATAAAAACAGGAATGTGCTCATAAGTTCATGACTATTTCATCATTATCCGTCATTCATTTTTACAGATGGAAATAATTGTCTGAATGTGCTGTAACACACTGTGTGTTGAAATTATTCTGTATCTATTACCATCCCTATCATATGGAGTGTTTTACCAACCGCGCACAGGTTTACTTGATTCAGTTGTTTTTATTTTCGAGTTGTCCGTCCGTCTCGCCCATTCCCCATTCTCATAAATGTGATATCTCGCAAACGCCTGCAGGGAATCTCTCTAAATTTGCCAGAAATGACTCAAGGATGAACGGATTAGATGTTGGTGGTCTAAGGTGAAGGTTGCTGTGAACTCACAAAACATATGTTTGGCCATAACTCGAGAATTCGGAACGGTTGGTATGACAATATTATGATAATATTATATGTGAAATCCACAAGGAATTGCCACCTGCAGTTCCCCTGAGCCTTATGGAGCCTTAACGTCTTTCAGCTAATTGCACTGCTTTTATCAACCTGTTGCCAGCCACAGCAGGAAGGTGTTTTAAGTAAAAAGAAAAGAAGAAACCTCCCTGTTTGCTACTTTCCCCTCTCCAAATACGAAGCTGAGAGAAAATACGTTTTAAAAGTAATACTAGCTGGTAAACATAGTTGAGCATTTAGCAGCTAAAGAGCCAGATATTTCCCTCAGGAGTGGGTGGAGACCAAAACAGAGCTAAAAGAAGAGTGTATATTTGACTAACATTCATCAGGTTGCCAGGTCTAAATGAAAGCTAATCTTTATAAGGTAACATAATATGTACATTGTGTCTTAACGGCTTGCTTTGCTGCCACCATGAGTTAAAAAAAATATCAATGAATGCAGATTCATTTATTTGAGTTTGAATCCCAATCCATTTACTAGCTTTTTCTGGAGCTTAAAACCATATTGCATGCTGCTCATTACCGGGTAGAGTTTGCTCAGTTGTTATGGAGATAGTTCAGTTGTCATAACATGACCTAGATGATACTTTGGTCACAAGATAAGTTGGTCGTATATTCACAGTAGCTCAGTCCAGCTTGGGAACCGCAGGGTTGCCGTTTCAAGTCCCCGAGCGCAAAAAATTGCGGAGTGCGTACTGCTACCTGGAGAGTGTCCTCCTGGGCACTGTCCAGGTGCCCTTGAGCAACTCCAGACCCCCACACTGCTCCCCGAGCTTTAAAATAGCTGTACCCTGCTCCGAATACGAGGATGGGTTAAATGCAGAGTCTAAATTTCACTGTGTACATGCGTGACGATAAAAAGAGGTTTCAGTCTACAGTGTGAGCTCATAGACTAACGGTCTACAGCAACGTTTTCATCATGCGGGTCTTTATCTTCAACTGTCAGCCGAAACGGTTGCATCATGATGCTGTTTTGCTCCTGTTTCCTGGTATCACTTTTTTTTTAACCTCCTCTCTTCATATCTCCTCTATATCTCTGTGTGATGTTCTGACAGCCTTGCTGACTCTGTGCATGTGTGTGTGTGCGTGTGTGTGTCACAGAACTAGTTTCAGCAGAGCTCCTCTCCAGGCTGAATTAGCCTACCATCCTATTTAAAGCATTGATTCAGGCTTCACTAATGGTATTGAATGCATTTTGATATGTCAGCAGATCTACGCTAGTCATCGCCAAGTTCCCCGCAGTTTTACCCCTCTTCCTTTTCTCTTCTAGGGAAATCTTGGCCGGGTAGAAAGGGAAACAAAACGTCAGTGAAATTGATTCACATTTAGTCAGCATTGCAATCACAGTAGCCAGCCAGTGTGAAATTCAGTACAAGGGTTTTATTAAAGAGATCCATTAACTACAGGAGACCACAATCTTGGGACCTTTCAGCTCTATTGAATCCTAACAGATGCTCTTTTCGCGGCGGGGGGGGGCTTCTGACAATTGAAAGACACTTATGGTTCCTATCATAGAACCACATTTGTTGGGAGTCCTATGCTGTGTTCACACCAAACGCAAAGCACATTTCTGCCACATGTTACTGCGAGTTCGACCGCAAGATAATTTGTGTTTATTCGAATTAATGTGTGCGGCTGAATTGATCAGGTTTGCTACAGCAGTATGAACCCAAAACAAACAGATTTTTGTGCGATTTAATTGCAATAAACTGATCCAAAGCTGATTTTTTTTTTTTGAAATTGTAAGACGACAAGCTAACAACCTTTTTTTTTTTTTTATTCTTGTTTTCTGAATGGATCGATCAGGGCTATGCTAACATTGTAGCTGCTCCTTTAAGACTCAATTTAACGTCATCTAAATTTGGCATAACTACGGCAGCGACGTTATTGTTCATACTAGATATAGACATCTATATCATGTGTAACTCTAAAAGAATATTTACTCACCGGCATTTAGGATGTTTATTATTGATGACGGGTGCACACAGACGGCTACAATAAGTTTTTCCTCAGTGACGCCAGTTGAATCTCAACACTGATAGGCTTTTGCGACACAACCTTCACGTAAATTTCTCGCTCGATTTGAGAGAAAAAAATAATTAAACTATAAGTAACAAGTCGACTTGCGTGAATTCTTTCACGTCGGCGCTGTAATGTATCGATGTCAGTGAAATTTCCTTATCATGTCTCATGTAATTCTCAATGTTTCTTTTCTCTCCAGCTCCGTGGGCCTGGCTAAAGCTGCTCTGGAGGCCATCAATGGATTCAACCTGTTTGGAAACCAGGTATTTGAATAATTCACCGGCTCCTTGCACATTTCCTACTCATTAATACGAGTTCCAAGAGACGCGTGTATTTGTATCACATGGCTCAAAGTTGCATTATAGATGGACAGCCTGTTTTCTGATTCAAGCCTGCAGAGGCCCATTACTGCTCCATACATCAGAGCGATATGCATGGTGACGAAGAATGTCCTGCTTCACTAGCTGAATTTATGGAAAGCCTGTTTTTACACATCATCAGCATAATTAGGGCTGTTGTCATCGCTCCAGGCTATTTCTTCAAGTGGATGCTTGACCATCAGGGGATCCATTTAGAATGTTTGTGTTGGGCTCAGCAGACTTTGATCAATGGCCACAGCTGATGTTCCTGGTTTCTCTCCGAATCTCCCTCACAATGTCCATTAGTGGATATATTTTTGTTCTCGCTTGTGTGGTGGAAAGGAAAAACAGGGACATCCATTACATCTGCTAATGGATTGGAAAATGAAGCCCTGCACATAGAAAGCCTCGTCTCTTATTATCTTTTCTTCACTTGGCTTTTAGCCAGTGATGGCTTCTCCTGGCCCTTGACTGCATCTGAGTATTTATCTGATCAACGTACGGGGCTGTCAGGACGAGTGTATAATAAAGTCCCTGTTTGTTTTTCTCCCCTGATCAGTCTCAGAATGGAGCTTAAACTATGCCTGTGAATGGATTTTGTCATCAAGCTCAGCTTGTTGAAAGAATCAATTTATAGAGGTAGCTGCTTTATGACCCGTGCTGTGTGGGGCCAGTCTCCTGTCCCCCTGTGGGAATGGAAGTGCTACAAGCCAGCAAGTCGCTTTTTAATGATCTCTATCAATCTTGATTTCCCAGCTGACTCTCATCCTCACAGCACCAAGTGTAACTCTCCCAACCCCCTTTTAACCGGAACATTCAGTACATTCAAACTCAGCAGTCACGTTTTACGCCGGCTGCAGACACTCGTGGGTGTGTGTCACGGTTAGATGAATGGACACACAGCGCTGCGTTTTGGTAAAGTTTTGATTGTTTTTCGCGATCAATCCCGGCTCACGGAACGGATGCAAAGATGGCGGCTTCTCCGTGTGACAAATTAAATTCGCAAAGTGGAGGTCCTTCCACTTTAAAGCCGGTCATTAAATTCACAGAGCTGTGTACACTCGGCTGGACAATCAAATCCTAACAGGTTCCACTTTACTCCTCGGGATTGTCACCTAATTCACACCCAGTGAAGAGCAGGGATGTAGTGGAGCGGACACTCATCCAACTCAATCCAGCGATGCTTTTTTTTCTGTGTGCGTGCGTGCCTGTGCAGAAGAGACTTATCTATGCTGACATAAATCTTTGAATTTAATTGAATCAATGCACAGAAAGCAATGTCAAGTTGATGTGCATTATGGTCTTTGAAAGGGGTTTATATAATCCACATCCTGTCAACATTTATTAGCAACCCATAATAATGGCAGTGACAGTGATGGTTTTATGGCAGGGATTATGGTGGCCTGTAATTGACTCGTATTATTCAGTCACATTTTTATTACAGAGAGACATGCAGTAACTCCTTAGAGGAGGTGGAACGGGTAAGTGGGGCAGTATGGAGAAGTGGGGTAGAGAAAATGCGTTCTTAAATATATTACTGATTTTCCCTTTATGTTGGCAGTTATTAATAAATGTGCTCAATCAATCAGTTTATATGTGTATTAATGGTAAAGCCCAAATAAATACAAATAAAAAAGTTTTTACAAAATGTTAAACTGTTGTCATAAATTTCATCTTATTCCATGGTTTTTTGTTATTTTTAAAAGACCATTTGTTCATTATTTTCTGTGTTTCTTTCAGTGTTATTTCATATAAATATTGAGATATTTATTTTATTTGTTAAATATTGTATTTTTCATTAGTTTTTAGTTTCATAATTAAAAAAAACTGTGGGGTTAGTTAGAAAATCAAATTTTCTAAGAAAAGCAAAAAAGCAAAAAAAATTCATGCCATTTTTCTGGGTGGAACTCTTAAAGTGTGTGTGTATTTGTGTGTATAGTTTTGAATGTTCAGTTTAATTTTAAGGAAATGTTAGCCCACCAAAGGAAACATCCAGGGCAAAATTCACTCATCCTACCTGCTGGTTTACTTACAATGTGCTGCTAAAACACCAGAAAAGGTTTCCCTGAGAGGGCCATTTCACTGACGCTGCACACAGTACATTGGTGGCCAGCAATATGCTGCACTATGCAAATTGCGGGATAAAAAGCTTGCTGATTTGACTAAAAGCCCTGGCTGGATCTGTTTTTTTTTTTTTTTTTTGGAGGGAAAAAAGTAAACTAGTAGGCGATAATCATACATAATGCATTTGACTTACATTAGAAACTGCTTAGCCGGTTGCAGGAGTGACTTGGTTGTTTTTTATGTAAGCGCTGCTGATGGATGGATGAAGTGAACTGAACCGGCTTTTTAGAAGCAGAAAAGGTTTGATCACTTGCCTTACTAAGTAAAAGCATTACCTGGGCCCCCGCTCCCTCCCAGAGATGTTTAAGTGCACTGTGGACAGACCCATTGTCGCCGCAGCACTTTGGTTTTTGTACACTTTTGAAGTGATAGGATGACTCTCGACGCGCTGTTGTACAAACACTCCTACACTGTACTTGAAAAACATGTGCAACCCAAAAATATCCGCCAGGCTTTACAGCGAAAGAGTGTGTTATGAAGTGCGTAGGTGTCAGGTGCGATGGAGGGGGTTCAAAGTGAGCCTGAAATCGTTTTAGCCATTTTGGCTGTCAAATGTTTTTTTTTTTTTTTATGATAAATGAAGATGATGATGAGGTGTGTATGAGTGTGTGTGTGTGAGTGAGTGAGTGAGTGAGGACTTGTTGTTTATTTGTGTGTGCGTGTGTGTGTGCGCTCTTCTTGCACCTGTAACAGGTGATGAGTTCAAGCTTTCTGGGAATGTATTTTGCTCCGCAGGGCTGTTCATGGTCGGTGATATTTGTGGATCTGGACGCCCACAACAGGAACAGGCAAACCCTGTGCTCCCTACTGCCTCGAGAGTCCCGCTCACATGTGAGTCCATCTATCGCTCTTATGCAACCACTAAAACCACCCTACAAACGACTGAAAACCTTCAAATAAAGCAAAAGGTAACATAAAAAGGATGTTGAAATACAAATGTGGACTCAGAACTAGGTAGTTGATCTGTTGAAGATTTTAGAGAAATGTCCACATATTGATGCAACCTGTTTCCTTTTTTGGCTCAGAAAAGCAGATGAGTACATAATCTCTACTAATCAAAAAAGCAAATGGATGCCGAAAATGTAAAAGGTTAATTGTACACATCGAACAAACTACGTACGAACTTCAGTATGTCAAATCAAAATGTCCCTCATGGTGCAGCCACCACACTGGCCATGCCTGTGCTTTTGATGGCTCACCCTTGACAAGAAATTTGGAAAGTGAGAGGTGGCTGCAGAGCTGGGGGGAAGTTAAACTGAAAAAAAGGAACGGGTGGGAAAAATAAGTGGTACGTGGAGTAAAAGCAAGATCAAAACCATTCCCCTCTCTCCACTCCACCGCCCGCAGACACTTAAGTGATCACATCTCTCTCTCTGTGCGCTGTATGTGTCAGGCCGAATACCCGCAGTCAGCTTGTGAAGGAAAACGAGTGTAATTAGACGACGAGAGTGGCATTATCCTTCCAGGAGCTGGAAGGATGGCATGCAGTCGTGAGCGAGAGACCAACAAGATAATGTCAAGCCAAGCAAATTATCAATATAATATATGTCTCTCGTGCACCACGGCTAAAGATTGGATTTCATTATACAATTCAAGACACATTCAATATCTACACTGAATGTGTTCCGCAAGCTGATATCCCATTTCAGCTGCAGCTGCCGATGATGTTAACATGTAAATTGGGAGTTGTAAGGAGAAGTCGAAGAATAAGAGAGGATTGGACTCTACGGAGCAGCTGTTGGCTCGTCTGTGAGCAGTAGAGTTGTGTGGAAAGTAAAGAAGATTACAATACAAAACACAACTGTGGCTTTACTGAAATCTAGTCCTTTTGCTGGTTAACGCACTGCTTCATAGCTGTGCATGTAATAGAGCTTATCTGCATGGGGAAAACAAGTCTTTTACTTTTTGGAACTTCTGCCGTCTAATAATAAACCTTAAATATTCATAGGTCCTTGCAGTGCGGCTAGAGTGTAATAGCTCTCATTTCTACTGTTTAGTACAGTAAACCAAACAAAAAATGAAATGAGAGAATTCATAATATTCATTCCTTACCAATATTCATTCCTAGTGATTGTTCCACTTTAGACTAGGGCTGCCACTTACGATTATATTCATTATCAATTAATCCGCCCATTATTTTCTAGATTAAAGGATCAATCGTTAGGTGAATAGAAAATAGTGAAAGATGTCCATTCCAGTTTCCAAGGTGTCTTTTTTTTCTTTCAGCCCAAAGATATTCACTTTAATATGGTATAAAACAGAGAAAAGCAGGAAATCTCCATATTGAAAACAGCATTTTTTTTGCCATTTTAGCATGTAAAATATGATGATTTGCTCTCGATCAACTAGTTGCTGGGTTTAATTCAAATTCCTCATTTATTCGGTAGATATTAATACCCTGGTGAATATAATTTAAGGCCCAGTCCACACGTACACGGGTATTTTTCGAAAAGTAACTTTTTCTATGCGTTTTGATCTTTGTTCTACATGCAAAAGGCGTATTAGGTCACTGAAACGGACCTTTTAGTAAAACTCCTTCCAGGATGAAGATTTTCAGAAACTCAGTTTTCAGTTCAGTTGAATTTTTTGCTTGTAACATCATAGGGTGCGTCGCTATCTCCGTTTGTGTGGCCTCACAAATGAGGCAACATTCCGTGCAATGGGAGCCGGGGTCAAAATAGTGTTGCTTTTAACCTTGCCCACAGGACTTTTTACATGTTTACGCCTAAATTTACAGTTACTCTTCCACTGTATTGAGGAACAAAGGCGCCAGAATGCGCTCCGGAGGTCACTGCTACATTACCCAACACTCCCATGACAAAGACCCCGCCACCAATGTCGCCGGTTTGGTCGAGTCCTGTGTGAGTGATTGTGTTTTCTCTCTGGCAGAACACAGACGCGGCCTTGCTTCCTACCATCAGCTATCCTGCCTTTGCAGTAGATGATGATGCCCTCTACAGCCAGACACTGGACAAGATTGTGCGAAAGCTGCGTGGCAAATACGGCTTCAAACGTTTCCTCCGTGATGGCTACCGCACCGCTAACGAAGACAAGGATCGCCGCTTCTACAAACCTGCTGAGATGAAGGTTGGTGCTGTGGGACACCTAAAGAATATCATTTTCTTTTTCTTCTCTTTCTATTTATCTTTGCTATATTTAATTCACACATTTTTCTTCATTGCTAAAGTACATTCCTTAAACTTTAAATTTTGCTTCAACTAAAAGCCATTGTTACAAATCCAGTATTTTATCATATATATATCATATATATATATATATATATATCACAATATATTTATCATATTAAATATAGAAAATATCACTCATTTTCCCAAGTTTTAGCAAGATGTACAGCTGAGTGTCATTAGCATAGCAGTTATCATAAATATTAAATCTGTAGACAATAAGCCTCAAACAGAGCGTATAGTTAAAAAACAGGATAGGATCCAGGATATATCCCTGGGGGACTCCACTAGCGAAGAAAGGAAGCAGTCTCAGCTTTTTTGAAACATTGTGGTCTACTAACAAATAAAACACTGCATGTATACTACTACCAATGTATCTTAATCAGATTTAGAGTTAAAGATTGATATAATTTTTAAAAATGTACCTAGGGTTTATTTCAGGCAACCACTTGTTAATGCAGAGGAAAAATCAGAGGGGCTAATGGTTGGCAATGCATAAAACCTGAAAAAGTTCAACTTGAAAGTGCTTGAGTATGACATTTGAAAAAGTTTTTGAAATGTTTAAGCCTGTAAAGGTATTATCCTCGTTTGATGATGCTCAGAAATCTGTCTGTGACTTAGCCTCTCCCATTTGAAGTGTTTTGATCCTGCAGGTATTTTACCCCCAATCTTGCGTTTGTGCGTGTGAGTGAGTCATTGGGTGTGCTCATGCATACAGTATATCTGTCTGTGAATAACAGAGCATTCATTGTCCTTTCTCTGAATCCCCCGTGGTCCTGTTGAAATGGCAGTGCATTCACTTCAGAGTCAGCTCAGTGTGCATACAATGAGTAAATCAGAGGCAGGACTCTTAATGCTAAACAAATCATTGCATTAGCCTGCAGAACTAACCTCCCACAGTGAATGAACTCAGAGAGGCATATGGAGAGAGAACTGCAAGAAGTCAGAGGCAACTGGAGTTTGCGTTTGGTCTAGACCTCGCATCAGTTCTTGTGAGTGGAAGGTCATTCGCACCTTGATGTCACGTGTCGTTGAGGCCACAGATTCCACACCGTCTTCCCCTCAGAATTGGCTGCATTGGTCATCTGTGAAAGCAGCTTATTATGATCCAAATAATTATGATGGGAACAAAAGAGGAGGTCAGGTGACGTAGTATAAAGAGCGATAAAGTGCGTCGGGGTGGATGGAACAAACGCAGGACTCTCACCCAGGAGACCGCTGTTCTTGTACTGTGTGAAAACCAAACGTCAACGTTGACTGATTTTAACTCGTGTTGCGTACTTAATTCACGTTGGCTACCTAACCTAAGTTGTGTGCAAATGTAACCCAAACCACGGTCTTTTCCTAAACCTGATCAAGTAGTTTTGTTGACTTTCACAACGTGCGCCTGTCGCTGGCACTCTCCAACGGACATGAATGTCATTTTGGGAGTCATTGGCAAACAAACTATTCTGTCGTTTTGGTACGAGGACGTGTTGACAGATTTAATGAAGTACTGGGGACACTCCTCCTGGGGGAAAAAAAAACGACTGTATGATCGGATTGATGATGAGGCTTCCAGGTCACAGGCGCACAGTTACTGATAATTGATGATCAACAAAACCAAATGTCATCTCCCTTCATTACAACCAGAAATTGCAGAGAGCCCTTCTAGTTTTATCCATAGTTTTGCATAACTACAGCAATGAAACGGGAAGTCTCTGACGCTCCTTACCAGCATCCCGGCATCTAAAGAGCAAAATATTTCTTGAGCATTTTGGCAAAACCGCGCTAAAAGGAGAGTACATTTCAGATTTTGGTACATTCGCCAGGTAACCAGAAACATGAATGCTTATGTTGCTTAATATGTACTCAATATGTAAATATGCAACCCTTTTGCCAACATGTTTGTCATAATGACTTTATGACACGTCAGTTAGTGTTTACAGCTTGTTGTGCTGCTTCCAATTAAATATTGCTGGTTAAAACATTTTTGAAATACTACCACCAGATAAAGAAAGTACTGCTAAATAATTTACAAAAGACATTGCTTTGAATATATATTTGTTTTTCAAATAGCTATACACGTAAAATCAAGTGCAGCTGCAATTTAGCGGCCTTGCGGCTGGCAATGACTTGTTTTTTTTAATGTACTTCAGCAGCACTCGACAGATTGATGCGCAAGGCTCTCACAGGTGCTAAGTGGTTCTAAGGGCATGTTTCAAACAATATTCCTTTTACAAAATAAGATTGCTTTTGGCTGTTCTTTTATTTGCAGAAAAGTGGATCCTCGGTGTAAAAAAACAGAAAAGAAAAGGCCTAGACAGTGGAAGTGCTTGCTTGATATGTCACAGAGGGTATTCGTGGGGCACGAACTCTTAACCACTTAGAATACTTTGAAATTAGCTTCCTTTTAATCCTGCAGCTAATACGATACAAAGGCTCTAAGGCTAAGAATTAGCAAGCACTATTTAATGCCTCGGCTCCTTCAGGCTCCTTCAGGCGCCTTCGGGCTCCATCCTGCCGTCAGTTCTACCCGCAGGCAGGCAGATTTATTGTGGAAGAGATGCCAGTTAGGTTTCATAACTTTAAGTCCTGATTGCTCCTGCTGCCATTTGCCATCCATCTACCAACAGTAATATATTTGCTGCCTCATAAAATACTGCACGTAATAAGAATCCAGTTAAGAGGAAAGTTTGCCAGGTGGTAACATTAAACATGCAGTAAATATCACCACCAAGATTAGCATTTTCCAGTAATGAATATTGAAAGAAACTGCTGATGTTACAAATGATGCACGTGGCAATTTTAGTTCCATGGGTCCTTGAAATCCTTGAAAGTTTGTGGAAAAAATTAAGACCTTTTTGAAAATAAACATAAATAGATATGGGTCATTGAAAGTGCTTTGATTTGTATATTTTGTGCAAATATAGGAATCAAAGTTATTTTTATTTTTTTTTTTTTTTTTTTTTTTTTTTTTTTTTTAGCAAATAGGCTACGTTCTGCTGTCGGCATGTGTCTTCCGCAGTTGTGTCAGTGTTTCACGCCACACCTGCCATGACAAAGTGTAACGTAATAAACCTTTATCTGCGTCTCAAACTGTGTGCCGTGTTGGGTCCTTGAATTTGAGGGATTTGGTCCTGGAAAGTCCTTGAATTTGATGTTTAAGAAGGTGTGGGAGCAACATTACAAACGGGGTAATAATAACAATAATAATAATACATTTTATTTGTAAAGCACCTTTCATGGCTAAAAACAATCCCAAGGTGCTACAGAGCAGAAGACAACAACAACAACAACAACAACAAAAGACAGAGGCATAAAAGACACAATAATAAAAATACAAGGCATTACATGGCAAAAAAGTAAAATGTTACCTTCTTCGAGTGACAAGCTTAAACGTTATGAGTTATGAAATGCCGAGCGAGTGTCTGACACTGTGTGAGCTCTGTCTGGTGAAGAAGAAGTCACAGGTAGACCAGGTATCCCTGCAGAAGACATGGAGTGTAGTTGTTGTTTGTGTTTAGAAGAGAATTCACAGCAGGGCAGACGTCTGTGCTTCCTGTCTGTTTACCATTGACAGAGAGCAGCAGCCTGTGTGATAGACAGTTTTACCAATCAGTCGAGCCGCTCAAGCACAAAACACCAGGGATCCCTGCTTGTTTACAGCCTCAACGGGCCAAAAAGCACAGGCCTCACTGGGTGACTGCCTTAGCTCTCTCCCCCTCCCTCTAAAAAAAAATAAATAAATAAATAAACCTCCTCCGCTTCGGTATCTCTTTATGCCACTTCTTTTCATCCCTCTGTCAGCCCCTGATAGCATCTAATTGCTTCTCATCTCTGCTGAAACGCACGGTTTGAAGCCACGTATACCTGCATAATCACAGGTTGCACACGTTAAACATTTAAAGAAGCACATTTTAAGCCTTCAGGCGGTCCTACGTATCTGCTTGGTGATGGTGAATGCAGCTCCCACATACATGTGTGTGTGTGCCAGTTCTATCTGCCAACTGCCATTGCATTAGGATGTAATCTGTTTTATCCTCCATCATCGAGATTATCATTGAAAAAGATGAGGGGCAAAGATAGTCAGGACTGGTGGCATTTATAGTTAGATGGGCTAAAATACACACACACACACACCCTAACCCTAACCCTGGAAAAGTCATGGAACTACTAAAATCCTTGAAAGCTTTGGAAAAGTCATGGAGTTTTGATTGTGTTTCCTGAAATGAATTGTTACAGTAATCTTCCGTTCACGTTTTCTGAAGATGTTGCCGTAACGTAGCTCTGAAACGCGTTGATGCGTAACGTTTTGTTTACTATCGCGTACGTTTCCTCATTTTCCGTCTGTATTGCCAGCCAGGTGAAATGATGTTTGAATAGAATTTGAGTCTGATACGTTTGAATAATGCTGTGTACATTCAATATTTCATGGCTCTCTAATGGCCGATGTATCAGTCACCAGAGAGCCATGAAATATGATGGAGTATGTTGGCTACATATTTATGCAGCTGCATTGTTTTATAGAATTGCATCCAGAAATGAGTTTGTAATCAAATACATTAAGAATACACTGATGGTACAATCAGTTCTATTTCCCCTCATGCTTGAAAGCCAGTGCCAGACTGATATGAGTGCTTGTAAAGCTATTTAAAAAAAATAGAAATAAAGAACAGTACATTGGCTGTGAATCTGGTTTGAAGTGAATATGAACATACATAATAAGCAATTATTAGAAATTGAAAACGGTTGCTGTTTAATACAATACCATACAATAATAACATTTGGAGTAAAAACGGCCATTTTTGCAATGGCTCCTTGAAAAGCAATGGAAAAGTTTTTGATTTTGTCCATGAGAATGTGTGGCGCTCCTAACAATGTCTACTCTACTATTGAATTATTGGAACGAACAAAGCTGTGATTCACTTGACTGTCTTCTCTGCATGTGACTTGTAACCTACTGAAGGTTTGTGCATATGTGTGCCACTAAACACAGAAAGGATGTGTGATCCAGAATGGGATTTCTGGTTGAGTACAATCCCGAGAATAATCCAACAAGTGATGGTGTCAATTCAAGTGTTTGTTCCGGAGGATTCCCTCCAGCTGCTGCCACATGCTGGCTTTTATTCCTCTGCGTTGTCGACTGAAAACAACCAGACAGTCGCACGGTCACGCATACAATCATCAGCTAGTCGTTCATATCGACCAGTCAGTCAATCACAGCTCGTAAATGCACTTCCTCCTCACAGGGATCAGTGAATAGTTTGATGATGTGAATGATATGCTCACAGTCACCAGATCTCCACCCAATTCAACACCCAGTGGAAAAAAATGAGGGAATATCTTCTGTAATTCTGTAACGGTAACCCAGCACCTTACCGAGGATGCTTTCACACCGGTAGTTCAGAAGATTTTGTTCAGACCAAGGCAAAGAAAAACAACACTGTTGCCTTTTCAAGGATCCAAGGATCAGTGATTGTCATTCTGCAAGACAGGGTTGCGCAACGAAATGCACTTGTAGCCTGCATTCATGCTACGCAAGAAAAACGTGCTAAAAACAAAAACAGTCGTGCATTCCTGAAGTGCATTTCTTATTTACATTTTTTTTTTTTTTTTAAGTGTGCATCATCATGTCTACAGTAGCAATTCTCTGGGCAGGTAATATGGCCGGCATCTTTAACATTAACTAATTCGACATCAGGGAAACATTGTGCATCAACTTTGACGATTTAGCACCAAGCGTCACTGTCGTAAAGTCTCACCGAAACCGTTGCCTATAAACTTCGAATAGTCCACTGATCCAACTTTTCTCTCAGTATAACTCCTGTGTGTGCGCGTGTGTGTCACTGTAACGTAAACTTTCTGACCTTCGAATGTCCCCGAAACAAACGACACAACTGTGAATTACAGAAAATGACCTTTCAAAGAAGCTTTGTGTTCTTCCTCTGTCAATGTCATGTCTTCTATATATATTTCCCATGCCACTCTGTTCCATATTCAGCGCTATAAAGTTCAGCCATCCGTTGCTTTAAAGTCTCTGTGCCTCTCTCTTCTTTCTGAAATGGGAAAAGCAATAATATCCCCCTTCTCTCTGTCTCTCTCCAGCTCTTTGATGGAATCGAGTGCGAGTTTCCCATATTTTTCATCTACATGATGATTGACGGTAAGCCTTGTTCTATCCATAGCTGCTGTTATGATGCCTCAAGTGGGTCATTGGGAAGAGAGAAGACAGTCTTGAAGCATTTTGTCAGGAAATTGCATTTTGGTGTTTGCCAGGTTTTAGAGGACTTAGAAACACAAAAAAAATATGTGGTGTGTGAAATTTGTGTGTGAACCTAAGGGAATAGTCAGACATGAAGTAAGGGGTATAGTTTCTCACAAAATTGTGCATCGAAGCATTATTAAATCACCCGCACGTCGATTTATACGCCACTGATGTTTGTAGGACAAACAAACAATCTGATTTAGGGCCTGTTGTCCCATCTCAGACTTCTCAAACTATGCAACTTAATGGAACCATCTTTTAACGGCTCATGCATCATAAAATGTCTTTCAAACGGATCCAAACAGCTTAGAGGCAAAAAAAAAAAAAACCAGAGTAAACATAACTTAAAAACTTAAACTCTCTCTCTCTCTCTGAGCTTGTGTACCCGCTGTACAAAGCTTAGAATACTGATAGAACCGTGACATTGCAACAAGAAGGTTTAAAACACTATAAAACCTTCAGTACATATTGGGCCCTGAACAGCCTGCATGACATTTTAACATGGTCATTTCCTTTCCATTTACCTGACCGATGCAGTTAGCTGTTCGCTCTGATATAGTGGGTTTCAAGCACACAAGAGTGCTTTAACATTAAAGGGACAGTCCACCTCCAAGAATCAAAGATGCATCTTTTTACTCCGACCTGCAGTGCTGTTCATCTAGCTAGATAGTTTCATTGCAAGTTGCTGAGTGTTGGAGATATAGGCCGTGTAGACGGAACTGGATGGCACTCGGCTTGTGGCGCTCAAAGCGGCAAAGAATCCGTACGGGAAAAAAAATCAGCAGCAATGTTTCTTTCCAGAAATCATGACCCAGTTACTCCAGATAATCCACAAGGCTTGTTGTGAACAGTTTCATGTGGGGACTATTTTCTTTCTACCAAAACTACATCCACCAACGAGTGAGCCCGAGCCTGTCTTCCATGAGTTGATGCACACTTCCTTCTGCGTGGTGGTACGGGTGTTCTTGTTGTTGGAGGGCAAAACGGAGCTAAAAGGGGGGCGGGGGGTAATATTAAACATGCATACACCAGGTGACCTTAAACATGCTTCAATATCATGTTGTTATGTGTGTTACAAAAAATTTCATCCAAAAGTTTGATTTAGTATCATTAACGTGTGTCTTTGTGTTGCAGGGGTGTTCAGAGGAAATAAAGCTCAGGTCAAAGAATACCAGGATCTCCTTGAACCCATCATCTTCCAGTCTTTCGAGGGTGAGCAATCGAATTGAATACTCTCTCTCTCACACACACACAGACACACCCATGCAGTGACTGATGGTTGGAGGAAAATTACAAATGCACAAACACAGACACGTATAACTTTATGCATATCAATATGGTTCGTTTTGGAGCTTCTGCTCTCTGTTCTCTCTCCCTCTAGCGAAGAAAAAACTTTCTCTTATTAAATCACATCATCAATATTCATACACCACATACTGTGAGCGTGGCTCACAGGGGCGTTACATTCAAGTGAACTCTCAGCCTTTCTTCATGAGTGAAGAGCCTGGCTTTTATATCCACCTGCACCCATTGCTACGAGGAGAGACAGTCAGACGTCTACCAATTAACTACCGTCGGGCCATTCTTTGAGTCAGTGGTTTTTCTTTGGAAGGGGGTAAGATTCATTTGGACCACACTTTCAGGAAAACGTAGATCAGATTTGTCCATTTTGAACCGTCTTGTTTACAGGTAAATACGCCATTTTTGTATCCCTACTATTTGTACCTTCAGAGGTATGATTATACACCTGAAGTGACCAAAAGGTAGCCTGATGATCAGACTAAATTGCCAATCACCTTCACTTCATTACTCAGTCTTACACAATGCTCTTGTCAGCCAATCTCTGTGTTGTGAGTCATTCAGTTTAGATTTTCCCCTTTAGCTTTACGTGAAACTCATCGTCTGTTGTGTGTGTACAGTACATGCTAAAACATGAGGATGTTCCCTTTGAATAGAACATTGATTTAGAAATTACACACACAAACTGTACTACTGTGTAAAATTGTTGCTATACTGTGTGCGTCACCACCGCAGTCTTATTTAAGTATGTTTTTGTAACTGCAGGAGCACTGCACATTTCTCTCCCTCAAACGCACATATAACACGTGTCCAGAGAAGGTGCTGTCTCCACACACGCACACACACACACACACACAGTGCTTACCGCCCCCGTCTCTCATGCCAGGCCATGCTGTGATCCCCAAATACTACTACGTACCGGCTGACTTTGTGAAGGCAGAGCAGAACAAGCATGGAAGCCAGAAGCGTTTCCCAAGCAACTCTGGCCGTGATGGGATGGTCTTCCTGTGTGGTCAGGCCCTTTACAACATCGCCAGGCTACTGGGTATGTGTGTGTGTGTGTGTGTGTGTGTGTGTGTGTGTGTGTGTGTGTGT
>CALSBV010010478.1:6643053-6673692 GCA_943590825.1 Bovichtus diacanthus
TGTGTGTTTGTGTGTGTGTGTGTGTGTGTGTGTGTGTGTGTGTGTGTGTGTGTGTGTGTGTGTGTGTGTGTGTGTGTGCGCGTGCGCGTGTGTGCGTGTGCGTGTGTACACTTTCATAGAGTACTCTGATATTAGAATGGACAGAATAACCGTGCAGGTTCAAGTTCATGAATAATGTTTTAGGGAGATTTTATCATACCATGTTATGTGTGGTAAGACAGAAAATACTCAAAAAAATTGTCAAAGAAAAAACAAACAACAACAATGTGTTTTTCAGAATTTGTGATTATCTAATGATTGTAAATATTGCTCAATTCTTCAGATATAAATCCAAGGTCACAGTTTGACTCATCCTTGTGTGTGTGTGTGTGTGTGTGTGTGTGTGTGTGTGTGTGTGTGTGTGTGTGTGTGTGTCCCAATGCAGTGGATGAGCTGATCAGCCCTAAAGATATTGATCCCATCCACCGCTACGTTCCCCGCCAGGACCAGCGCAACGTCAGCATGCGATACTCCAATCAGGTGAGCTGCAATGTGGCTGTGATTGACTGTCGTCACCTGCCTCTCATCTGAACTCTTGTCGAACACTTGTTTCGCGACTTACCCTCTTGAATTCTCATATGCACTACGGACTGTCATTCTCAGTACAACTTTGGATTCAAGTGCTCCTTGTTAAACTGTACTCGTCCTTGTTGATATGATTTATCAGAGCAGTTAAGGGCTTTTGGCCTCAGTAATCCAGACACACAGACTTAAAAAAAATAAATAAATAAAAAAATCTGCTAGCTTATTTTAGAAGTCAAGTAGCACTAAGTGCTTTATGCTGTCGAGGCGGTGGAGGACTGCCCACTCACCATGGGGAAAAATTCTGTGTTTGTAATATTTATAGTCTATTCAAGGAGGACAACTTTAAAGTGTAAATAAGGGATAATGAAAGATAAGTTGTATGTTCACAAATGTAATGCATAATCGCAAGCCTGAGCTCGGAGTTTTAAAATCCTGGCTCATTGAAATTCACTTTTTAATGCACGTATTACGAGAAGTTTCCCTGTTTGTTTTCATTTTCTGAACACACGTGCAATTTTATTAAGACCGTCTTTCCAGCCATGATATGTATCGACTAGTTCTCTGTCTACCAGCCAAAAGTCCTCTTTCTTCACCATAGCGGTACTTGATCAATCTAATACTTTGTCTAACATTAAGGCGAGGAAATCGATCAAAATCCATATTCACTCAAGTATCAAACGGGTTTGAAATTACATTGGTGCATTGTTCTCACCAATCCCTATCCACGTTCTTTGACTTAGCCTCACTTGAGTTAATCGTGGTGGTTGAATTTAGAGTAAAGTATTCTCAGTAACCGTGGCACAAGCAAAAGCATAAAAATGTAATAAAAAAAGGAAAAAAAGATGTTCAGCAGTACTAGCTACTCACATAAAATGCCAATCACCAATATAAATATGAAATATAGTGTCACTTGTTATATGTGCACTGGGTTGTTGCTGGATGTACACTTGATGCAAGGGGTTAACCGGAGTCCAAACGGAGATAACTGGTGTTTTGATTTATTGATCAGTGTCAGATGTCACCCACTGATCGCACCCCCGCAACGCTTGACGGATGCATCCTGCCGTAGTAATATTCCCCACAGTATCTGTCTTTACGGTCTTGTAATGTGACGGTGACCTACGCGTGTTCTTGAACTGGAGTTACATCAGGGCACCTTCTGTTTTGCTTTGTCTCATTAATGAATAGGACACCACTGCCAATACGATGTTGCCTTCACCATCGACAGTCATCAGAAACTCGAGAAAACCCAACCTGACATTGCAGTTCCTTCCGTCTCCATGTAGTATTACCGTAGCCACATTATCCCCGATGTTTAGTTGCATATTTGATGAGGCAGGCATGCGTAAGCTATGTGCATAGGCTTCACAGCTATGGATTTCCCCCTTGACGCACAACCATCAGTCTACCCCTTACGCCTATACGTTCTGCCCACAAACTTCCAATGACATCCCACTGCTCCGTCCTGTTTACCGCTTTGTTGTGTAATTTATATGCGCTAATTACAATTCATCCATCAAGACCTAAACGGCAGAAACCATCCTTTTTTTTTTACCTTGCCGTGGGCCAGTCTTGCAGACAGGGATTAAACTCAGTCCATTTGCTCTACGAGCTGCATCTCTGAATGGCGATCATGTCCTAGGTTTTAATCCATATCTGAGACAGCCGGCAGCCCTGAGGATCACAGAGATGAAGGTAAAGATACGTATACAGCGGCCTGATGCCCATTCTCTTTTGCTGTACAGTGTCGATTGATAAATCCCATTGTGTTCCTGTATGATGGATTTTGTTTTTGTAGAATCGAAAACCAAGGCGCACAAGAGAGGATAGGTCCAGTGAGGTATTATGAACACCAGACTGAATCCAATAGGTTGCAGGGAGAAAGATCAGCAGGAAGCACAAAGACAGAGAAAAAAAACAAACAAAGAAGCCAGAAATAGAAAAGAACATGTCAGTCAGTAGGAACATTTTGCGGAAAGACAGAATAAGAGACATGAACATTTGCCTCTTAAGAGGTACAAATGTCATGGTTTAACTCTCTAGGGCATGCTAGTATTCTTTAATATGCGTACGGCCATCTCTGCAAGTGGCTAGAATTGTGAATTTATTTCACTGAAAGGTTTTGACATTTAACATCTGTGTAAAGACTTCATTTCATCTTTCTCATCTCGTCTTTTGCTGACTTGTTGTAAAAATAAGTGGTTTTAGATTTCCAAACTTATACATGGAAATGTCACAAATTCCTTTCCATTTCACCATGCGGCCGTCAACTAACGGGTCTCCTGCACCAGTTGAGTATGTTAGTTGAGAAACCCACCGACTATCAATGTTTAAAGGTGCATACTGCTGATCGAAGTCTTGTCGTTTTGTAATTATGGTCTAAATCAGAGGTTTTCCAACCTTTTTATGTTGGATGTATCCCAAAAGACCGGTCGTGTTGACTGACGTATACCCCTTCATCATCACCAACCGTCATGTTCCAAATGTGTTTATTTCAATTTTAATCCTTTAAACTGTTATGAGGTCTGTTTAGTTGTGTGCATTCGTACTACTACCGCTTGTAGTTCTATATTATTTCAGCTTTTTTAACCATTTATACATTTTTTAAGCAAACTATTTCAACTGAATTTCCATGTCATTTATCAATTTTTCTCATCCATCTGTTTACGGTTCCAGCTGTTCATCCGCTAATTTAGCAATCTATTTCAGACATTTATTCCTCCCTTTGAGCCAACTATCTCAACTCCTCTGCTCACTTGCTGACCAGGCTCAAAATATTTTTCAATTACACGTACATCTTATTTTCTATTGGATCAAATTAGTTGAGCTACTCCACAATCTTTCCGCACACACCCCCTTGCAATTGCAGAAGTATCCCCCGGGGACACGTAGCCTTGGCTGGGAATCACTCGGTTGCTGAAGGGGGCTGAAGAGCCGATTAACTATTTATCAAAACATAATCTGTGCATTATGAATTACAAGTTGTTTATGTCTTTAATTGGGATCAAACAGAGAGCAATTTAAATCGTGTCATAGTTAATAGGATATCAGCGTATCAGCATCATCTTATTTGTATTAGCAGATGTGGCGGGATATGTCTCTGACAGGGTGAATATATGCAGCTCCATTGTGCTGGCAGCATTGCTTTTATGAATTCAACTTAGTGTGCAGTGTGAGCAAAGCTTGACTCCCCTCAGGTAGGCTGCATATTTTGTTAAGATTACTTTTATCGCCCCAACACTTTGTTGAAACTGGATTTGTAGGCAGTAGTGACAGCTGTTGTGAGCCCGGCCTCTGATGGAAACAGGCCCTGCTCTGTGTGCTGCCCATTAACCGAATATATCTACCTATCACATTTAGTTTGATGGTTTCAGCCACCCGCCGGTCCGAGGAAAGGCAAGTGAATGGTTTTGCTTTGATTTCATTTCTGAAAAAAAAAAGAAATAAATAAAAGAAATAAATGCTAGCCTGGTGATTTGCTGTGACAGTGTTGAGGCTCTAGCCTTTTTATAGCCATTTCAAATATAATGTAGGATCTGCACAACTTATCAATGAGGTTATGGAAGAACTGACAACTTTTTCTTGTTGTTGCTGAAAACAGCCGCCTGCTGTTGAGTGATACATTTGAATGAATGTTTTACAGGGAAGAATTCCATCATTAGCCACATACAAAAAAACAAACACAAAAAAATCATTCATGACGTGCTTTTCTCTGCTTTTCATTTAAAAAGTCACGATGAGGAAACGAGTCGATGTGACGGCAGTCTTTTACTCTGTAGGCGCGACGGTTTGAAAGGAAGGCGTCATTTCAAGCAGGTGTTGCAAGTGTTTTTCTTTTCTGTCTTTACAATTCGGTAAATCCGAGAAATGGCCTTCCATTACCAGACCCAGTTTTCAAGCGGTGCCACCTGAAAGCTGATGTGCAGCATATTTTATTTTCCTCTGAGACGTGAGTGCAGTAAATGAACAGACTGTCGGTTTTCCGAGCACACCTGTATCCTGCCCCTCAGCCAGGAGAAATTAAACGCGGTTCATTCATGTGGCTGATGCTTAGCTGAGCGCCTTGCCGGGTCAAACGGCCTCTCAAATTGCAGGCTTCATTCTTTATTGCCGCTATCCTCTGCTCATTCTCTCACCTGGGTCCGTCTTTCTTTCTCATTGCTTCACACCGTCTCCCCCTGGCTCTGAGTCTCTCTTCTTCCTCGTTTTTTAATCTGTACTTCTTGCGTCTGCGTCTCTTTCACTCGCACCTTTCTCCATCTCAGCTGGACTCTTAGCTAACACATTGTGTCAGCCAAGAGGTGGGTAGCGATCCAATGAGAGAGGAAAGAGAAAAGCAAAGGGACAATACTGTAAATACACTTTTTTTTTTTTTTTTTTTTATGTGTGTGTTTTTTTTTTTTTTTTTTTTGCAAGAATTGTGGCGTGTTTGTGTGCAGCAGCAGCTGTCTTGTTCCCTCTGCATCATCTGCGTTCATTGTACGGTCTGCGGGCAGGAAAGGCACATGGGCATGCTGAGCTTTCACATGCAGTTAGGGCTTGATTCGTACGCTCCCCTTTCTTCCTCTGTGAATGGGTGAATTCGCCAAGTGGGCATGGCATCTTTACATATCACTCCCTCCGTACTAACACTAACACGTACACGTGTGAGACACGCTTGTGTTTCTGCGGCTGCAGTTTGTTTGTGTGCATGTGTGTGAGTCATAGTTTCATTCCTTCCAAGTGTTATGCTCCCACATAAAGTCCCGGAATTAATTCAGTCCACAGCTGGAGACAATGAGATGCGCCACAATATTAAGTCGATGAATAGCCTGCAATATCGTACTGTTTGGTTCCACATACAAGCTTGTATAAGGCTATTGCAGGGCAATTTGACGTCAGCTCAGTAGAGGAAGGTGTTTCAAAGGAGCTGGCGAGGTTGTATTTCCTCATATGGCCTGGAAATACGTGTTTGAATAGTTAACGCATGACACCAAAAATATCTTTTAATAGTCCATTTCAACGGATCCAATTTTGAACAGCAGTATGTTACACCTATCGAAGCCTTGAGAGGCAAGTGAGAATCATTTTTTTTTGGAAATCCATTTTCTGAGTCTGATCTAGTTTTCTCTCTCTTGTGTATGACCGATGGGGGGGTGGGGTGGGGTGGGTGGGCGGGGGACATTTTGGCAGGTGGAGAATTTTCTTTTTGGTTTGTTGTAATACTCATTTAGGCTTCAAGATTCTGAAGTGCAGCACTACCTCATGTTTGAAATGGGACTAAAAACATTCATGTTTTCTTCCAGGCTAACATACAATATATGTACATTCTGTTCCATATATTTTTTTTCATCTGTTTTCACAGATTGAAAAAAAAAAAGAAGTCTAATCTAATCTAAATAAAAAGAGATGTTTGTGAGTGTAGTCTGAATACAAATCAACAGCTTCATTTTCTTCATAAAATATGTGATGACAGTGTTAGTTATTTATTCGTTGCCGTTATTTAAGTGTTTTATCGCATAATTTTCATCCCATCCCTACATAAACATTGCATTGCCCTGCAGAAGAAGTGACTCCGATGTGTTGCCGCTGACCTGGAAATGCTCAATAGTCTTGCACGTGCGAGAGAAATATGCATTAAGAATGTGCACAACACAGCATCAATTTTATGCAGCCAGTCCACATTTTAAAATGATTATACAGCACATATAACTATTTTGTACATAGACAAGGCACCATGCATTAAATTTGCATTGTGCTTGCGTCTCAGTGAGAAGGGGACGTGGCCTTGCCTCAAACAACTAGCATTTGGATGGTGGAAAATTGTAATTTTGTTAGTGAATAGAGCGTAAATGCAACTTCATGAAGCTTGATGTACAGGAAGCTTTTACTACCATTATGAACGGCAAGCCTGTTAAATAGAATATGAAGCGGCAAAATAAGGCTACACAGCTTAAATGTGTATGCAAGCCAAGTGGCAAATGGTGAAAAATCAGCAAAAAGTACTGCTGGCACCTCTGTGCTCTAATAATAGTTGCAAATAAATATATTTTTTTAAGCTTGACCTTGTGGATTAGGGTACCTTTCCATTATATTTAGCAGCTACCAAAGTGTAGTAGCCGACCGTGTTGGGTCTCTTTGAATGAGAGACAACGCGCTCCCAGTGCTGTGAGGGTGAGTCAGATCAAATGCACCCTGGGGAGCGTGGCATGACAAACATGCAATAATACGCAGCGGGCGTAGCAACCGGGGGATCTGAGAAGTCATGAATGGCATGCATTATGTCACACACTCGCTTTAAATGGTATAGCCTTAATCCACTCAGCTATTCAGGCGAGCTCGCAGTATCACGTCCTCTCGGTCTGCTTCCTTCTTTTTCTCCATCCGTCTCTTTGAATTTAGTTCTAATTGTTTTGTGAATTCAACAACCCACACACACCTACACACAGCGCTGAAGCGCATACAAAAAAAACGCCCTTGTGCACTTTCGAAATGAAGCAAGCAACAACTCAAATCCTTGTAAAACTATGCTGGAACCTTTGGTTTCCCTCACATTTCTCTTTTATTCACACTTCTCGTACTATGTGATAAGGCGTGGGTTGGGAGAGGCCCACGTTTTTTGATGAACACACATACCTCCCTAGAGGCGGGCTGGGAGGAGTAAGGCTGAAATGTGCAGCACAGGGGTTGGGAGAAAGAAAGAAAGCGAGAGATGAACCCTTTTCTTTCTGTACGCGTAACATCGACGTTTGTACACATTTTGACTCGGTACTCAAGCAAAGTCTCATATTCAGAGTGTATGAAAATGTTATCGGGATGATTATCGCTTGAGTGCAGCTCTGGCTTCCTCCTGCTGTGAACAATGTTTTTTAGTCCATTTTCTCTAGAGTTATCGGGTCTCCAGATAGACGTGTTACTGTAGGAGCCGTTTCGAGGCACAGACGCATGTTAAGATCAATAAAATGTGCATATGACTCCAGATTCAAACGGCAACACGGAAAATGGCATGGAATAGATGGACGTTGGGATCCTTCTGATCCAAGCATGCACACACACACACACACACACACACACACACGCACACGATTGAGAGTGCGCTAAACCCTGCCGTTTGCCAAATGGCCCCGGTGGTGCGCAGGAAATGTCGAGCCCAGCGGTCTGTGACAGGAAAAGCCCTGGAGAGATGACTACTGACCTTAACCTGCAGGGAAATGGACATCACTCAGCGCTCTCACACACTTTGCATGCATTAGCGCTTGACACGGTCATAGCAACACATGCACGTACTGCCTGTTACTCTCAGACGCTCTGTGTGTGTGTGTGTGTGTGTGTGTCTGTTCCTGTCCTCCTCAGACACACCTCCGCTTCTTCTTCTGTGTTACAAGCTGTTCTCTGTGCCAGGGGCCCCACTTAACGGTGTCTGATAGGTCCGGCCCCTCCTGTTTCTTTGTCTGACTGTCAGTGTTTTTGGCCAGCTCTGTCGTACAGTGTCTTCCTATTTTACGGCCGACGTGCTGCACAGGGAGAAAAAACTAAAAGGGAAACAAGTTGCCAGGATGCAGAACTTCGGGGGAGGATGACAAAAACACCCGAATAGAGATCAAATTTGACCCTGCTGTGCTCATTTTACGCAAAACCGAGGGAGAGAGAGAGAGAGAGAGAGAGAGAGAGAGAGAGAGAACCTCACCCCCCCACCTTCTAGGAACGAACACACACACAGAGAGAGAGAGAGCAAACAAACAAACCTCACACATACACCTTCTAGGAACGAACAGAGAGAGAGAGAGACGCTTTTTCCTTCTGCGAACATACTCTCTTCAGGAAATGCAGATTGCAGATATAAGATGGCATATGTAAGCAAAGCAACGCATTAGAAATGTATGGGGATAAATGGCAGGTGTTGGTTTTAATGTAAATGTGAACAATAAGGTGAGAGAGTGGGTATTTTTTTCGAGAAAATCTGTTGCGGCAAGAATGTTATTGGATGATAAAAGGTGCTGTGGTCACAAAGACAATGAAGACAAGGTGTAGTGGTCCTTCACCAGGTCAACAAAGTATTATTAAAGTAAATAAAGGGCAGCCCCAAAGCACCCATTACTACATCTGAATGAACTTCAAACATATTCAACAACATGCGTGTAAAACACAAAAAGGTGTTGGCCAAACAACTCCTAACTATTGAGGAAATGTTTTTTTGATTAACTGCTGCGATCTCTATACTACAGAAGTGACACATGGTCAGCGCTCCAATGTAAACCCATTCTGTCTCAGTATAAAGCGCGAGATGGATGGATGGGTCCAAGCAATGGACTGCATTTATAAATCGCTTTTCCAACCTTTGTGATCACTCAAAGCGCTTTACAACACATGTCAGCATTCATCCATTCACACACACTCGCATATCGATATCGTATCTGATATCTTGTATCAGTATCTTGCTCAAGGACACTTTGACAGGCTGACCGTAGAACCAAAACCACAATATTTTCCTTAAGCCTAGTCGTGTAAGTAAACCTAAAGACTTAGTAAGCCTACGTTAGATGTTTATTTGGAGCAGAGACTATCCATGTATTCACATTGTCCCTGACACTAGAGGGGAACCTAGAGCGTCACAGTTTAAACTAAGGGCCACTGACCAAGTCCTCTGTACTTAACGAGTTGGGAGTGAGAAAGTGTTTCAATTGTTGGCCTGAACTTAACTGTCACTGCCAAGTATCAAACATTACAATACGCTCAGTGGAATTGAATACCTTGTCACATAGTGCTTTTGGGAGCGTCGCTGTGCACTCTCTCAGGTTTTTAACTGTTAGAAACACATTTGACTACACCTTGGCTCTCAGGGAGCAAGTATAACGGTGCAGTCTTGTTTATTTGTTACAGCGTTTGTGAACGAGAGACACATTTGAACCATAATGCCCATCTGCTCCCAAAGTTCGTAACATCTGAGTGTATGTGAGCGGAACCTGGCACAGAGACGACTAATTACTGTTCCAAGGTCATTTTCAGGCAGCATGTGTCCATTAGAACTCACTCAGAATAACTCACACACACACGCACACACACACAGACACACACACACACACACACACACACACACACACACACACCCACAGTCTGGCAGATTAGAGAGTCAATCCAAGGTTTGTGTTTGCGGCTTCGAAATGGCTTGTAAAGGGATGAAAAGTTAAGGCTTGTAGCAGCCAATAATGTAGCGATCGTGTAGTAATAAAATTGGCAAAAAACATCGAAAATGTTTTAAAACCCAATGATGTCATAACTTGAACAATAATGTCATTAAATGTCCTGACTGATATTGTAATAAAGAGTTAACCTGTAATGTAATACCCTTCAGGTGGGAGATAATCTAATAATGTAAAAAAAAAAAAAAAAAAGGATGCTTTTTTACTCGCAAATGCAAAGTCTTATGAATAATTTGAAGTTTACAACAGTTGACAAGTGGTGCGTTGTTATTCGGAAAAGCCTTCAAGGATCATCCTTTAGAGCAGAGTGGATGTTAGTTAGACGCCGTCAGAAGATGACAAAAGCTGCGGAGGAGGGCTAACGTTACAGAAGCCGCGAAGGCAAAACAGTTGATTCAATCTCCATGAAATGTTCTTTTTCATCCGAGTCAACAGTCACTTATTAAATGAAGTGTCTCCTTTGCCTCGCCTCATCTTATGAAATGTCTGCAAAAGTTGACCTGTTACCATTTTGAGAATCTTATTACAGCATTGATCATGTTATCAAATCAGTGGGTTTTTAATCACCTCCGGTCAAAGGAGGTCATGTTTTTCGCGTTTTGTTTGTCCGTCTGTCTGTCTGTCAGCAGGATTACAGAATAACTACTGCCGTGATTTTCACGAAACTTGGTGGAAGGGCGCAGAGGGAGAACACATTACATTTTCAGGCGGTTATTAATTGTCAGTAAATGAAGGCTTTATCCAAAATTGCGTACCCACAAACGCACACAGAAAGGAAAACATCACCTCTGCAACTCCATTATCATACGCGGCTGTATGTATATGTATTTTTCCCTGCGGTATTCAGATGATTATGCACACCCGTCACACACACCCTCACACACACCCTCACACACAGCAGCAGTAATCAGGCCACTTATCTTCCCTAGCCTTCCCGGCTCTCTGGGCCTGATATCAAACAGGGCCGCTCCAACAAGCCCAGGCTGCTGTTGCTCTCAACGTGGCTCGTCTTTAATATCAATTGATTTTTCTTCTTTTTTTTTTTTTTTTTTTTTTTACTTCTGCTGCTTCACTCATAAGAATTCTCCGGTGGAGGATAATATTTCTGAGCTGAGTCCTGGGAGCAATGTATCGCTTTCTCAGTCAGGGTGCCTTTACAATTACACCGGCCAGCCGCGCGCAATCCAATTCTTCACTCGGTTCTTCTCTGCTGAGGTGATTCCACCCTCCTTCACCCTCCATCTGTCTTCCTCTCTCTGTGTCTGTCTTTGCATCCCCGGCTCTGCCTGTTGTCTTTTCCCACCCTGTTGTCAGACTAGAAACATTTCCCTAAATCAACCCCCCCCCCCTCCAATTGTGTTCAGCTCATAACTGCGACTGATTCTTGACACGGTCTCGACGTTATTACCACCAGATGACCTTTTGATAAAGATCCAACCCGCAGACCGGATTGAAAATGACTTAGCATTTCTTTCATGTTTTTTTTTTTTTTTTTTTTTTTTACCCCTCCCGACGTATTTCCGCTAAACCCCTGACACTTTGAAATACCCTCATCAAAATATGAATCTCTGAGCTGCACAGAGACCAACTTCCCGAGGACGATACAGAGCCCGGAGTCATCCGTCTGTGCAGGGGCATGAGAAGAAGGGATTATATTTCATTCAAATAGTTTTGTGTTTTTTTTTTTTTTTGGTGGCGGATAAATTCCCTCGCTTGCATTTTAACTTTATGAAAGTCTTCGAATGTTTTATTCCTTTGTGATGTGATGTTCGCTTGAGGCTGCCTCCCTCATGCTGCGCTTTGCCAGCCGACACAGGGAGGGATCTGACCTTGAAACAGCGTCTCATTGAGTTCAGCTGAAGTTTTAAAAAAAAAAATGTTTCACTCTGTAAGTTATATTTAAATGGTTAAAGGTTGAGCTGGAAGAGAAAATAGGACTGTTGTTATCCATAAAAAAAAATTGTCCCGATCAATCGATCACTGTGGTTGGTTATGGTTATACTGTACATGTGTCTGGAGGGGAAGAACAAGACATTTGGCTCTAATGTGATCGAAATTATGTGTGAATGTGTTTGACCTTCAGCCGGTTATCTCGGCTAAGTAGACATTCGCAGCAGCATTCAGCATCAAGGCCAACATTCACACGCACCTACAGCTTGTGTTCTCCCCCTCAAAAAACACAAATGCACGTACACTCAACCAAGCTCAAGTTTCTGCATTTTCCTCATCTTTTCAGTCCCTTATCCTTCATTTTATACCGAGGGGCTCACAGTCCAGTGCATGCAGCCGCACGAGGAACAAGCGACATGTACATTGATGCACGGAATGTGAAACCAAAGTTCACGAGCGCGAGTTCTGCCCAGACTCTTTTAGCCGTACGCCTTTAGCAACGTATGCTGAGGTCGGCACAACAAGCGGATTGCCGTGCGAGTCTGTCCCACTATGGCGAGTGCAAATGCGTCACGAAACAGACTTTGTTTCCAATCTCGACAAAACCGTCTTGGTTAGTCTTCCCACCGATAAAACGATCGGCAACTCTGGTTTGAATAAACTGTCAAGTCACCGAGTTTGATGTGAAAATATGCCGCTCGCCGCGCTGTTTTCTCTCGCTGTCGATGATTTGCCGATGATGTGATATTATGCACTGCTGCTGCATGATGTAAACGTGTATCGGTAAATCACAGCGCCCTCGTTCTCACCCTTCCCCTGTGCTGTGCCGTGCGTAGGCTTGTCCGGATGCTCTCCACATTGTTGTTACGTCCATGCGGCTGAGGCTGGCCCGCTAAAAAATGAACTCTTAGGTGATGCGCTTATAAAAAAACCCGGGTGTGTTGTAGGTTATGTCAATGGAGGCACATGCTAACGCACATTCGACAACATCACTTGGACAAATTCAATCATGAATGAACCCTCATACTGTTAAAATTAGAAGGAAACTGCAAAGAAATTAACACCTGAAATATAATTGTTGGGAAAAAAAATCAATCAATGGAGTTCAGTAAACAACATTACTCACAAGTGGTGAGGCCTTGTCAGCTTCCTGATTTGCCGCCTCACCGCTGTGTACATAAACCTACCGCTGGATCAAGTCACTCTCGCCCTTTGTTTGAGTCTTGCTGGCGGAGATGTTTTGCCGACGATTTACTTCTGACCTGTGTGACACGAGTGACAGCGAGACCGAGAGGGTGAGAGGAGGGAAGACAGGTAGTGACAGACTAAGTCTGAGAGAGAAAGCTTGGGAAAGGAAAAAGCCAGAGATAAATATGGACGGAAAGGAGGGGATGAAGTATGGAGAGAAACAAAGAAAGAAAGGGCTGAAACAAGGAAGCAAAGAAAGAAGAAAAAGAAAGAAGGACAGGAAGGCAGAAAAAGACAGAAAGATCTCAGACTCGGCTTCTCATCTCGTGTCACAACTCAGTGCTTTTAATTTTGAGGGAAAAGTCAAATGAAGCGGAGCTGAAATTCATTTCTGTTCTGCAGGGACTCGCAGCAGCGTTCTCTGGCAAATGGCTTTTCACTTTGTCAAGTTTAGCTCAGCCGTATCTCTGAGGGGCAGGACTGCTGCGAGCCACCGTCAGTCCATCCTGCAGCTGGAAATGTTGCATAGCACTTGTCAACAGCATGTCTCAATTTGTTCCTCTCAACACTTCCTGTATATCCTTTTCCCACCTTCTTGTCTGTGCAGATTGGGATTTCTTGCTCCTTTTTTTTTTTTTTTTTTTTTGCCACAGAGGCCACGTTAGACAGAAGTCCCACAGAAGCTTATACATTTCCCTACATAAGACCTTCTGGGGTTTTTCTAGAACAGCAAAGGTAACTGCTGTCCAGGAGTGCGCGCCTCTACTCTCTCCTCGTGCAGCGATGAAGAGTCGAGGAGTTATTCATTCTAATTTGTTTGCTTTTCGTGACAGATGCGTGGCATCTCTATTTATGAACGTGCCTCTTTCATTAGTCAGTCTGTGTGTTGGTTTGTGCGCGCGTAGATAAACAGTAGTGTTTGTTTTTCCTGTGACGAGAGGCGCCTGAGGTTGGTACGCACACACACAGTGGAAACAGACAGTGTTATTAGACGGAGACTAGAGCACAGCTCCCTGCCTCCGTCCATGCCCTCCGCAAGTCAGCCTCACCTGCTTTATCGCTCTATCTCATTTGATCATTTCATACTGTTTGACACGGTGCAGTGAGACGGACAGATGGCATGAGCCGAATCAATTTCTGCTGCTATTGCGTAGCTCACTGTAACTGCTTTACGCCCATTCACTAAGATTACCAAGTGAAAACAAATGACCATTAATCTGACAATTTACTAAAGCTATATAAACTATAGGGCCTGATCTCAACCTGAGCTGTACTTATGCTCTCCGACTACTGCCTCTCTAACTAGCCAATTAAAGGGACAATAGAAGTTTTGTGTGTTTTGCTTTCTTGTTAAGAGTTAGATGAGAAGATCGATCCCACTCTGATACCTGCACGCTAAGTATAAAACTACAGCCAGGAGATGGAAACGGCTCTCTAGCCTGGCTCTGTCCAATGGTTATAAAGATCCACCTTACAGCACCTCTAAAGCTCAATAATGAACATGCTATATCTTGTTTGTTTAATCCTAACAAAAACTGAAGCGTAAAAATAAAAAAACGTGTGGTTTTTCCATAAGGTTTTAAGTGGACAATTTTTTTGGCCAGGCGCAGCGTCTTCTCGCGGTGAAGACCAGACTTCAAGAAGTCACTGACCCCGGCCAAGACTTTGTCCCTTTTTTCGTTTTTTTTATAACCGTTGTTTAATTCGTCAATTATACGCCGTACTGTACATAATCTGGGTCGAGTGAATGCAAAAATTGCAGTTGCTAAAGTGGCGGGTTTGTGCAGGATGTCATGCTAGTGACGAAAAAAAGTACCAGGTGCTATCATCAACATTTTGCTAATGGAAAACCAAATAAAAAGAGCGATTCGAGCCGTGCTGTACCATGAAGTGGAAATGTGCCATAAGAGTGGAGTTATATGGTCAAAATGACATCCTCTTGTTATTATCCATGCGGGAATGATAGAGTGTCAAGTCTATCAGTTATCAGAGCCTGCACTAAAGTCTTGCTGCATTACAGGATTAAGAACCAGGGATAAGGATCAGGATACTTAAGTACGAAGCTTTGTCTTAACAAATGACTCCTCGCAGTAGGTTTGATTTATTGTTTAGTTTTTCATTGTTGTTTTTTTATGATAATAAAAAGATAAAATAACGACCGCTTTATCATTTAGGAATAAGCTTTTTTTTGTTTAAACTGGCCCAGACAAGGCTTTCTCAAGATAGCAGTAGCAGTGCTGAGTCGCTGTTTTTCCAGGTGTAGCCAAATGTCCTTTTTGCTACTGCAGCGCTTTTGTGTTGGCCGCACAAAGAATTCCTTAAATGCTTTTTTGGCACAGACTTATCCAAGTCCTATTTGTGAGTTAAGTGTCATAATGTATCCTTTTTGTTTTGTGACTGAGTGCGGATTAAGCCCTGTTCTACATATAAATCCTTTGATACATGCTTATGGTAGAATGATTTAATAAAACATTTAACTAGACTTGGTTAGACCAAAGTCTGCAGGGTGGCTCCATGTGAGACCAGAAGGGAACCAGTGAGCCTTTTCAAATTGCGTCTTGCTGGGTTTCATAATAATGAAAGTGTAATAATCGTCCCGCTATAACCGCGCACTTCACCGATTGCCTAAACTGCATCTGTAACACTCCTTCTGCGAGAGTTCTTGAGTTAATATTAAACACTTCATTGGATTGCCTGGCTTTGATCTACTTAATTCATAAATAAATGAATCTTATTTCCATATCAAGTCAGCTGAGAAACTTGGGGGCAAAAGCCAGTGGTGTTCAATGATTTCATCAAGGATTGGAGCAGCTGTATGGGTTAGTAGCAGGATAACTGCACTGATGTTACGCTCTTTTTCTGCTTCACCTCTAAACCTCAGGCCAACAAAGCCCAAGTTGTGCTTGGTGGCAGCTCTGAGGCCTCTGCTCCTGCCCCATGCCCTCTTGTGTACACTGTTTACATAATCAATATTCTGGCGTGGTGGGCTGGATTTTCCTCCGGCGCACACATCTCTCACATTCGCTGTTGTGTGTTTGCGAAAAAATTGTTCGGAACAGCGCTCACAATTAAAAGGCTTAAACATGCTGTACTTTGACTCGGAGCATATCTCCACGTCTTATTGATCCATGAAAGAAGTCTTGACAAAAGTCATATACTACGCCTGCATTACCGGATCTTTTTGGCCGCTTTGAGGCAGAAGAAACGAGCTTTAAGCTTATTTAGTGAGCTTCGGCACCTCTGAAGCTCACGAAATAAGAAGTGGTATTTAGTTAGTTTAAACTGTAATGAAGCATAAAAACAATTTTACGGTTTAACCCATGGTCACTGCTCTTTCAGTCTTTATGCTAAGCCGATCGGCTGCGGCCTGTAGCCTTATAGTGAACAGATATGATAGTGGTATAAATCTTTTGGTTTACCTCTCGGCAAGAAAGCGAATAACTGAGTTCCCCAAAATACTGAACCATTCCTTTTAATACAAAGATGTACATTTCTATCATTTTTAGGTTTTAATTTTATTATATGGTTTAGCCTACATTGAGTTTATGATGCTGCATGCCTTCCAGGACTTATTTCACGTTGAAGTGATGCAATTCATTGTTGCGGCTTCCTTAACCTCTCTAAGCCCTCCGTGTCTGCTTCTACTGCAGTTTGCCATTTCCAGTAGAATCCTTCAAGAGAAGCTGATTGAACTCTCAGCGTTCGTTGGTTAGCGTGTAGGTTCAATGTGTAGGTGGAGACGGCACACTAAGAGCCAGAGAGCACATCATTCCTGGTAAGAAACATTTTATTCACATGCATATCTTCCCTGAGGGCCTTATGAGACGGGGTCTGTTTTCATCTAATCTGCTTCACTGTTTAGACATCTTCTCCCTAAAAAGTCCATTTCCGGTTCATTATAATATAGAGCCGTAAGGATTAGTCGATTTATAGGGTTAGTTCAGGGGTCCCCAACCACCGGGCCGCGGACCAGTACCGGGCCGTGGATCATTTGGTACCGGGTCGCACAGAAAGAATAAAACCTAACAAATGTTGTGTCGGTAATATTTATTGTAAACATTTTTAAGTATTACATTATGTATATTACAATGTTATAATAATATAAATAAAGTGCATGACATAAAATGGAATAATTCCTTTTACATTATGTATGTGATAATTAAATTATATGTTTTGCACTCCATTTTCCATTATTAAACTGAATATGTTTGTGTTTCGGACTGACAAAACAAGACATTTAAAGAGATCACTTTGGTCTCGGAAAAACTGGGATGCACATTTCTCACTATTTTCGGACATTTCACAGACCAAACGACGAATCTAGAAAATAATCGTCCGGTTTAATTGATCGTGAAAATGATCGTTAGTTGCAGCCCCATTATAATGCTTCCGATGGTTAAAATCTCAGAACTCTAATTACCCGTGTTCAACTGCAACCCATTTGCTCTACCAGCTTTTCTTTCTTTTCATTAATTAGTGTGAAATGCACTTCCTGACTGACCAGTGGCCGCACCATCGGGTACACCAGGGTCCAATATGATTTGTTAACCACCTTTTTTTAGTAGTCTGCAACAAAGCCTCTGCGGTGAAACGACACATCTTTGTATTTTCTCGCTTTCCTCTCTGACTTTTCATCGTTTCGATCACACCGCCATGATGCGTTTAGGGTGCCTCTTTAAAGGAAAATTACATGTTGTTTTCCTCCTGCCGCCTTGGAGGAGAGAGAGCGAGAGGGAGCACTTTTCTCCCGTGTCTTCATTATGCATTTCCATATCTTCTCCTCCTCCAGATGAGTCCTTTGTCTGCTCAGGCACCGGAGCTAATGAGAGCGTTGCATTGCAGCATTTTAGAAGCCATTGCTTCTCCATTCATCAGGAGAGATTTGTGTTCAGGCGTGTGCCTTTTTTCTACTCAGCCACCCCCTTCTCTCTGTTTTTTCGCTACTCTCTGATTTATGATAACAAGGTTGTTGGCTAAAACTAGCTCTTATCGACCAAACAAAATGGCTCCCAGATTTCGGAGAGTGTATGTGCGCGTGCGTGCGTTACTTGTGTGTTGTTATTCCTTGGCTCTGTGTCACTGACTATGAAGCTGTGCATGCCGGTATCAACATTTGTATGCAAGAAGGGAGTGTGTGTGCATGCAAGTGTCAGTACGCGTGCGCGTGCATGCGTGTGTGTGTGTGAGAGAACAAGATGAAAGGCCACTGCTCCTGTGAGTCACAAGCTGCTGCCTGCTTCCTAAATTTCCCTGAATATACCGTCACTCAGCGCAGTGAAGATGATCCTCTCTGCACACAATTCACTTACACACACACACACACACACACACACAAATTACACACAAATTACACATACAAATGGTGGTACTTCTACAAATAAAGAACAAGAAGATGAAAGGCACCAAAGGACTCCCACAGAGACATTTACATGTGCATAAATATAACAGTACACACAACTCTCGGAGAGGAAAAGGCAGAGAAAGAGAAAGAAAGAAATGCAGGTTGTTAACACGCACGACGCTATCGCGAAGAAAGGTAGTAGTAAAAAGACACATTTAAATTCATGTAAATAAGTGTCTTTCTTTCCTGGAGATAATGGTGATTGGATAAATAACATTTAAAAAAAAAAAAAAAAAAAAAAAAGTAAAAAATTCCGGTTGTTTCTTTCCAGCTCATTTGCTTCATTTGCATGTGGTTTATTCTGTGTGACGTCTTCAGGTGCTCCACTGCAAGACAAACAACTGTTGTGTCTCTTCTTTTCGGTGATTGTCCACAAACCCAAAAGGCCTGAGATTACTGCGGAGAACATCTCTGAAATGACTGCTTGTTTCCTCTTTTCTCCCTTTGTTCTCTGTATTTTCTCTCTGACTTTCATGTTGTTTCACACCCTGCATTCACACTGCGGGCAACACGAGTGATGTGTTGCTCCATTCTGGCCAATAGTGACTGTAAGTTGTTGTTGTACTGCTATAAAGTGTTCCCTTGACAGGCTCCCTCTCAGGCCACGGTTATAAAAGCGATGAAAAGCCATGTGTTTCTATTGCTTTAATTCTGTCTTCCCTAATGTTTCCTCATTTTAAGGAGGCTGAGCTTGGTAGAAAGCATTATTTATATAGTGTACAGCACATGAAAGGTTTTATTTTTTATCTTTATTTTGTTCTTTTATATATTACATTGCATTACAGTTCATGAGGATACAAACTCCGAACAGCAAGAATCTTGCGAGTACATTAGCTTTAAATAGGTGTAATTATTTTAAGTGCAGTACAAATAAGCCGAACCAATGTAAGTGCAACCTAGAGAAATAATATGAAAAAATTTAATAAATAAATACAGCCATTAGCCACAAATAGGCCAACCAATGTAAGTGCAACCTACAGAAATAATATGAAAAAATTTAATAATTAAATACAGCCATTAGCCACAAATAGGCCAACCAATTTAAGTGCAACATACAAAGAATCATTTTTTATTATTGTTATTTACTTATTTATTTTTCTTTCATTGGCCGAGGTGCAATGTTAAGAAAGCATTAATGCATAACTGGGTGTCCTAATATTATGAAAATAATTGAAATAGTGGAGATGAAGAATGCTACAATGCGAAGCCTACCGTTGACCTTGCGCCTTGATTTGTTCTCGTGGTTTAACTTTAAGGCTTTTCGAAATTTTTATTCGGAGTGTATAATTGCATATCAACTGTTTTTTTTTTTTTTCTTTTAATCAGGAATGCTTTCACACAGAATGCAAATATTACGTGGCGAAAAAGCGACGTAATTCTGTCAATTTCTCTGAGCTTTCGCGCCGAGAATAAAGGCAACCAATCACATTGAGCGGAGCGGGTTATGTTGCGCCTATTCTTACGAGGATTATAAAACAACAACATGGAGTCTGAACCAAGTCGGCAAACTGTGCAGTAGTAGTTTGGTTTTGCAGTGCAATTTTTAGTAAATGTTACTCAAACAGGAGTAAATGGTGTGTTTGTCGGGGAGTATTTTCACCTGCGGATTAGTCCACATTTGGTGCGCTAGTATAAAACAAAAATAACTAAGTGTGTGCTCATGGCAACAAAGGGAACATGTGCGGTGCAACGATCCAGACGAACAGAAACCTGTCAACCAGTCAAAAATAACTATTTTCATCCATTATGATGCTTGGGCAGTGTGGCAATCTGAGGATTTCTCATAGGACATTACATTATTGATCAATCTTTGAATCATTCAGTCTATAGCATACCACAATGTGCCAAAGCCCAGTGACCTGTGCAGATTCCTGACCTTGCCTGTAACAGTAACAGTCACTTTTCACGAGGGTTATTGACCATTAGGTTGATATACTAAAAATGAGAAAGTAAATCCTCACATTACAGAAGCTGCGACCAGCAAATATGCAGGCTTCAAATATTCTCTGGATATTATTAAGAGTTTTGTGTCATTTGACTCATGAAACAAATGAATCGTAAATGTCATCCTTCCCGTACTCTTTTTTTTTTCCTGTATTCGACTCCATTTTCGTGTCATTTCAACTCATCTCGCTGTGTGGGGCCACGTAGTGGGGAAAACGTCAGAGTAGCAATCTCATGTTTCTCTCCATCTCTGCTCTTTACATCTCCCTCGCCCTTCTTAATTCTCAGCTCCTTCGCTCTCGCTCCCACGTCTTTCGTCAACCCTTTCATTTAAATTGTGTGAGAGCGGAGGCAGCAATAACACAGGCTACTGTCTTTTTATGCAGGAGTGAATTGAATCTCAACCACCCCCCCCCCCTCTCTCACACATATATACACAAATCAATTCTCATTTTACGGTTTGCTTTATTGGCATAGATGTTGGATGTACAGCATTGCCAAAGCAAGGAAATTAATTAATTACATTGAACATTAATGCAAAAATTTACTGGTGGTAACAGCAAATACGGTTGAATACTACAGGTCCCAGAATACTGGGGGCAACAAAACAGACTATTGGCGTTTCAATAAAGAAGTCAGGCAATAATTGGTCTTTTTTTCCATCATCCTGTGATTGGATTATTTGCTGCACATGACAAGAGTCTGCGAAAGTGAAAGTAGTACCACTACTACAGCGGCTACCGGTCTTGGAGGTTGGAGGTGTGCAGTCTGCAGCTCTTCATCTAACAGCTCACTGTGGCTGCTCCTGACTCCTCCACTACTCTTTGCAGTATTTCAAACCGACCTGCTGTCAGAAAATGACCGTCGTGTTTTGTAGACGCATTTTTGATGACTGACAGCGGTCACATTGGATTTCCTGTGACTACTTCAGAATTAAAGCCAACTGGTCTTGTGGCTGTTAAATGCCTTTTTAAAACTTGCAACAGTAGCAACATATTCGGTTCGCATTAGCAACTGAATAAAGCACATTTCCCGTGAAATGTCGCCACGGACTCCCAGTTCATACTACTGCAAAATATATGAATATTTGCAATACGTTCATGGGCCATATGCTCAATAACCATGGTGTTACCTCATTCAGTGATAGATATGACTTCATAGACATTTATTTAAATGCAACCACTGATTGCAAAGTATGCAACATGTAGTCCACATATTAATCTATTTGTTCTCTGCCTCTTCCACAGGGTCCCATAGAGAATGATGTTGTGATTCACGTGGCCCTGATTGCAGAGAGCCAGAGGTAATGTGTGTGTGTGTGTGTGTGTGTGTGTGTGTGTTTTCATTCGTGTGTTCAGTGCTGTAATTATGCAAGCTCATAAAGCCGGAGCTCAGCCTGACCTCTGCCATCGTATCTGTCACTCTTCTCATTGTGAGTGTGTGTGCACGTGGATACACGTGTAAGAGCGTGTGTGTGTTTCTGTGTGTGTCTGTCAAACAAGGTCAAAAGACTCTGTGAAGCTTGTTAACCTGTAGCTTCAATCACCGCTGCTGGCAAGTCCCATCAGGACTAGTGCATTATCTTTCTCACCGCAGTCCACTCATGCTCTCCACTGTACACCGGGGTTCAATACCAGCTGTAGCTTTATAAGATAAGATAGAACTATAATAGATAAAGATTTGCAATAGACCCAATTTACTTGAGTTTTACATTTACACGAGCACAAGGCCGATAGATGTGTTCAACTTCTATTGACACAGATATAGCTTCAAGGACTAATAGAATCAGAGAGCTGCAGATTTACAAAAGGTACATCTGTAAAGATAGATTTTAAAGGTCAACAGCTGCTCACAACAAAGTACAAAAGTGAGTTAGAAAACGCACCAACAACTACCTGTGTAATGCTCAAAACTGTAAAGGTAATATTGTAATTTTGTGTCTGTGTGTGTCTGTGTAGACTTCAGGTGTTTTTGAACACCTATGGCATTCAGACCCAGACGCCCCAGCAGGTGGAGCCTATCCAGATCTGGCCTCAGAAGGAACTGGTCAAGGTAACACACGTAGGGCACACACTGGTCATTCACCAAGTTTACAAGCCCCATCCTCCTCGGGCAATGCTGCTACGTATAGCTTTCTGTTCTTGCACCGCACACATGCAGTTTAAAAATAATGTAGTTCATGCTCATTAATGCAACAATGGACCATTGACTTCAGATACACGTAGACGTAATCAGGCTTCTCATTTCCGGCAAGTGCTGACTTTGCCTGAGAGGAAATGGCGGCTGTTGCAGGCAGATTTCTTTACTTGTAGCAGCTACCTAGCTAACTAACATTACCTTTGTGTGATAAATCCGTCTTCTGCTGAATTTTTTTGCTGATTCCGATCTTAAATATGCATCCATTGGCTTTGCACACGGCGCTCTGCTAACTCAGTGCTTTGTAAAGACTGAGGCTAAAGCTGCATTGTTGCACGTCATTAGCTTAGTTGTTACTAGTTGATAATCCATGTCGGAGACGTGGAGATAAAGGAGAAATGGCCTTATATTGCAGGGTAGAGCTAGTTTGCCCTAGTGCCTTAGTACAATACACGAGAAAACATAACCCTGTTCAGATGCTAGGCTATAGAATAATACTAGACTATAAGGTAAGCTACATAGACACATAATAAGTTACTAAGTTAATAAGTTCTAATAAGTTATAACGCAAAGGTTAGATTTTTGATCTGATGATTTATTGTTAGGTTTTTAAAAGTTTTTTTAATAGTGAGGCTATTTAAAAAAGCAATCATGGGAAAAGAAAAAAAGGAGGACAAACTGTCACCTCAAGTCAACTTCCCCAAATCTATTACAGAGCAGGAGAGGGCCGCTAACGTTACCCTAAACTCAGGTATGGCAGTAAAATAGTGTCTGGGACCATGTGTCAGTCCTGAATTGAGTTTTTGGTACCGTAAAGTGCAACCCCATCTACTAATGTAGTCAGCCAATGATAACCTGGAAGTAACACAATGTAATGCTACTACTCAAGCTAACTAACGATTCCAGGCAACGTAACATTAGTGGCTTACATTAGAGCAGACAAACAGTGTTTGACCCATTCCTTACACCTTTGCTCTTCACAATCCCCTTTATATACAGTACAGTCTTACTACAACCCCGTGCGCACAGCATTCCAGCATGTGCAGGAGTCCAGAGCTTGACAGACGCGCTGCGCCTAGTTACGGTTGCTAAGATTTGATTCACTGCTCGAGGGAGGGGTTGTGTCAACGGCCAATTAAAACCTCACTGATTGCAGAAACTTTGCAGTGCACAATTGGCTGCAGTGCTTTGTTGCTTGGTGTATTGGCTTATCTTAACATTTCTACTCATTCCTGCTTACTGCGAACCATTTGATGGAAATTTGAGAGGAGGAAACCGCGAAAAGACTATCGATGCCGCTCCACCACCACAACTACACAAATCAATCTTACAGTGAACCAGATTACATTTCAGCAGTTAGCTGTCAATATCACAACTTGGCTCTGGGAGTCCATCTGCTTGTCAGTCCGAGATTTCCCTGCTTTTAAGATTTTTCTTGTTGATTGTGCCGTCAATCACAGCAAGGCTGCGGACCGGTGGTTGTGATTGATCAGTCCAACAGTGATTGTTCGTGTTGATCAGTGTAATTGTGGAGCTGTCACTTGGTCACTCTGGCAAATTGGAGACGCATGGAGCTGAGCAGCTTCGAAATTTGTGCTCAGAAGGGCACGTGAGATGTCTCTGTAAGAGATGAGAGACTTGAGATATTCGGAATGGTTCATTTGGAATCACTTCCATCGTTGCCTTAAATACCTTTTGAATACTTGGAGGTCAAAACAAGCAGATGAGTCGCTGGGATTCAGAGGCTTTCCGAAGAGAATATATGATAAAAAGAGCTGTAAGCTGCAGTTGGATGAAATCCCAGTAACCTGCAACACTTTGAAGCATTCAGAGAAACAGCTGTTTTTAGATCTTTGAAAAGACGGGATGGTTTGTGAATGAGCCTGTTAGGTTTCATCATCTATATTTTGTTCTGTTCCACAAAAGATTAATGTTGCTATCCAAAATGTAGGATTCATCACATTTCCTGATGACACTTTTATTAAAAGTCTGCTTTCGGAACAAAAGGGATGGAATTCAATAGAATTTCATCAAATCTGCATCAGCTCGTCAAGTTTAAGTAACACAAGTCACACATAACTTAGTTCAAGAGCTAGAATCCAAAGATTGATATTTACATTTTCAGTTCAGTCTAAAATTGATGACTTTGCCTGTCAGGAAGTACTGCCAATCTTTTGTGGGTGTGAGTAATCTAATGAGATTCGAGATTCAAAAACTCTAATGTCCCTGAAGGACAGTTTGCTTTACAGACAGTAGTCAAACGCAAATACACACAATTCATCATACTCAACACCGCACGAGATTCATATCTCCGACACTGTCACCATGAATCCTGGGAAAAGAAGATGCAATGACATGATATCAGGAGTTATAGTTTGTTTATAAAACCAATAGCAGATGGAGCAAAGGAAGAAAAACAATACATCTGGCTCCATACTCTGCAAAAAGACTTGCAATCGCAGAGTGAACACTTCCAGTCAAGATGCAATAAAAAAGCCTTTTCAACCCTTTTTAGACCAGTCATATTCTGCACATATTTACCAATATTTACCAAAAAAAACATCAACTTCTACATATTTTTATACCAAGAACCAACTATCTTCTCTTCCTGTAAAACGAAATGTGTCGTGTGCTTACGCTAGTGGCAACCAATTTCAACCAAAAGTATCATGACATCCATTCATCAATCAAACTGCGTCAAGGACAAAGGACAAATCTCAGTTGGTGCGCGATTGCTCTGGCACGGACAGAATACTCGACAATCTGTTTGGTTACTTTATTATGAACAACAGAGGTACTCGGTGTCATTGAACTTTTTATGAATCATAAGTTCAGCACTAGCTGCTATCCCCCCCTGTCCACTCTGCTTCTTTCATGTGCAGCAGATTACACCATTTGTACTGTCGTGTCTGTGACACCGCCGCACTACCTCCTTTCCAACTTCTGTTTCACTCCCATCTCATCCGTCACTCAGACCCTGCTCTCTCCTCTAGATACCGTCTCTCATCTGCGTGTGTGTTGTTTGAAGTCTACTATCTCCCAATGTTTGGTCTCTCCACTGTCATACATGTCACTCAAACCCTGCTCTCCTGCCTAGCCTGTGTCCCTCATCTGTCATGTCTGTTATGTAGCGTCTATTCTCCATGCCGCCTACTATAAACAAACAATTTCTCCTATCATGTCATCTCTCCGGGCTCTGTTCTTTTCTCCAGTCCTTTTTTCTACCTTCTGTCCCTTTCATGCTACATCCCTCACATCCGCTTCTCTAACCCCATTCTCCCCCTTTAGGCCCTACATCCTGCCCCGCCCCCATTATGTCCATTACAGCTCAGAACTCTCTCCTCCAGGTCTATCGTTTGCCTTTGAACTGTCATACCTGTTACTTTTTCCTCCTCTCCCCTCTGCCTCTTTCTGCTGTGTGGTGCTCAGCCTCTCAGATGGATATGCAATTGTGAGTCGGAGCGGGAGCTGTGCTGAATATTAAATCCCGAGCCCAGACAGACGTTTCTTCCTCGACAGGATCTGTTTATCTCGGAGTCACCACCGTCTCCAGTGCTGCGGGCTGCATTTGCTCACCTCACCTCGTCCCTTGCAGCCGTTTGATTGCGTTGACAACAGCTGCCTGACGATGGGAAAGTGGCAATTACATTTTGCAATGTGTTATTCCCACGCGTACACCCTAAAGCTTATCCCCTTGCAAATCACTGCTTTGCCCAAAAAAAATAGCCTTCAGTTTCTCTCTCAGTTTCAGATCTGATAGTCAATGTGGACAACATGTTGTGTGTTAAATACTCTCACACATCATGCTGTTACAAGCAACTGCTGGAGTCCTAAAGAGACAAACTCTGGACAAAGACTGCTTGTCTTAAAAGAGGTGAAAGGGAAATTCCAGTATTTTTTTTCCACCTGGGTCTTATCAGTTGGTCGTAATAACAACTAAGAGATTAGGAAAATGTCGAACAGCACAGGACGCTGATTGGCCACATAATCATGACACAAGCGCATTACTTGAGGCCTGACAATATCGATTTTCTTGTGATCTCGTGGCATCGCGAGAATCCAGCTGCCGTGGAAGATAAGCAGGACAAGAATGCAAAAGCTCAAATGTAACCGAAACACGTCAAACAGTACACAGTATCTCTTCACAAAGTTAACACAGAAAGTAGTCCCATCACCACAGTTGTGGAGTGATTAGTCTATCTTTATTGTACGTTGGCAGTTGATGACAACTGCAATGTTTACCTGGTTTTTAAGTGTTGCAATTTGGAAATTAGGAGACGGCAACTATCTTCTCGCATTTGCGACTACTTCTTCAACGTGTAAGCAAGTTCAATTGAAAGTGAAAAAACAGGAGCAGGAAGTCGATCTACTGTGCTATGCAGTTCACAAACGATAGCTTCAGGGGACTACTTTCTGTGTTTTGGTGGGGGAAAAAAATGTTGTTCTTGCATTTACCAAATCTGTCCAAGAGTTGGTCAGAAAATGTTATTGTGATCAATTTCGGCTAAATATATAAGAAGAAGGCTCAGCCGAATACTGGAATTTCTCTTTTTCCTTTACATTTAAAGAGTTATTAATCGCTGTAACTATTTTTCTTCTCCATACTAGCTGTGAAGAGATCCCTTTCCGATGTAAATACAAAGATAGGGGGCAAAATCTGCAGTCTCAGTTTAGCGTTTAGTGTTTTGTTTTGTGTGTTTAGTGCAGAAATGTAGACTAATGTTCAGCAGAAGCTAATAGTATGTGGCTTTAGCAGACAGAGTTAATCAAATCAGGTTTTTTTAGTACAAAATTCCTTCTTTAAATTACCAACTCTCCGCCACAGCCTCAGCCAGGAAATCCTTTCTGAGGCAATGTTGTACTAAAAAGATTGGACGTTTGGAAGATACCCATTTTGATTTGACTAACAGCGACCGCAGAAGCCATTAGCTTTGTCTGAAATTTTGACTTTAGATTTTGAGCTTCATTCCTTATACACAAGGGATTGCTCCACAAGAAGAACAATTACAGCAACCAACAACACTTTCAATGTACCTTCGAGGATTTGAGGATTGTTTTAAGAGAAGCATGAAAATGTGCACTGCTAGTCTTTAAAGACATTTATTTATGGGGCAACCCAATAGTTAAAGAAATACGTTTCAGAACCGCAAAGTTTTATCCCAGCTTCAATAGACACGTACAGTATCATTTTGAGCTGTGTGGCAAGCTGCTGAACCCCTACCTGCACGCTAAGTCCCTCTGGATGACAGCCTCTGCTGTAAAAGTAAATCTGTTTTGCAGGTTTTGTGACACCAACAGATACATTTACACTATTTGGGGCACCAACCCCAGCAGCCATAAAAATGTGCAGGAACCTGCTCCTGTCTGAGCTCCTATCAAATTGAGGAATGTCCCCGTGAAAGTTTTTGCAGAGTTCCTCAGTAAATAGTTGTATATGCTCACCGATAGTAGCCCCTGCAGAAGTGTAAAATACAGCTTTTATTATCTCTGCCACCTGTCAGGCTTTCTGTTTGTGCTGCGGTCATTGGAAATGTGAGGGAAAGAAAGGATGCTTTGATAGGCTGCCTTCGTGTGGTCCTTCTTCATTGGTATTCTGCACACAGGAAGTGTGAGGTGCAGAGGTTCTCCCAACCTCCCATGGCTTTTCTCCTCCAGGTCTCATACCTGCCTGTTAGGGCAGTGATTTGCAATGCCACTTAATCCTCAATTAACAGGTCTCTTTCTTTTACAGGAGGACTGTAGTTTTTCCTCTCTTAGTGTCATTTTTTTCTAATTGGCCCAACCACTCCGTCCTCATGTTATGTTCAGCTCAGCCCTTTCAAAGCCGTGAGGAAGTACACTGGAGTAGCAGAGCCCCACCTTTTGGTTGACGTTGTGAATTGCAGCCGGTTTGAGACGGCAGAATGCGGCATGGTGGGCTCGATTGGCAGATTTCCTGCAGTGCCACTCGAGTGTGTGGGTGTACTGATGCTGTTTAATGATGGCACAGAGTGAGAAGCATTTGAATTTGGAAATGCATAGGGTGCCACAACGGGAATAAGTACTCTGGTTGCTTCACTCACTCAGCCAGACACATCAGAAATGTATTTCACACAATGCAAACGCTTCAGTTCACACATACACACACGTAATGGGTAACTTGTGGTGGGTGTGTCACAGCACTACTCTCCGAGGAAGCAGAGCTGAGAAATCAATGTCCATCTTCTTTCTCTTTGCATCTTTGAATCAGTGCATTTGACAGCAGGCAACACGGCGGTAAGAAGCTTTTATCTGAAGAACCAAATAAATGCTCTGGAAACTGATAGGCTTGGGTTCCTGTATTCTCCTGGCTGCCATCTCTAAATGCTTTTCAGAGATGACTAAGGGAGGAGGCCATGACCCTGTCCTCCACTTTGTTGTGTTGACTGGGGAGCCCTTTGATGAATCAACTGCAAAATTACAGAGAAAACAGCCGAGGATTTCGATTAATCTGTCTTGCTCTTTATAGCTGGCTACTAATGCCACATTTAGTGCAAAAGTAAAACAATGTTGTTGATAAGAGCTAGTGTTAAGGTTTGAGCTGAATCATCCCTGACAATCTAAAATTCTGCCACAGAATGTCAGTCCACTAATTGAATGTGAAAATTGACTTGAGCCCCTCTTCCTCAGCCAAACCCTGTTGGAGTTGAGCATTAATATCAAACTCTCTCCTTGCCTCTGCTGATATTAACATTTTTCAGTTTATAAAGTTGCTTTATACTTGAGAGCTGACATGACTCAGTATTTAACCTCAAGACTAAGGCTAAGGCTGAGTCTTGAGACATTATGGATGATGGATGACACCCCCGTGTTCCCAAGGTCCCACAGAAAGTTTCAAGACTCGCACAATCGCGGTAAACTGAAACTCGCAAACAATTCCGTTGTAGCCTTCCAGAGCTACGTCTGCTCAAAGTTGTGTTGCTCTTCTTCTGGTTTCAGCTGGTCCAGCCTTGGGTGGAGTTTTGAGCATGTGTGTCTGTTGATATCAACTAACATTGTAAGAGAGTAGTGAGGGCGCATACTTGAGGGCGGAGGTTTCAAGGTATATGTATGTATATAACATTAGTTGACAATAAGCTGTAGTTGTGTGATTTCAACATATTGAGCCATACATTGGACCCAGGGAAAACATTGCTGAGAACATAAAACTTGTGACACATTTCAAAGATATTGAGCTGGGGAACATAGAACCCTGGGAGCACAGAGGCATTTTCAACCAACTCATGAAGTTGCCGTTAATTACAGATGTCATGTCATGTTTTTTTACCTCATATTTTTTTTTATGTAAAAATGTGTGTTACAGTTCTGCCATCGTTTTTGCAAACTGCATAATGTACCGTGCCAGAATGCACAGCATGACAGGTAACGTATAACTAAGGGAGATGGGGCCCTGTGAAGGGTCATTCCGCCAGCTAATTTTTACGATGGATTTGGCATTTGTAGCACAAAGCATATGCTAAGTGGCTCATGTGGAAAGTATTAAACAGCATGCCGTCGTTTATTTATTCTAATGGGGGCTCAGTTAGGTCTCAGTGTCTCTTCTTATGGGCCTCTGCATCTCAGTAAAACAGTGTTATCAGCTCGGTTTCCCATGGGTGTGCTTGGGTCCACTAAGCACGCTGCTGATGGCAGCGCAGGGACCTTTCATTATCGTCACGTCTCATAACTTTACACGGAGCTAATATCAGTAGGTGGTTCTGCCATATGGCGGTAATTTCAGTTTATATGAGTTGCAACAACCGTAATGTCTCAGTGGAACAGACGCATGATGGACTTGCACTGTCATTAGGATAGGGACGGGCACTGTACGGCATGACATTTTGAGTAAATGTTGATGTTTTAGTAACACTTTCTGTCTATAATGCATTATAGTTAATCTAAGTGGTCATTCCTTGCTTTAAGTGAAGTGAACATTTATTTTACAATATTGTGTGTGTGGTTCTTGCATATAGTTAGTGTTTTTTTTTTTTTAATGACCACATAGAAGAATTTATTATCTCATTATCATGCGTTATCAAAGCATTATAATGCATCACAACTATGGGAATTATAAAAGACTCTTCATGATCTTGCTAAACATATTTATTATGGAATCATAATAATGTGTCAGGATTATTGTTTTAAAGCATTATGAACATTTATGAGTGCTTAGCATTATAATTATACAGTGCTATAAGCCGATTGTAATGCATTTCGAGTATGTTTATAATTCATATGGGCGTCATAGAAAGCGTTACTGATATTTGTTCATCTCATGTCTGTATGTAAATACTGTGTGTGTGTGTGTGTGTGTGTGTGTGTGTGTGTGTGTGTGTGTGT
>CALSBV010010478.1:6673702-6714486 GCA_943590825.1 Bovichtus diacanthus
TGTGTGTGTGTGTGTGTGTGTGTGTGTGTGTGTGTGTGTGTGTGTGTGTGTGTGTGTGTGTGTGTGTCTTTCTTTCTGCAGGCGTACCGTTTCCTTGCCATCAATAAGAAGCTGGGGTTGAGTGGGCGTCCAGATAGGCCAGTGGGCTGCATCGGGACCTGCAAGGTATACAGTATGGATTTTCAAACGCACGGACACACATGTACACACCGGTACATGCATGCGCGCATATTTGCACTCCGTGTTACTGCAAAAGGTCATGGGTGACCACTTACTCGCCTCCCACATGTTGATCTGCGTACATTTCCCAGAGCTCTTGGGGAGTCGACTGCAGCTCAAAAACTCCACATAGAAATGTAAAAGTTGTTTCCTCTTCGTATGGTATGCATCAGTGAATGCTGAATAGATTTAGCCTATTCTCTGGACTTATTGCATTTTAATATGCTAAGCTGTTGTTCGGCCTGTGTGTCCGTGTGTGCACATTATGTGGCTATGGAAGCGTGTGCGCGCGTGTGTGTTTGTGTGTGTGTGTGTGTGTGTGTGTGCACGCTAATGTCTAATGCTGAGGTTGTTTGCAGTTTCTCCCAAATGAAGGTCACCAAATAAGTTGAGCCACGGCAACTTTCTCCAACAAAGACATTGCTAAACAAATGAATCATGCATTGCTAAGACAATATTATAATGGAACATTTATGGGGAAGATGGCTGTCTGCCAGAGGGCGTTATCATCATTAGTTTGTCTGTACGGCTGTGTGTGTGCCCCTATGACGATCTTTGTGAAAAGGGGATTCATACCAGCTGTGTGTACGTGCTGTATGTGTATGTATGTATGTGTGTGTGTGTGTGTATGTGTGTGTGTGATATCAGGAGTGGTTGTGCAGCTTCTGTGCAGCCCCTCTATTTTAGGATTGATGGCTTGTTTTATACACTGCCCACAATAATGTATACGTGGCTACTTGTGAACCATCCATCTTCTAATGTACTGGTGTGTGTGTACGTGTGTGTTCGCCTCCCTCCAGATTTATCGGATCCTGGGCAAGACAGTGGTGTGCTACCCAATAGTGTTTGATCTAAGTGACTTTTATCTGTCCCAAGATGTTATGCTGCTGATTGATGACATTAAGGTAAGTCCGGGTCACAATTATTTACCGTTGCCATGACTCCACAGCTTGTTATGTGCTCCAAGAACTTAAGTAACTGAGATCTATTCAGCATGACATTTGTGAAAAGACAGGAAATCGGCTGATTTGGTTTCATTGCGTCCTCATTTTGCATGGACCCGCAGAAAAGGAAAATATACTGTCGGGTCATAGCCTACATGAAGGCAGAAATCCATGCTCTTTGCCAGCAGCTTGAATGAATTAGACCACATATTGTACCGTGTCTCACATTTAACAGTTTTGCCTCCTGTGTCCTATTTTCCTCTACACTTATAATACAGCACGTGTAACTTCAGTACATTCATTAAAAAGTGACAGTGCTGAGTAATATGTAATGAAAACATGCATGTTGGGCAGAAATGGAACAATCCCTTGAGTCCTGGCCCAAGCTCTAGATTTATTGATTGATAATCTAGTTTGCTTATATCTCTGTTCATTTTTTCGTCACTAGTTGATATTGTAATAACGTGAAACAGGTCATCAGCCGCTGAGCGGGGTTTGTGGCACTCTGACAGGGGGTCAGAGTAAGGTTTTCAGATTAATTCCTTTAAAGTATCACGGCTAATACAGGCTTAATAGTTTAAATGTGTAGATTTAAATGTTTAAATCTATAATAGTTTATAGATTCGAAAAACCTACGAATGTTTTTAATACACGTCTAATATATTTCTAATACATTTCTCTTGTGTTGTTCTTTCACGTGAGTAATACAAAAGAACGGTTAGGCATTAACATTTTTGCAAAAAAAGTTGCTTACCATATTAACCCATACGTCCCCGGTTCAATTCCTGATTGTATGATGTATAGTTACGATAATATATATATATATACTATATATATAAGATAACCTATGTATGTACAGTGTAGTTATTAGTGATCCCTGTTGAGAACTGAAATTGCTGTAGCAAAGGTTAGAAAATATGGAGGGAAAAACAAAAAAAATACATCATTGAAATTTGATTTGAACATATTCATAACTTATGTAAAATAGTGGATTTTGTGAAATCAATCAAGGATAACTGCAGTATTTGCATTTCAAATGTTTAGATACACACAATGAATTACACAAAACATATAGAAATACAGAACAATGTACCAGGGATTGTCATTCACACTTGGCTCTGATTCAGTTTCTGCTCAGAAACGCTGAAAGCTAGAATCTTTGAACCGGCACAATGTTTAGCCCATGCCAATCCGACATTCTGTCCGTGTGTGTCCGTGTGTGCAGAACGCCCTGCAGTTCATCAAACAGTGCTGGAAGATGAAGGGACGTCCTCTCTTCCTGGTTCTCATCCGCGAGGATAACATCAAGTAATATACACACTCACTAATAGCATCTTTTTTTCCCCCTGTCCCCTGATCGCTTTCTTACAGCGTTCTTCCTCCTCCTATCTCCCCATACATCCCCCTCTATCCCTCTCTCTTCGTCTGATACTGGCTAAAGCTCGCAACAAAATGCCTTGACAGTCACAATGCAGCTTGCTTCATTTTCTTCAATGCAACATTTCTCTCTCCCTCCCCCCTTCTACCTCTCTTCCCTCTCATGTGTACTATTTATCTTCATAGCAGGAAGGTGCAACTGTATTTGCTTGCTGATTGTGTGATAATGTTTCTCATTTGTATCACTATAGCCTGGATGGTGGGCTGATTACAGCGGTATTGAACATTATCCAAAAAGCCATATGTTAAATGTGCTACAAGCGCTAAAACAGCCACACTGCAGTATCTGGAATGAGTCAATGTGCTCTCAAAGAAGCAACTCAATAGTCATTAGTTTGCTATTGATCGGGATGATGACCTGTATAGAAGGCGACAGCAGAGCGAGTAAAGCTTATGGGGGTCCGGGTGAAATTGGCAGATTTATTGTGACAATTTTCTACTGATATGTTTTAATACTTGTGTTCTGTTTGAAATATAATCGTTAACGCAGATGTTTTGCATCGGAATGTGACGGATCCACTCAGCTGTGCACTGTAGGAAAAACATAATAACTGAATAATTCTGTCTCACCAGGGGGAGCCGCTTCAACCCAGTCCTGGACATGCTGGCCTCGTTCAAGAAAGGCGAAATCGGAGGGGTCAAAGTTCATGTGGACAGACTTCAGGTTTGTGTATTGATTCTTCCATTTAGTCATTTTTAATCACTTTATTTTAAAGATGCACTTTTCAAGAATTTCCCCAATGGATTATTGGAAGTGTTAACAATCAATAGTTAGTTTAAGATAAAAAAAATAAATAAATAAATGTTTTCCGTAACAACAAAACGTTTTTCGTGTGTCCGCCCTGTGATTTGAATCCGGTCCAAAATGGAATGGGTTCTTCCTTGGCCAATGATATACCCTTCCACCAAGTTTCATAAAAATCGGTCATAGTTTGTCCGTAATCCTGCTGACAGACAAACAGAGAAACCAACCTACAAACCAAACCAAAAACATAACCAACTTACCAGGGGTTATAACTAAAATAATGCCTTGTTTGGAATCTTTTTTTATCTTACTTCAACAAATGGTTAGACAAGTAAAAAAAAAAAAAAAAACGTAGGTGTAGAAAATGTAGAAAAGGGTTGGTGGTGGTCTAGTGGTCAAGCTTCCAAATAGAACACCGGAAGGTTGTGAGTTCAAACTGCACACATTTTGTCGTTACAACCGAACCAGCTCACTAAATCCTTAAACACCAGTCATTTTATTCTAAAATGATTTGATGTATTATATATTTGGCCATTAGAATTACACCCAGACAGTGGGGGCATGCTGCCTGCTCACTCCTGTCAGGTCAGTTACAACGGATATTACAGTCGTCTCTGGAATAAACAATGGCTTAATATTACAAATGTTCCAATAAATTGTGCTTCATCTCTTGGTTCTAGAAGAAAAAAAAAAGGAAGTTTCCCAGACTTTAATCTGAAGGCTCTCCTCACTTCAATAGCAGTACCAATGTTTATCTGTGTTCTGACCTTGGTGTGACAGATTCAATTTGGGCGGCAAACTCTTTTGGTTTGCCTGGGAAAGGTGAAAGTGATTCGATCCTGGACGGTTTAAAGAAAGAGATGGAAACTATTGGGTAAAAGCTTTTTGTGGCTTGCCAAGAATATGGAATGACTTTAGGGGAGAACAACAAATGAAATGTTGAATTACCGGGTTAGAAATTGATCCCTCCAATGTATCTTTTGGCCTGAGGAGAAGACTGCAGAAAAAGCTCAGTGCCAACGTGCATTAATGAATCCATTTACATCATCTGGTGATGGCGTCTTTGTATGGTTTGAAGGCATGAATTAAACATGCATAGCGTGTCACAGACGCTATGAAACCAGTCTACTTAGTTCAGCAGTATTAATGATTATTTAATGAGAAGGTGTCAGAGAGGTTCCAGGGTCAGTGTATTCTCAGTAGACGTTGCAAGGTGGGAAGAAAGGTTAGCTGTAAACGAATGATGAATCACATCTAAAAACAAAGGACCACAAAAAAAACCTAAGGGAAATTTGCATTATAATTAATCCTATTTGCTAGATTTTGCATTCAAGATCAGTTGCTACTTCATTGAAACCGGATCCTTGCTCTCAAAGCCAATGGAAGGGCCACGAAAACACAAAAACACATTTCTTTCAAGCTGCTATGATCAACATTTTGATATTAACAATGGATCACGTGACAACAGTACATGTAATGTCAACTCTTCAAGTTTCTCTGTATCTGCTAGATGAGCAAGTGTTTGCTAACGAGTTCCTCATATCCACTTATAATAGGTCAGTGTCGTATGTGCAGCTTGTTTTCACTGCTCACAAGTATCAAGATCAGGTTAATGCCGGTTTAAACCAAGTGAAGTTGTAACATCGCTCACGCATCCTTTGTTTTGCTGGGTGCCTTGTTCGTGTCATATCCGAAAGACCTTTAACTCGGCCATTAAATTGGAATGTTCACAGCACTATTCAGGAATTTCACAATTAGCCATAAACAGTTTACTGCGGATAGGTCACAGTTTTCACCGCAGTTGCAGTATTTTGAACACAATCAAGCAAAAACAATTAAAAGAAGGCCAATGTAGATTAGAATTATTTTCACATTGGTGACTTTACTGCTTTGTCAAACTTATGACAAGTTTTTCCAAACCTAACTTCGCTCCCACTGCGTCTGTGGTGTTCAGCTGAGACTTCCTCAAGTCTTCCTTTTTCTTTTCCCTCTCTAAAGTTCTTCCTTCCTTTTGCCTATTTGCTATTCACTTCACAGCTAACTCCTGCAGCTTTGAAACGCGTCTCCTCTTCATCACCGACCTCATTGTTATGGGGAGCAGGATTGCTCCTACGCCTCTTATTTTTGTTTTTGAGTCGACATCAGTTGGAATGGCTAATATCACATTTAGACCTCAGCAAGTCGTATTGAACTGCGCTCTTTGCTCCCACACTGCTACATATGCTTTTAAAATACTCAAACTTTTACCGTGTGAGACATTCACTTGTCACTGCTCCATTTGTGCATTTGAAACAGTGAGCCGAGTTCACACCGTAGCACTCCCATGTGCTCTTTGTTATAAAGTGCATTATTCAAACAGTTGTTTTGTATACTGACTCTCCAACAAGACTCCTCTCAGGGATTTATACAGCTGTGTGTTCTCACCTCCTGTGTTTTTGTGCTCCTGAATGAGTATGATTCTCTCCTACTTTTCTTCACTTATGTATACTGTGGGTATAAGATAAGATAGAACCTTATTTATCCCGAGGGAAATTGTTGTGCAACAGTTGCAATACACAGTATGAGACAGTATAAGATGCAAACAATGTACAAAAATGTACATGAGAGAGAACAGTCACTTTACCAATCCCTAAATGTGTTTTTGTTTCTTCTCATCAACGTTTTAGACCCTGATATCTGGAGCCGTCGTGGAGCAGTTGGACTTCCTGCGTGTCAACGAGGCAGAGTAAGAGCTTCCTCTTCTCTTCTCTTCTTCCTCTTTTAAGCTTAAACTTGTCAGAGGTCAGTTTATCTGCTGGCAGGATATTTAAAAAAGTATTTCCATGACGTGGTGGACGAATAGAACTCCTTCAGATTGTTGTCAATTGATCAATAAATCAGTTTAGTGTATAAAAACAAAAAGGGAATGACGGCAGCATTGTTTTTGTTTGTTTTGCTTCAATTGTGAAATGTTTCAAATGAGCAAAAGCAGTACAGCAACTGCACATGGTCTAGGTACAAATAGTGTGTGCGCGTGTGCATAGGATCCCGGAGTTTAAGAGCTTTGAAGAGCTGGAGCTGCCTAAACACTCCAAGGTGAAGAGACAGATGAGCACGCCCAACGTGTCGGACCTGGAGCAGCAGCCCGAGATCAATGTGGAGGAGTGGCTGCAGAAGCCCACCAATGAGATCATCCAGAAGTTCCACGTGAGTAGATTGGCTTCAGGGGGAGAGAAAAAAGGGTCCGAAAATAGAGTACTTAATAAAAATAAGATAAAAAATTTAATCCACAGCAGAAGTGTAGTATTCTGTAAGATTTATATAAAACTATTACACTAACCAAATGGTAATATTTCAACCAGACAACTATTGATCGCATGAATTAAGGAAGGAAGGTTCCAACAACAACAACAACCGGAAAGGTTGCAAGGTGTAACTGTTGCTGTTTAACGCTTGTAGCAGTATTTAGTTAATTGCTATAATATATTATTCGCCACTTCCTTAAAGCTGGAGCGCAGAACTCTCATTTCCCCCTTCTGGCAGAGAGAGTCATTACCACACGGGAGAGATCATAGCGCCTGGGCAGCAGCTAGGAGTATTGTTGAAGCAAAGTTTCTTGAGTGGATGCCAGATGAAAAAGAAAACTTGGTGTTCAGGGGAAGGATTATTCATTTCTTTATTTCATTTCATGCTTCCGCCATGAGCTTTTTGCTTAAAATCTCTTAACCTTGATGTATAGGGTAGTAAGCAGTATACTATCCTAGGATAACGTCCGGATATATTAATACAATCACATACACAAGACATGGGAAATACACGGGGAAGTCTCCATTCCAAACTGCTTACAGTCAAACATGCAGCAATCCTGCCAGAAGATCAGAAATAATCTAATTGTTTAGATTTAGATTATTAATCAACACAACCCCGGGTTTCTATTCAATAGAGCGAAACAATTCTCAAATCCACTTACAACCAGTACACCTGCCTCCTCCTCAGACAATAGCGTATACCCCGTTGACTCATTGATTTACCACACTCTTGCCAAGGACCACTCCTGTTTTATTACAACATCTCATAAATGTTCAAACATTTGCCCCCAAGACCCGGTGAATCCATCCAAGTCTGCTCACAATTAACAGCTCTTTAATCTGACTCTGTACCTGAATATTTCTTTCACGTTTGAAAGCTCCAAACCTCAGACCACACCTTTTAGGGTCGCTTCTTCCCCGTTGTCAGTGTTTTGGTTTATTTTTGTAAGAAGAGAAATAAGTTAAATTAAATCTTACTTTCTACTACCTTGTCATTTGCAAAGTGCTGTCATCATTTCAAGTGTTATTTGTAAAAGGAAGTCTAAAAGGCGACATCTACGTCAGACTTTTGTGTTTTTAGTGAACCATCACATGGAACACTTTCTTAATTTTCTTTTTTTCTTAAATGAACACCCTGAAGTTTTTTGTTTCTCCTCTAAGTCTGTTGAATTATTTAAGAATGTTAGCAGACAGCACTTTACTTCCTTACGTATTTCAAGCAAACGATAAATGACTTACCCCGATCTTCTCTGACATGCTTAAAAAGGATTTCTACTCTATATTTTAGGCTCATTGAGGCTGTAATCACATTTTAACAGACAATACTTTAAAAAAAATGTTTTAAAACGTTTGCAGAAAACAATTTGATCCAACAATAAAGGTTTCAATACGGCTTATTAGTGTTTACTGTGAGTAGATAATATTGTTTGTGCTTGTTTGAGTCTATGCGTAACCAGGCCACTCTTCCCATGTGTGTGTATGTGTCATTACCCAGGACTGCGACTGCTTGGCCAGTCAGGCCCAGCTTGCAAGCATCCTTCTGAGGAGAGAAGGACCAGACTTCCTTGCAAAAGATGGTAAGAACATCCACACACATCTCTTTTTTTTTTCTCTTTCCCTGCAAAACATAGCACACACAAGTGCAACCAGTTGATGACAACAGTCCAGCTTCATGTCTGTTTTTTTTTCTTCCGAAAGTCACGTTTGATCATGCGAGTTTCTTTTGAGTTCCTTAGTCCCTGGAACCTCCGCTCTCCTGCGTCTTGACTTGTGCGTTCTCACAATTCAAATATAAAGAAATCTGTCAACTCTTCCGTTATGTCTGTGGTCTTGCACGCTTCTAAAATCGGCCAAGATTTGAATATCTTCTAGTGCGCACAAAGCATTAGTGAGCGACTTAGTTATCCTGAAACAGAACAGCGGAGCTTTCTCATTAAATGCAAATGTGATCATGTCAGGTCTTTAGGATGCTGATGCTGTGTTGTGTTTTTGAATGTGTATTAGATGCTTCATTTGTCAGATCTGGTTCACAGAGAACGGAAGACACATTGGGATATGACTGTATATGTCTTAATGATGTATTTTCCTTTTTGTCTGAACACAAACATGTATGTGATTCCAGAGAACCTGATGGATGAACTGGAGAGACTCTACAGAAGAGCTGGCAGCAGAAAGCTTTGGTCTGATATTCTTACACACACATACGTTACATTTGTTGAGCTCACGTTGTCATTAGTCCAGTCACAATGAAGAGGTTTACCAAACGTGTCCAAAAGATGCATATCAGTGACCAATGCCCTCTAAGATCTAGCACGTTCAGTATTTTATTATGTTGAATAATTAAAAGGAGTTGGGGAATTTATGTCGGAACATTGTTTTGCCCCATGTTTGTTGTCGGGTCCCCTTCGCCAAAATGACTTGTTTCCATACCTGTTGTATGTCCTCGCACAATCTTGTCTCATGTTGACACTTTAATCTGGCCAAACTGTAGGCTGGCAGTGCGCCATGCTGCTGCCATTACCAAGAAGTTTGCCAGCTCTATAGCTCCTCACGTCACCACAATACTGGTGCATGGGAAACAGGTAATGTCCAGGTGGAGATGGACCGAAGACTCTGCATGTTTACTCCCGGTTTCGCTGGCCAGCTAGCTGTCCAGCTTGAGATCTGTGTGAGGGTCAGCCGACCCTACTTTGCGATTCCCAGCGTAAGCTAAGTGTGTGGCCTGCATTTCTTGGAAGGGTTAAATAAAAATGCTCAAAAATAATGTGTAGATGTGTAAAATAAAAATTTAAAAAAAACCCTCAAAGAAGACAGCCAGTACCTACTGTGCTCACCACTGTTCAGGCAATTGTTTGAGTAAAACTAATGCCTGTCCCATGTTTTGGGGTCAAATAGTTCTTAAAAAGTGCAATGTAATTTCTCACCACTGGTCACCCTGTCAATGACCAGCAGTCACCCTGGTAACAGATGGTGTAATGCAGTAGCAGGCTAGTATCTTAGCCTTTTGCTAAAATGGTAACCAGCTAAAGCCGTTTCGGGCTGAACCACCAACACAAGACGGTGGCTAGCACTCACACAGTCATGAGTTTGGCCAAGCTAGCAGGCACATTGCCTCAGAGGTGTACAGGAGCTTCTAGTTGGTGTTTGCTTTCTCTCCATTAACCATTACAGAGGCTGGACCCTCGTTTCTGCTCCGTCCCACTGCACCATCATCCACTGCAATAAGGCTGGCTGTATACTCCAAATGAAATAGAATTTGGCTCTCAGATATGGCACTACTGTAAATGCCTTCACACTCACTGTAAACTCCAAGTCCGGTTTCATCAAGGGCATCCATGCTAGATGGAGGACGCTTGATACTCGCTGTGGGAGCGTTTTTTAATAATTCTGTTTGGTTTCCTGGCAAACTGGTAAACATGTCTCTCATACTACAGTGTAAATGTCTCCGAAGACCTCGCACAGTAATGTGGGGCCTCGATTAGGTTTTCCAGTTCCGTTTAGAATACCCCAGCTTTGAAGATTCAGGTTTCTCAAAGCCAGGATATGTGTGAACCTGTGATTCAACGAGGCAGTCATAGAAATAGTGTAATCCATTTTCTTTAGAGAGTAGTAAACAACGTTCAACTAGGAGGGCATTCGGAGTGTGCAGACCTCTGCCATGGTCGTTTCCGTTAGTGGAAACTAATGTGTGTATCCGCCCGTAATTTAGATCCTCACCAAAATGTAATGGGTTATTTTTTTTTTATTTCATTGGCCCATGCTACAGCCCTTCCACCGAGTTTCATGAAAATAGGGCCATTTGTTTTTCCGAAATCCTGCTGACAAGTAAACCATTTTTACACTGTAAATGTAACCTTTTTTTTTTTTTTTTTTTTTTTTTTTTTTAAACCTTTGATCGCAAATCTGCTAAGATTTTATTTTGTTTGTGGTATACTGCTGGCCTGACCCGCCTAGAATAGACCAAATGCTCTAGATTGTTTTCACAACTTCTCATGTGAGCTCCTCTTTTGTGGTCTTGTTTTCATGGTTTGATTTGAATTTGTGCCACTATTACATTACATTTATTTGAGTGACACTTTTATCCAAAGCAACTTTTTCAATAAGTGCATTCAAACGGACTGACATGACAACTTTTATTATATGCTGTTTTGAATAGGATTACATCATAGAGGAATTTGATTATGCCAAAGAGTGAAAAAAGCAAGTTGGAAACCAGCCTGGAGGCTGGAAATAGCATCAATACTCAGTTCAATTTACTTTCTCATTTACCTAACATGGGCCAGGAAGTGAAGCTTGAAATAGGTTCCCCAACAAAGCATCAGAAGATTGACACCACATCATGCCTTCTAAACATTAAGGCTTTGTTGTATTTGTATTCATCGTGCTCAAGATGTGCCTCTGTAATTCCTCAGGTTTGAGCACTGAATAACCACACACACACACACACACACACACACACACACACACACACACACACAGTTGAAGCCAACCTCACAGAAGCAGCGAACACATTAAATCATTTCATTAATGGGGTCATGAATACAATCAGCTGAAACACAACCTCCTCCTATTATATGCTATTATATACAACTCGTGTGTGTGTGTGTGTGTGTGTGTGTGTGTGTGTGTGTGTGTGTGTGTGTGTGTGTGTGTGTGTGTGTGTGTGTGTGTGTGTGTGTGTGTGTGTGTGTAGTAACCCTGGCTGTGGGCTACCATTTGAAGATTATGAGTGTTCATGTGCTGCCTTTTCCCTCGTAGGAATCCTGCAGGCCAGAGGAGGCAGCTTGAAGGCTGTAGTGACTCTTGTGAATAATGAACTGAGAGATTAGTGAACATTAAAATATTTCATGGGAAGCCAACCCATTTATTTGGCCGTTCAATAACTAAATCAAATGCATCAAGTAGGACTAAAGCGAATACATTTAGCTATTTCTTACATGGTAGAAATCCTCGCTGAGGCATAATAAAAAAAAAAACGTTGGAATCATTCGAAGGTTTTGTTTTCAATTTCATGCTGATGTTAGGACCGTTTTCAAAACATTGAAGTGCTATAATAAAAAAAGGAACTAATGATGATGCCTGGGGGAAAATTTAGCCTTTTTAAAAACATTTTTTTATCTTGTTAGTGAAATTTGTTTGTTTATTCTAATAACGCTAAATCAAATGTTTGAGTAATGGTAGCTTGTTTGGCAACTGTACTCAAGTTTTTTTCTTTGCAAGTATACCCACCGGTCACTTTATTAAGTAGACGTATCTAGTATCGGGTTGGATCCACTTTTGCCCTCATAACTGCCTTAATTCTTCGTGTCATAGATTTAACAAGGTGATGGAAACATTCCTCAGAGATTTTTGGTCCATATTGACATGATATCATCACGCAGTTGCTGCAAATTTGTCCGTGATGGGAATCTCCCGTTCCACCACATCCCAAAAAGGCGCCCTACTGGATGGAGATCTGGTGACTGTGGAGGCCATTTGAGTGCAGTGAACTCATTGTCATGTACAAGAAACCAGTTTAAGATTGTTTGAGCTTGGTAACATGGCGCGATGTCCTCCTTGAAGTAGCCATTAGAAGATGGGTTAACTGTGGCCATAAAGGGATTGACATGGACAGCAAACAATTCTCAGGCAGGCTGTGGCATTTAAACGATGCCTAATTGGTACTAAGGGGCCCTTAGTGTGCCAGGAAATTTCTCCCCCCACGCTGTTACAGCACCACCATCCAGCCTGAACTATTGATACCAGGCGGGATGGATCCATGCGCTGACAATTCTGACCCTTCCATCTGAATGTCGCAGCAGGAATCGAGACTCGTCAGACCAGGCAACGTTTTTTTTCAATTGTCCAATTTAGGACAGCCCAGGCCAATCGTAGCCTCAGTTTCCTGTTGTTATCGGACAGGAGTGGCACCTGGTGTGGTCTTCTGCTGCTGAAGCCCATCTGCTTCAAGGTTCCACGTGCTGTGTCTTCCGCATACCTCGGTCATAACCAGTGGTTATTTGATTCACTGTTGCCTTTCCCTGAACCAGTCTGTCCATTCTCCTCTGACCTCTGCCATCAACAAGGCATTTTTGCTCAGGGAACTGCCGCACACTGGAAATTTCCTCTTTTTTGGACCATCCCGTGTAAACCCTAGAGAGGGTTGTGCGTGGAAATCAAAGTAGATCTGTAGTTTCTAAAAAACTCAAACCAGCCTCTCTGGCACCAACAACCATTCCACTTTCTAAGTAACTTTAATCCCCCTTCTTTCTCAGTCTGATGCTTTGGTTTGAACTTCAGCAGATTGTCTTGACCACGCCTACATGCATTGAGTTGCTGCCACGTGATTGGCTGATAGTTGCGTTAACATGCAGTTGAACAGGTCTAGCTAATAAAGTGGCCGGTGAGTTGTACTGTATATTCACTACATGTTCCATATTTTAAAAGACAAATGTCACATGCAGTATTTAATATGTTCTCCACTGAAACTGCGGTAAATCTGAACAAAAAGAGGTAGTTTGCTAAAAGCCTTAGTTGTTGCTTGTTATCTGTCATGATGAAAGGAATGTTCTTGTGTCTTTTTCGCCCACTAGGTCTGTTGTCCGTCTTGCTGCCAGCCTCTTAACTAAGCTAGTGGACAGCCTTGCCCCCAGTATTACTAGTGTTTTAGTGCATGGCAAGCAGGTAAGCCCGAGTAGTTTACAGTCCTATCCCTTCTGTACAAATGATTTTGGGTTATGGTGGAAAAATGGCATGTCGGGAGAATGATTTTAATGTTCACTGATCAATTACAATAAATGAAATTGGTAAGATCATCAGCTTCTCATGCTGTCATCCTATGGGAATTACTTAGGCAAGCTGCATGCTAATACCGCTCATCACAGCTCTCCGCCGTTATGTGTGTTTCCAAGCTGTAGTTGTAGCAAGGCTGCCAGTGTGACCAGCGTAGCATCCTAATGTGCACCGTGTCCACGTGTCTTGAGGCCCTCATTGTGCCGAGTGTTATTTAGTGACCTGGGAATTTGTCTGACGCCACTCCCTCGCGCGGGATGAGAAGGTGCATCACTTCCTGTCAAGTGTTACTCAGAGATTAGCCTCCACTCGAGAGTGTCAGTTATCTCGCCTCATTTTTACTCTTCTGAGCAGTTTTAGGCATTTCATTATGCTGAAGTAGCTCAAGGTGTGAATCTGCATATAGATTGCTTACCAGAGGGAAAGCTCCTCTCAACATGATTGGAAAAGCTGATTTAAGATTTGAGATGGCTGCGTTCCACTCTGTGTCCTTACAATAACAGCTCAGTTGGAAGAAATACGAGGCGCACCCCATTTAAGTCAATTCTGACTGTAGCTTTGATTATATTTCTTGTTAATGGTGCAATTCAACAATGTATATGTCCCCTTGGTCATTTTCCAGACTTCACTTCCAGCACCTGGCTGTTTTTTGCTAAGTTACAATCAGTCTTGATGTAAAGATGAATGATACGTCTTCAAAGCGCTGGGTTTCATCAGCTGAGGCCGAGGGTAAAAGTGCCTCCTCCCATCGGCACGATTGGTTATGTGTATTTTTCATGAGATGGCTCTAATAGGAGAGAAAAAATACGGAAGAGTAATTTCTTTTCCTACTCACTTTTATGTGATTCTGGGAGAGGAGGCCCATTTTAGAGTGAAGGAGCAAAGATACTTGGAGGAATTGCACCCTGGAGGAGTGTGCAGGGGCCAGTCTATGCATGAACACACTTTCACACACGTGCACCTAAACAGGCACACGTACTCGCACAAGCTTAGATATATAACACAACAATTATTCTGCAACAGAGAACTTTCTAACTGTATGTGGGTTCGGTGTATGCTTTTTCCCCGTGTGTGTGTGTGCGCGTGTGTGTGTGTGTGTGTGTTCTAATGCCTGTGATTACCAGGTGACCCTCGGCATATTTGGGCAAGAGGAGGAGGTGATCTCCAACCCGCTGTCCCCAGGGGTGATCCAAGGCATCATCTACAGCAAGTGCGCCCCTCACGGTGGGGAGCGGGAGGCCGTTCTTCAGCAGGAGCTGGTCATCCATATCGGATGGATTATCTCCAACAACCCAGAGCTGTTCAGCGGAATGATCAAGATCAGAGTCGGGTACGGCAAATTTTGGTTCAGGATAATAATAATGATAATACTAATTTAAAAAAAAGAATACATTTTATTTTGTATAGCATTTTTCATACGAGTAATGCAGCACAGAATGCTTTATAATAAGGGAAAATAGACATAGAATGTCATAATTAATGGAAAATAAAACTATAAAAATTTGATAAAAAAATAAGATGAAATAGAATGCATAACATAAGATGGAAATAAGACCCACTGAATAATAATAATAATAATAATATTAAAATTAGTACCAATATATTCCTCATGCGCATGAACATCAATAAACACTTTGACAGCGTCAATAGCTGTCCATTCTCTTCTGCTTTGTTCTTATCTTTTCTACATCAGTGGGATTTTTTTAAGACAAAAAATGAAGACGGTATTTGGTTGCAATGGTGCGCGAACAACTCTTGTACATTTTGTCATGCAGTATGTTCTCTTTGCTGCAATTCTCCGACCCTGGTTTTCAGACCACTCAATAAAACCTGAAGAATTTAATGACTATTAGCATCAGTTGAGGCCGCAGTTGTCTAATGTTAGCCGATCCAAACATCAGGACCAAACATCAAATATCTGTGTCCATACGGTACATTTCAGGTTATTTATTTTTTATTTTTTTGCTCCAAATGGAACACACTGCAGTTCTCTTTGAAGTAGACTGGGACTCAATTTAGAGGTGTAAATGGATAAAAGCCCTTGAGTTTCAACCAATTTCTCCAGACGTGTTTGGTCCGTAAACACTGTCAGGAAAATCGAAACTCGTGTTCAACTGATGTTGGAAGAAGTGATGTGAGGTTAGACACAGTGTAGTATTTGAAACTATCAAAATTCAGTTCCACTAGCCTAGACAAACAGCTGTTCTTTTTTTTTTTAATCTATCTTTTGACATTTTGTGGAAGTCCTAAGAAGCAATTGAAGAAAAAAAAAAATCTGGTGATCTTATTTCAGTCTGTTTGTTATTGAAGAACAGAAAAAAATGGTTTTGCAGGAAAATCGTTCTAAGTTCCGTAAAAAGTCATCTTGATTCAAAGTCATGTCATCTCTGGAAAGTTTTGTCTAAGTTACTTTTTTCTTTTTGTTTGACTAAAAAAAAAAAAAAAAAAAAAAGAAAAGATTACATTTATAAGAAACATTACACAGTGAAGCAATACAGAAGAAAGGACACTATTCTGACACGTTCCTCCTTGTTAAAACAAAGTGACCACCCCTGTGAGCTTTAAAGGGTTTATTCTTAACGGTGTGTGTACTGTGGATTTCCAGATGGATTGTCCAGGCCATGAAACATGAGCTGAAGATCGGGGCGGGGGACATGCCACCCCAGGACATCTACCAGCTCTCCCCCAGCGACATCAAGCAGCTCCTGCTGGACGTCCTGCAGCCACAACACACCAGCAGGTACTCTTTCTCATCCCTTTTTTCTTTGACTCACAAATGGGCCTTTGAAGATGGTATCTTCATGCGTTCACTTGATGTATAATCTTTTTAGTTTTAATTATTTTATCTTCCGTCTTGTCGACATCCATATCTTATTATCGGCTGCTGCCACAAAACCCAATTTCCCCATGGGAATTACTCAACTTTCATCGTATCTCTTCTAATCTAATACACATTGACTCATGGACAATTTCCTCCAGAACAAAAAGCTATCAACGTTGTATTTCCCCTGTCTCTAAAAGTCTGTTCCATCCTTGTTTTTGGCCTTAGGTCTTGGCTGAACAGGCGTCAGATCGATGGCTCTCTGAACAGGACCCCTCTGGGCTTTTATGATCGTGTGTGGCAGATCCTGGAGAGGACCCCCAACGGCTTCATGGTGGCTGGGACTTACCTCCCACAGGTAACTGCCTCGCCTGACTCTGCTGCAGGATAAATATTCTGACCAATTACTTAAAGGGGACACTGTCTATTGTGTGCTGTAGAGAAACCTGTATGGCATTATTTTAAAGAATACCCCTTCAAAAAGGGTGTAGCACACATGTATTGATCGCCAAAATACCATCTTCAAATATGGACCAGATACACAAGAAAAAGCTTGCCACAATTGCAGAATGGACCCTGTGCTAATGAAAACTGACATAGAAAGCAACGCCTGCTCTCATTTTGAACGGGAGTGTATCTGCAGATTAATACCGATGCCTGATATGTTATGATCCACTCGTGATGGAGTCAGAGAAAATAATTCAAGTGAATAAATCTAACAGCCCTGTGATCATTTTGTGTCGGTCACATCCACAATGACCATCAATTACAGCATCCAGCAGCTGTCATGTCGCCACTCATTTTCTTCTTTTTTCTTCTCTCTTACCGTCTCTCTGCAGCAACCGACACTGTCTGACATGACCATGTATGAGATGAACTTCTCCCTGCTGGTGGAGGACACCCTGAAGAACATTGTCCTGCCCGAGTACAGACAAATCATAGTAGAGGTAACCACCAACACCATAGAATGGAATGAAAATGCAAATTAACATGACGCAACATGACAAATTGACTTTGCTCTCTTTATTCCGCCATTGATCACGTAGTATCTCTGTTATAATCACTGCAGCTTGTCCACCATCGAGCAGCGAGGATATTAAGGGACTCCATGTTCTTTACTATGCTAGCCGTTTAGTTTAAGATTCCTTGCAAGGTTTAGACCTTTTAAAAAGAGGAGTGCTGTGTTCTTAGTCTGTGACTGCCTCGTCCTGTCTCCGCTGTGCGAGTAGTTGCTGATGGTGGTGTCCGTAGTGCTGGAGAGAAACCCGGAGCTGGAGTTCGCCGACAAGTTGGATCTGGACGGTTTGGTGAAGGAAGCCTTCAACGATTTCCAGAGTGATCGCAAGCGCTTTGAAGGCCTGGAGAAACAGGTAGAGTGGTTTCCCTTGAGCCCGTAACTGAAATTCTTGTTTCATTTTGACGTATTAGATGTTTTTACAGAGGGAATTTGGATATCTCTTTCTATCACTCCATAAATCAGATAAAAAATACTTTCCGCAGCCATAAAATATAAATTTTTGCCATGTTTTTAGGATTAATCACACTCTGAATGATATATGAAGAAACCCCTAGGTAAAAACCTTCAGGATATAGATAAGAATGAAAATGGAAAGTTTAGTGTTTGTAAGTGCTACTGAAGGGGAGATACTGTATCTGGCTCAAGAATCTTTTTTGTATATTTTTGTATAACAAGTTTTGTGAAATGTTATATTTAAATATGCAAATTAGGCATTATCTTAAGCTAACTTTTGGTTAATTGAGGAGAACCCTACACACTGCAAATAGACAAAGTTAGTCAAGTAAACACCTGAATGTGTATTTGGGATGTGTTTGTTCCACTAGTCAGAAAGAAGACGTGTTATGAAAGCAAAATAGCCCAAACTCTCAAAGTTGACCAGTACATGAAAAAAAACGATGTTGCTGCCTTTAGTGTCTCGCCTTAAATTTCTGAGATATAAAACAAAGATATAAAAGCATATCTAAATAACTTTTATGAGCACTTCTTGTAAACACTTTTTCATTTCTGCCAGGACGGCATGGAGGCATTCTACAACACACCACCAATGGAAAAGAGAGGCACCTCCAGCTACCTGACCAAGGCTGTCATGATCCTGTTGCTGCAGGGGGATTTCAAGCCCTGCAAGGACGACCCGTGCACTGTTAGCTAGATTTACAACTTCTTTGACTCCTAAGCCCAGCCCACTGCAGTGTAGTCATAAACTGATCCGGCAAGGTCTACTGAGTATCCATCACATGTATTCAGAAGATAACCTCTAACCTCTCTGATCCTCCCTTTGGCAGGACTCTGCCCATACCTGCACATGTTTCCTCAACAGCATTAGAAACTGTAAGCAGAAGCCTCAAATGGCGTGTTTTTGTCTTTTTACCTCTAAATATTTGTGTTCAGTATCCAAACTGCTGTGTAAGATTTTCAATTTGAGTTATTATTACCATTTGTGGCTAGTCATGTCAAATGCCACATAACTAGCTAACGTTGGCACATAACGTAACTGTCTAGCCGTGCTGTTATCCTTTACCTGGAGGCCACCAGTTGTGCTTAATAGCACAACTGGTGGCCTCCAGGTAAAGGATAGTTCTATTAATAAAAAATATAATAGTTTTGAGTCATCTCCGCTCAGTTAACTTAGCTTAGCATGAAAAAACGTAAACCTGGGGGAAACAGCCTGCCTGACGTGTGTAAAACTAAAATGGTATGCTAAGCTAAGTTAGCAGGCTGCCGGCTGTAGCTTCATATTTAGCATACAGACATAAGAGTGGCGTCAATCTTCTCCTATAATTATCTGCAATAAAGCGAATTAGCGTATTTTAATTTTAGTTTTTTCTGATATTATAGTTTTCTATTCTGGCTATCGGGTGTTAACGAATAATGTCACTACGAACACTGATCAATTAACCATGAGCTTAGATGTAAGCTATACCTCATATAGCTGTTACATAGCAATGAGTCTGTACAGGGTCACGTTGTGTCATGAGAGGTGTGGTGCTCAAGTTGATGCATTTGGCTCCAGTGCGCCTTTTAAAAATGTTTCGCATATCACCAGATATAAAAAGAGGGTACGTAAGTCAGCCATTATTGCATGTATGATCCATCAGTATACATGTATCCATTTTCATCTGGTTATCCACATCTAAAATATCTGTGGGTCTTTGGCATTAGCGGGTTTGAGAACCACTGCAGAGATATTTAGATTTGTATAATGAATTCCACAGTATGTTCAGCTGAAGTCAAGTCGTTTGTTGTACTATGTTGAGTTTCTCTTAGTGGAAAGCTTTACCTCTATGCATGCACAGTCTGCCGCATGACAAAAGGTACTGTTTGCCATAACCATAGTGACAGTTTATCTGAATTGTACAGGCTACAAAATAAGACTTTCTGAGAGGCCTGTTTTTCACATCTGCATGACAATGACTCATCTGAAGTCCTGAGACCGAGGACCCTTGAGAAAAAGCAGTTTTTTTTTTAATGTTGGCAATAGTAAAGACTGCTGTCATCTGCTGCTGCTGCTGCCTTAGGTAAAGACGATAAAAGATTCACTTTGACTTATTTTAAAGCGTACCTCTCTGAATATCATCGCTGTGATGTATCCGCCCAACCTTTACACTGTGTGAGTGTGTCTGTGTGTGATGTTTACTGTTCAAAAGAAGTATTTTTACCTCAAAACTGTAGTTTCAAGGAATAAAGTTATTATGGAAACTATAAATATTTCCCTTTGTGTCTCTTTACTATCGCCTTTATAAACTGTATATGTCAACGTGTGCAGTCTGAATTATGCGTCTGGAAAATTTCCCCTTTTTCCTTCTGCAGTTATGTGAATATGAAATCCTGACATATAATTGATTCACATGAAGCAACAAATCTCTTGTTCCTTGGCTAAAACTGCAGCAGAAATTGAGCGTGACTGCTGCAGCCCAGAGTGGTGCGTTTTGGCATCGTATCGGATCCTACCAGTTACACCCACTTATGTGGCCCGAACCCCTTATCAATCTGCATCTCGTGGCTGCGAGTGCTGTCTGCAACACTGACTAACTGACTGGCAGTGAGAGGTGGAGAGGTGGGCGAGAGCCAGAGGAAGAAGATAAATGAGCTCTGCCTCACACTCGATATATTCAAATCAACTTCGAGCTGGTGAGAGGAGATCTTGCCTGTCTTGTCGAATAAATCTCTTCCTCGCCGAGAAGAATCCAAAAGAAATTAGTTTCTGTCAACATTAAGTAAGGGACCTCAAAAAGCTTTTAAGTTGTTTTTATATCTGTGCAGGGTTTAGTTTACTTTTGTATTGTTTCTAATTAACTATACACTTTATACTGATATGATTAAAATAATGTTTTTGCCAAAGGAAAGACATGACAGTAATGTTACTTAACTTGCTAACATACCGTACAATATATGTACCTTATGTTTAGAGTGCATGGAAAAATTTTAACTCCCCTGGAAGGAAACCTGAATGTTTTTAGTCCTATTTAGAACAAAGTGTAATGGTGCACAGTACCACAGCTGTTTCACAGATGAAAATATAAACAAAGAAAATGGATCACAAGATTTTAGAGTACTCCTTTAATAGGACTAAATAGTGGTTGAGTTATAGAATTCATTACAAATGATAATCTAAAATTAGAGATTTTAATTTTTGCCAGTGTCAATTTCCCATCTACAAAAAAAAAAGAAGAAAACACTCAGATGCAGGGAGCTGCATGATAGTGTCCTTGGTGTAGCACGGCTCTGCTGTTGGCATTGTCTCTGGAGTGTAGGAGTTTGTCCTGCATCAATCCACTAGGAAGCAGCAGAGTTCAAGAAATGAAATGTATATGATATGGGTTTTAAAAAAAAAAAAAATGTATTAAAGATGTTCCTATGGTATTATTTATTTTGCAGAAAATTTATCAGTAAAAATAAATAGTAAAATGGAGGATAATGCATGGAAAGTCAGATATTTTGGGTTCATATCCATGCCCTGTTGTGTCCTTGTGTATAACCAGAAGATCAATTATTCAGTATAATGTTTCTACATTACATCCTCACAATTTGCTGTTGCTCTTTTCAAATCTGCAATACGTGTTTCATGTATCTGTTAATCGATCAAGAGGTGGCTGCTGATGAATCCTCAAAGAAAATTATACATTTTCTCGGTGCTGCCCACCGTAGCGGATGTACAGTCCATGATTCAACTCGGAAAACAGGTCAGGTTCCACCTCCACTTCACAATGCTTTGTAATTCTCTGACCAAAGGGCACGCTAGGTGAGTGCCGGAGTGGTTTGTCTTCTCAGACAGGAGGAAAAACAAACAGGCAGAAGCTGGCAAGAGGACCCTGTTGTTTGGCTGAAAGGAGAGGAGTAAGGAGGGACGTTAGCGCTCAAAAGTAAACTGCACAAAGATCAGGGGCCTTGAATGTTTTATTCTAGGACAGTGGAAAATAAAAGCATAATTGATGATCAGATTAGATTACATTAAGGGGTTATTGTCGTGTTCTTTTAATTTGAAATAGAGACGCCTAGAAATCAATTCCGGAAAACGGTCCGTCCTATTTCACTGTTCCACAGACCACATTTAAGTAGTTACTCTGTCTCACGGATTCACAGAAAAAGCCTCGGTCTATTGTCTACCACATATTTTATACCCGCCGCCTTTCAGGTATAGTCTTCTCCCGTTGGTTGGCTGGGGCCAGGTCCTATTGGCCCCTTGTTGGCACTTCTCAGCGCTTCTCTGCTCCGGTCAGATCTTCAGTCAGCCTTTTAAGAAGTGGTGTACCCTTATATTTTTACAGTTTATAATATTGCATATTATTTCACAGTATGTTGGTTATTCTTAGGCGTAGTTACTTAATTCAACAACATTTAACACTTTTAAAATAAGGATGAAAATAAGGCACATAGTAACAGTTTACACATTCATAATACTTCTAAATAAGGACATAATAAGGTACATAGTAACATCATATATATTGATTTTTATTACATTATAGACATGTACGGAAGTGTGAATAAAGAGAGGATATGGTGACGCGATGTCCTTGAAACTGAACTGTGTTTAGTCAGTGAACCAGTAAAATAAGAGGAAGGCTTGAACCTTGTGGTGATGGATAAATGAACATCAAAAATCTCTTCACTCTTTAAATACTCTTCTTTCTTTCTTCCGACACACCCCCACACGCGTCGTGCACGCATGTCCCACGGCGCTGCAATCGTACATGTCTCTGGAAGCGGCTTGTCGACATTAAAATAACCGATAGGGAGAATAATCATAGGTGACACACTCACACAGTGTTCTCTGATTGACTGTTGAGCAGAGGAGGGTTTGTCCAGCGGCGCTGAACGCAGCCTTTCGCTCGTCTGCGTCTCTATCACACCTCCTGCTATAATACAGCAGGACATCCGCCACCTCCTCCCTTGCCGTTATCTGGGTTTGAGATTTAAGTGACTGCCAGACTGCAGATAAAACGGCATAAAATTGTGTTTAGTCTGCAGGCTGCCAACCATGAGGGAATTATGCAGCCGACCCACAGATGGTCGTCATATATTGTTTATACTATACGTCAGTCATTGGTGATGGGTGCTCTTTCTGACAAAATCCAATGGTTCAAGTGGAAATGTTAGTACGTCGGCCCACCACTTTGGTCCAGACTGCATTACCTCAACATTCATTTACTGGGTTGCTATGACATTTTCTGTAGAACTTCCTCGTTTCCAGAAAGTTGAATCTTAATGACTCTGATGATTCTTTCTTCTCGTACCATCATGAGGTTGACATTAATTGTTATGAAATTTGGTACAGTCCCTCACGTTCCCCTTAGGATGAGTATTAAAAATACTCAAGTCCATCATCAAGTCCAAATTCCAAGTGATCGGACACAGCCATAGACTGTATATGAGAATAAACACTGTGACATCACCCATTGGTTTGCTGACTAGGGTTTGAAGCCTTGAGTTCGGCCATCTTGGTTTTTCGCAACCAGAAGTTATGCGAGAGAGCGGAGCTAAGTGGACAAGACATTTCTTTAGGAAAATCAAAATGTAACAATTAAATTTCATGAATTAAAAATACAATGTAAAGGGGTTCAACACCAATATGTGACAACACCGTGGATTATTAACAAAAGCACTTTGGTCAGCCACGGATTGATTTTAAACTGTGTTATAGAAATAAATTGACTTGGCTTGCAGTTCTGGTGACGCATACTGGCCTCTTTAGGCTTATTTTGAGCTCTTACATTATCATTCTGTGGTCACGAGAATATTGGGAGTTTAGTATAGCCTTGACCTTTGACCTTCTTAACATTGGTTGCTTGTAATACAAAACAAAACATTTGTTTTTTTTGTCGCAGTAACTCAAAAGGACTCTGATTTTGTAAGTGGCTGTGATCAACATTTTAGGAATTCAGTTACAACCGCAGTCAAAGATGACATTGTGTTAGTAAAATGCACAATTAGGGGGAATATTGTCTTCTGAAGGACAGCAGTGCATTGTGGTTCTCAGAAACGTGTGTTATGACACGCTGCTGATGCTGTGGCCTCATAACTCAGCATCTGTCGGACTCAAGGTGACACATATCTATCAACATCTCACATTAGAGATGGCAGCATCCAGCCACACAAACACACAAACACAGACCTTGACCGGTAAGCCGTATTGTCTCTGTCTTAAATTGTGGCTAAACTGATGTACACCATGAGACTATAAAAGCAGTTCACTTTGTGCTACGAAGTCAAAGACATACAGACAAATTCACAAAGAATGGATTGTGCATCACTAGCAACCACTATCTGCCACGTCTCAAGGTCCGCTTCACAAAAGATATTGCGCTAACGACATTACAGTGGAAAAGCTTGTTTGGGATTTAAGATCCCAGTCCGTTAGTATAAATGCGCTTCAGTTCCCACCAACTCTCTGAAGACGCTAATAATTTAATTGGAACTGCATGTGGCTTTTAGCACTGATGTTTGTAAATTGGACTGTTTTTTTGCAATGAGGCTCACTTCCATAGAAAGGGGCCAATTTTGTGCCAAATGTTATCAAAGTAAATGATAGGCAAATGCATCAAATGCACTTTCAGAATTGCCAATAATTCCCAACATGCAGACTGAAACGACACTACACACATAACAGCTCAATCTAATACATTTTATTTTCTTACATAAAAACACAGCTCCCATTGATTGTCTCCCCACAGTTATTTTAGGCCTGACTGCCACTATAAGCATCTCACTTATGCTTGTTTTGTGCAAAATAATACATGCATAACTTCTTATCAATGGTGCTGATGATGATGATTATTACTATGCTGATGTTATCCCTCGCTCAGCTACATACCTCCAAAAGGCCCCAACAAAAGTACACTATTATATTTCACTAAAAATGAGGGAATCCATTTTTAGACTTTGGCACCATCTTCTACTTTAAAGACATCATTTGACTAAAAGCACCCTTTACCAAGCTTTAAATGTCAAATGTTACTATCAAATTATTCATTAACATTTAATATATGGGAAGGGGAGTGTGTGAGATTAACGACAGGGTGAACAGATCCTCCCATCCACACACTGCCCTGACTGACTGTCTGTGTCTGGAAGGAGGCAACTGTAGGCAGATGTAGGAGATTAATACAAATATCCAAACACGTATATGGACACTTGGGGTAATTTAATCTTCTCCAAAGCGAGCGTTAATGCTTTCTGCACATTGACAGAGGAGGACAAGAGGAGGTGACGAAGGAAGGCGGAGAAAGATGGAGAGGAGGACATGGAAGAGGAGATGTAGAAGGAGGAAAATAGAAGAGAAGTTGGCAGACGTGCAGTATGACAGGAGGATGATGCAAACTGACAGAACATTTGAAAGAGTGTGAGCAGGAAATGAGTAAAAGAAAGAGGAGGAGGAGGATGTGAAGGACATTCATGTCCAACCTCCTGCGGTGTGTGTATCTCAGCAGCAGCAGCAGTGGGTCCAAACTAAAGGGACGATGGGAAATCTGCAAACAGACTGGGGGAAGTACCACAGCCTCTGACCTTGCCAGAGAGAAACCCCTCACAGCAGGAGGTTGACAGAGAGAAAAAGGGGAGTCTGGGACAAGAGTGAATTTAAGCCAGACAGAGGCATGAAAAGAAACCTGGCCGACTCCCTTCTGAGTCAAATAGTCGAAGAGAAGAATTAGAAGCCATGAGACATGAAGGAGGACGATAATTCTACAGGTTTTGTTGGATGTTGAACTGCGATGCGGCTATGCTGCCATGCTATGTGCTACTGCTTTGTTGGAGGATTACTTAATTGGCAAAAAAAATTAAAATTCTGTATTCCTCCAAATAAAAATCCAATTTACAGTGAATGTAATGGTTCTGAAACCATGCATGGTACAGTGCTGTGCTCGAGAGGCTTCCGGCAGTAATGGTAGGCCCCATTAAAGTAATTATAGCCATGTACACATCAGCCTATTGGCTGCCTTCTGTACCTCTATCCAAACCTGCTTTTTCCAAACTATTCTAATTAGATTTTTTTTTTTTATTCTGCAGATTTGATCAAAGGTATCCTGGAAACCCATCCGATCAAACTCCTTCTTTGAAATCATGTACTTTTGCAACTTCAATTGCATTCAAGCTCACTCAGTCCAGGAATACAGCCTCTTTTTAATTGTTGTTTGATCAGTTTTAGTTCCTTTTTTTTGTAGGGACATGATGGCTCAGTAATGAAAATCATATGTGAAAACTTACATGTACATACAAAACCCACATGCTTTTTGGAAACATGATGGTTTTCAACCATATAAATGTTCTTAAATATGCACTTATCTATTTTATATAATATTTTTGTATAATGTGAACGGTGTTGCCTGTAGTGATTAAACCAGAATATTATCACACAACTCTGCATTTCCTCTCAGCTCTGTGGAACATTTTAGCATCTTTCAGCTCATTGTTTCGGTTGTACGGACCATCATCAAGGCTTCATAACGATAGTCCACATACAGTCTATGTGTTTGGAATATCAATTTATAAGAAGATAATCTGTCAATGTTGTGGGTCAGTTTGTTACACTGTGGCCATAAAAAAACAATTGATAAAATAAATTTCACATAAATATGAAAAACAACAAAAAGCAAACCCACTATATCAGTCTTACATAGATGAGAATGTTGCCTTTTTCTTATTATTACATTTTTTAACATGCAATTTACATATAAACTGGAGAAAAAATAGCTGAGCTTGCCCTCTGACCTGTGTAGTCAAACACAGGGTTACACATTCAGTACTACGCGCCTTAAGAGGAGCAGTGGGAGAAAACAATATGGCAACATCAGGTCAGAGTCCAAGGCTTTTACACTGCAATAACAAAAGGAAATCATTAAAAAAAATTCTCAAAAGAAGTGATAAAATATGCCAGAAATGGGCATAATTACACTTGTGTATAATGCACACGTGTTTTAAGAATCCTCGCAAAGAAAACAACCGTCGACCACTTGAAACATATACTTACTAATGTTAAAGTGTTGTTGTAGCAAGTCAAGAAGAGAAATATTGGTATGGAGACAAGATTAATAGAGTTGTAAAAATGTATATTTTTTGCAGCAAAGTCGTGTATTGTGCACACAGTGTGAGTGGGACCCCATTCTCCGCCCCGCCTCGACCGTGCAGTAAGTCTACCCTATAAATCAGTCTTGCCCTGGGGCGAGACGGGCTGTCTGCTGAGCAATCTGTCTTCCATAACACCCACCAGGAGGGTGACATGCCGCTTCAAACGGCGTCACATCTGCTGGTGTCATGTTGGTGCTTGACCAACACCGTCAGCTGATCATGGCTCTTTTACCTTCGCTTCCTTTCTTATCCACATCATCTTTATCTCTGTCTGTCAGTTCATCCATCCGTCTGGATCTGCTCCACTGCCTGGCTCCTTCTCTTCCCTGTATATTTATGTTTAAGATGAGATATCATAAAATTGTACCGACCCCTGTGGAGAAATTGAATCAAGCTGTGGAAAAAGTGACAACGGGTAAAAAAGGCAAAAAGTCAAATATACGGTCTGCACAATAGAATGTCTGCACAATACAACGCTATCAAATACAGTAGCCATGTGATAAATAAATTTGTTTTTAAATGTTCCGTATGCATGTGAACATTTGAACATTAAACTATACACAACAGGAGAGCGCTGTCTTTTCTGATAGAAAATCTACTACCTTTTATTGTTCTCTCATACACAAATATTCCTAGATTACATGAATATTATACAGGTACTAACCAACTTACCAACGTCTAGTTTAGTTTAGTTTGGTAACTAACTTACCAACATCCAAAATGCCTGAGGCATAAGATGTAAAGTAAGTTATTTTGGTGCAGCTGACCTGACCTCTGACACTGCAGATGAACGCAGAACCCCCGCCATCTAAGTGATCGATAAAGTATGAGATAAATGAAGCCATCTTTTTCTGTTCCTGGTTTACCTCCTAGCAGTACCACAGCTGGCCACAAGATGAGGATAGACAGCAATAAATTGAACACACACAGATGGATTACCTGCAGTAGTTTGTAGCATTGTGTGTTGTCTCATACAACTATATGATAGAACACATTTTGATAGGTTTACCAACGTAGGCATACATTTAGAAAAAAAAACATAGTTAATAAACACAAACAGTTAAAGCTCAAGTAATTCACTTCTAAGCAGTGGTGGAAAGTAACTAAATACATTTCCCCAAGTACTGTATACTTAAGTACAAATTTGAGGTGTTTGTACTTTACTTGAATATTTTCACTTTATGCTACTTTATACTTCTCCTCCACTACATTTCAGAGGCAAATATTGAACTTTTTACTCTGAGCTTTTTCAGATGACAATTGTTCATCCTCTCTCTGTCCAGTGAAAACCATGTATCTCCAGATGTGGTGATTTCGAGTGTTTGTGATGAACTAAAGAATGACGCGTTCCTTTATGTGTTGAGAAAATCCCCCTACTTCTTAAGGTAAATATACTATTTAAAAACCCTCTTGGATCAGCTGTGAAAATGCAACGTGACAAAGCTGAAAACAGGCTGTTTTTTCTTGTCATTTTGCATTCTGCAGAATGAGGACTTTTACTTTCGATAAGTAAATGTTGTTTATAATACTTAAATACTTTTACTCAGGTACGGTTTTGAATGCAGGACTTCTACTTAGTGGAGTATTTTAACAGAATGGTTTTAGTACTTTTACTTAAGAAAATAATCTGAATACTTCTTCCACCCCACTTGTGAATACAAACTGAGCATCACGCTACCTACAGTTGCCTGATAGTGTACACTGAAGCTTCTCCATCCAGCAGGAATCCCTCCTGTCTTCTGCTACAAATGTCTTCCTTTTTTGACATATTTAAACAATTAAGTGATTAATTAACCACTATTTGCATACTGGCATTTTCCCTGCTCGTTACGACCGGAGGGAACGCAGGCGAAGGACTCAACAGCACGACTCAGAGACAAAGCCTTTACTTGCGGAGTTCGGTAGACAGGTGATCAGTCAGGAGGGCAACCAAAACAGACAAGTAGTGTAGTAGGCAAAAAGCAGGATAAAAAAAACAGGGACGCTAAACTTAACAAACTGGATGGGAACCTCACGCTGCCATATTTTAGACTACACTTCTTTACGATGTCAGGAAGCTTTGCATGTACTCCTTGGGTTGCATCCAAGTAGAAACTGGGTGGTGTCTTAGGCAAGGCTTCACCACTAACAACAAGATTAGTATTTATATAATTATATATTTATATATTTTATATATCTGAATAGATGACTCCTCCTATCAGAGAACCAATGTTGCAGGCGTTTGTGCCTCAGGGGTCCGTGCTTCGCCTCCTACTGTTTGTAAATGCTTCCACTAAACCCAACCATGCTCCTAATGGCATTTAATAGCTTTCAGTGTTATGCAGATAATACATGATATACAGATTAATATGGTAAATGTAACTTATCTATCTAACTTGTAATTGCCAATAACTTCCACCATCTAAATAATAAAGATAACAACATTTCTGTTGTCATTAAACATAGTGTTTTCAGAATAAAAGTAGGCCTTTATACTGTATGTTATTTTTTAAAGCTATTTCACGTTTTAATTTCTTTTTGAATCTCTTATCACTTGAAGAATGTTGGTAAGGTCGGACTTTTTCTTGACATGAAGCTGCAAAACTAACTATCAATCACTATTCATAGACACTCTCGCTGCCGGGGAAACTATGAATGCACCATGATTAGTACATCATACTGCTGCAAGGAGCTTACTAGGACGGAGAGGAGTATGAGTGCAGTTTTCAAAACTCAAAAGTGCCTTTTCTCTTGCTTTAAAATAAAAGTAAAATGTTTGAAAGTGGAGAAGACTACACACTGTTCATCCGATGATAAAGGAGAGGATCGCATCTTTTTAACCTGCCTCAGATATTCTTTCTTCAGATGATACTGTTCACTTTCTAATCTGTAGTTTAACTATCACACACCAAAACCCCCATGTGTGTGTGTGTGTGCGCTTCGTCCAGTGTGGCCACTGTGACCTTTACCGTGGACAGGCAAATGGCGAGCAGTGGATTATGGGCGATGACTAAGAACGAATTGCTCTGGTCTGTAAATGTTTGTCAGAGGCCTTTGTCCCTCTTCTTCACTCACATGCAATATCTTATGGCAGAACATTTCCCATAGTGCGAGGTAATCGCCAATATCCTGACGTCCACATGGCTAAAGACTGCCAGACCTGGGTAACAATAAGAAATGCACTTTCAGTAGCTTTAGTACCATATAGAAGAGTTTTACAAAGTAGTTAAAAAACTTAATTGATGAATTACAGTGAACAAATAACAACAACAACAACAAACGTGTTTATTATGCCTTACAAAATGAACCATTTTGAACCAAAAACACAAGGAACAGTGACTGTTATAAACTGTCTGTCTGGCACATGGATCATCAGCCGGAGCAGATGCAGACTTTTTTCAGGGACATGCAAACGTGTATCCTGCGTCTTTCAGCTCTGCATCATGTGTGTAGCTATCAAGCGCATGTTCAAGATTACATTCAAGACTTTCAGTCACAGACTTTAATACGAGTCAGCTGGAAACACTAAAAAGTCATCTAGAGACGGGTTTACAAACAATTTATAGAACTAATCTTAGCTTAATTATCTAGACAGCTAAATCTGATTTTTTTTTTAAAAATATGCCAGCATAATTGTGATTTCTAATCAAGTTTCAAAAATAGAGTCTACCACTTTTGTCATTGTAAACTGTGCTGTGCGAGAATGGAAAATTTGACAGGAGTAACATTAACTAGGGAGTGGGTCTTCGTGAAGGGTCTGTTCTGTTGCATTTCTACAGCATTGGTTCCATGTTTCCATGTCTGTATTTGATTAGAAAAGTTGAAGATAAACTACGTGTATGAAATCAAGTACTTGTCAAAGGTAATTGGAATGCAGAACGTTGTTTTACTGCCAAAATTATGCTGTTGTTTTTTTAAACTTGTGATTTGCAAAAAAAGCTCAATATTGTTTAAAACACATGGTTAAATGCAGTACTTGGTAGATACAAAAAAAAAAAAAGGTTCCAGATATCATTTTGTCAACTAAGGACTTATTTTACATATTGTCCTTTTCTCCGGCAGCAGATGTATGTATGCAATATGTGTAGAGTTGAGAAACACACTCCACAGTGAATCCAAATGGATGCCGTCTTCATTCAAATGTGTGATAAATGCCAATGATAATAAACCCTCGCTTCTCTCCGCAGTGAATACAGGGAAATTAGAAAAATAAGACATATTTGCATCGCTTGCTTTTAAGGGCTTTAATTTCCTGGTCCTGTGCACCCTGAGAATTGTCTGCTGCTAATTGGTTCTTTAGTGTATATCAAAAGCGTAGCTGCTGTATGCCTGCTCTAATAACAGCTTCATTATGCGCCGCTTCTTTGCAGTGCACTTTTGTTGGTTTACAAAGCACTGTTTGCCAACAAGAGTAGCCTTGAGGCAGCAGGAATGCTATGAATAACTGATTAAAGAGCAATGTTTGCACTCAGGTTGTACAGCTGCCTGCACACTGCCAACGCTGTGCAGCTTTTCAATGAAACAAAAGAATGCGAACATTTCAATACCATTACATGAAATTTTAGTTTGTCACTGTCCCGGTCTGCCACTTTCATTCATTTGAACTCTAATGAACTGTTTCTTTTTGAAAACATTTTTTAATTTTTTATTTATACATACAAAGAATTCCTTTGGAAATGAGGCCCTTCAGTCAAAAAAAATAAATAAAAATGTTTCAGGGAAGAAAGGATGGATTGACTCAGGTAGATTGTTAAATGATGATTCACTGTGTACTCAGTTTACCAAAACTTACTTTGTCTTCAGGAGCTGCAACAGTGCCAAACATAAACAGAGTTGGAGAGCGCTTGTTTTATGCACATGCTCATGCATACATTAATTAAAAAGTTCGCCATGACTCACCCCTATAAGTCTACACTTAAGATTTGTGTGAGTGATCAGCATACATAGCGGGGAGTGTAAAACGTAATGCACCTCGTACAAATCTCCATTCATCACATGGAAATTGGTTTTACTTTTCAAGCTGTAACCTACTAACAGTATGCATGAGCAGGAATGATAATAGCAACACAAAGAGAAGCATGAGAAGAGTGTCCTCCTCCTCCAGCTGTCTGCCTGCACACATGAATGCCAAGAAAATATGTGAATATGACGCTTTCTAGCGTTTAAAGAGCAACCTAACAGATGCTGAAAGTCTTGTTTTTGCAACAGTTCCTCATACCTAAATGACGGGAATAGGTCGTTTGCCAATGACTCTCAAAAACGACACGTACGACTCGGAGAGTACCAGCGACATTGTGTTCGAGACACATGGGTTAACGTTGTGAATTGAAACAAAACTACTTGGTTGGGTTTAGGAAAAGGTCATGGTTTGGGTTCAAATAAATATGTTCGTTACGTAACCAAGGTTTACAAACGCAAACTACTGTACTGTAAGTACTTTGTGTAAACTAGCTTACGTATAAGGTCAAATAGGTCAACGATGACTTTTGGTTTTTGCCTTTAGTTTCCCGGGTAAATGTCCTGTGATTGTACGACCCATCCATCCACCCTGACACTCCTCTCCACATGGACTTTGTCGCTCTTTATACTACGCCACTCAACTTCCTCCTGGGCTCCCGTCACAATTACTAGGGCCAATAGAGGTCGCCGCCTGGCAGCAGACGTCAGTACGTGTCGTAATAAGCTGCTCGCACAGATGACCTGGACAGCCGTTGATTTTCGGGAGGATATGCGTTTCTGCTGACGTTCAGCGGTTTGATGTCTCACCTTGCTGCAGTGATGAATTGTACTCCAGGAGGCTTGGAAAAAGATACACGTAGATTGTCACAAAGCGTGGCCAACACGAGGAGAGCAACCTGCTGAGAATAAACACAATCTATTAGCGGGAATCTAATCACATCCTCTAATGAGCTCCAATTGGAACTCATAAAGAAGGCTAACGAAGACCAGCTAGGATAATACGACCATAGGGGGAACGATACTCTTCGCCATTGAGCTTTGTCTCTTCTATTATTTTGTTGTTTGCCAGGAACACGTCACAGGATCTGTACAAGTCAGAGAATTTCTTCCCTCTCGTGTTTTTTTCCCACGTTTCCTTGTCCGTCAGTGCACAGAAAGAGTCTCTCCGTTGAGGGTTGATGGCACCATCTCTGATTTGTAATCCAGAATGACAAATGTCAGTCCATAGTTGCCTTTTGTTTGCTATGGATTGCTTTGGATTGTCTTTAAACGACTGTTCCGACAGCACGTAATGGTTCCTGTGGGTTTGTGCATGTGCTTGAAACATGTTCACGCGAGACACTTGGGGGCAGATGAGGTGATTTCTCTTATCAAAGGGGATATAGACGGCCTCAGATTTCCAAGATCGTGTTTCTGATTGGTGAAACAGCAGCCTCCACATCAGACTGTGGCAGATGCTTCATTTTATACATGCTGCCTGGGAAGGAAATCACAGTCCCTGCCACATGTGAGAAAATGTATTAACATATTAATTTATACATTTGAATCAGAATATACAAGGAATTTGCTTTGGTGTATCACGTTGCATACATCAACACAGTAAGAGAAACTAATGTGGAAAAATAAGAGCCACTATTGAAAAATAAATCTTATGAAAACTATTGTAACTATTAAAATGTGTGCAAGAAACACAAATATACAAAAGGAAAATACGATAACGATATGACGAGTTACCGTGAAACAATGTACAATGCATCTGAATTAAAAGTGGAGGAACTGTGCAGTTTTAAAGTGGTAGTATTGTGCAGAAATGTGCAACGTTGTCTGAGGAATGTGCAGGGGTTCACAGTACGGAGTATGAGGAAGAGTTTGAAGTGTTCAGCGCATCATCAACCTATTCAGTATGTTTCCCTATGTCGACCTGAATTCATGTTGCTTCTGCTTTTGTCCTGATGATGTCCGATGAGTATGTGTGCGTATTGTAATGTTTGCTCATAGGTAAGTATGTTTAAAATGTGCTGTACAAATCAACCTGTGCGGCATAACTGTATGTGTGTGTTTCTGTGTCTGAGATGATGCACGGTTTGATGCTTGGCACTGGTGTGTGGGAGGATGTGAGCAGACAGGCTTGCCAGAGCACCCCTCAATCCATGTAACCTCTCACTGTTGGCCCTGCTCCTTCGGCAGAACTTTTACATCGAATATCTGTTCCATGTTTTCCGGCCAAGGACTTTGCAAAGGCTCATTATCGTATCCGTACTTCAGTAAAGAAAATTAGTGAAAGACCCGGGGCAAGAGGTACGAGTCTGGACGTTAACACTCCCACTGAACAGATTGATTGTGAAGCGAACCTCGCTGTAAAAACAGTGTAAACAGTCATTACCCCGGGCGATGATTGAGTCATCATTTTCACAGGGATTTGGAGAGATATTAGGTGGAAGTCTGGCATATTTAAAGTCAATCCTTGGCTACAGTGAAAACAAATCTGTAAAAAATTGTGAAGTCTGTGCTGCACGCACACAAAAGCACACACTGCAAAGAGTTCACCATCAAGACCCCACATGTCCTGCTGTATACAGTAATTTAATAGGAGTTGCTGCAGGCGGCAGCTTAGTTGAAAGGAAGAGTGCTGATTTTAAAGAAAAGTTCCCGTCCTGTTAGATGTAATGTATAAGTGAGCGTCGTGAGATGCATGTTAAACTTGAAATTTGAGCCTTTAAATTACTCAAACACAGGCTGCTTTACAAGGGAGTCACAGGCTGAGCTCAGCTTCTTCACGTCCTTACATTTAGAGCCGTGAAGTCAAAGATCAGACTGAGCAGACTCGCTCACATCACCTATCATGCTACATGAAAAAAGCGAAAAAGTGATCGATCGTGGCTTAAAACCACTTCTGTACTGAAAACATTTTCCTGTCAAGTATAAAAGTGTTTAAAAGTGTGATTTATTGGAAATAATATATCCTGTCAATGAACCCTTTCACATCAGTCACGGAATTTCCCTGTGTAAAATAGCAGATTTTTATACATACATATTTATATATATGTATAGAATGCTGCTTTTTTGTAAATTGTAATTAATTATACATATATAAATATAATATTCACAATTAGAATATTATTATAGGTTCTGTTGTATATTATACAAATAGAAATACTATGTAAACCTCTGCGCATGCATTCACCTTCTGATAGATATTCTTATATTCGTGTCTTTTTTTTTGGAGTGCCCTGATAGCCTTTTCAGGATGCATGCAGCCCCATTAACTTTCACAAATGAGGTAGGCTGTATGTAATCTGAGAGGCGAAACCAACATTAATTGCTTTGAGACCACATGAAAAACTAAAGGTGACTCAGACAACCACATCAACATTTATGTCAGGTAATCTCTCTTATTAGGACTATGGTGGCTGGACAGTAAGAGGACAATGTTAAAAAAAATATATAATTATCAAAAAAGAAAATCGGGGGGCAGAAGTAGTATTTTTAGCTGTTTTGGAAGAGTTACATTTTATGAGTTATGATTTGCAATTAGTAACTTCAAAATAAAACTATGGTCCATAAAATAAGTAGCAAACGAATGAAGGTTCCTGCAGACCCTTTGAAAAGCACAGGTGTAATTAATAACTAAAATTAACGGCTTCCATTGTTAAGGTTATTAATTACCACCGTGCCTTGAGAAAGCCTATTCGGCCCTATTGCAAGTTGGCATCAAAAATCCATTAAAACTGATTAGGCGTAAAACAGATGATAATATTCCCTGCCTCTTTGTAATCTTTACTACTTCATACAGCATTCAATTTATCAAGTATAAAACCTTTATAAAGGCTAATAGTCTGCAGTGGTGTGCATCCTTGGCATGCAAACAGGCATCAGGCCTGGGATGATGTCACGTCTAGAGCTGTAAGAGTGTGTCATTTAGCCTCCACGCTGTGAACTCAAAGAAAGCGAGAGATGGAGGGATTCAGCTGGGCAACAGAATGGCCACTCATTCAGTCCAATCAGGGCGGAAAATCGAGAGACAAGAGACCCCTTCCCTGCTGGACTCACACACACACATGCACTAACACACTCACACACACTTGCACACTGAGCATGACTGGCTTCCTGTGGCCCTGGCAGCAGTTGAAAGTGGTCGGCAGGATCAGACGAAACGAGTCGGGGCTCTATTGTAACAGATGACTAGGAGAGCCGTGTCACCACTCTGAAGCTCCCCACCACTCCGCTGAAGGGTGGGTTGGGCCCGTCAAAGGATGAGCTCATGTGCGTGGCGGTTGCTCTTGTTGTCATTATTTACTGCTGGATGTTTAGTTGCGCTGACATGCAGCTTCTTTGTGGACAGGAGCACAGATCAGAAACCATGAAAAAGTCCGTAAGGCCACCAATGTATCTGTCACAGTCAGAAGCTATTACTGTCAAGTTCGCCTCGTCCTTTAGAAGTCAGAGGCTCCTATTGTTCTCAGCTCGGAGATACATATTGCCGCTTCGCCTAATGGAATACATCATGTTGAGCCTCTGAAGCTGTTAGCTCTGAGTATGGTCTGTCAGTCCCAGCAATATTTCAAACTAACTTTACTGTGCATGAGCTGAACAGATATAACGTTTATGTCTGATCCACAGGGGTCGCTTAACTGCCAAATTAAACAAAACTTTAAAAAAGCTATTATATATATTCTTATATTACAACACTTTTTCCCAACTTGGTAAGGACCCCTTGTCGCCAATTTTTCAACGTGCTGAGTAGTCTGATACACTTCAACATTAAGCGTTACATACGAGATGTAGGTTAACTACATTAAGTTACTACTTGGTTAGGTTTAGGAAAAGATGATGGTTTGAATGATGAGTTGGGAGGGAGAATGGATATATTAACAATCGATCAAATGCTTATCTCTACATGTATTGTAAAAGGTGTCGCTTGTTTGTAAAAAAAAAAAACAAACATGAAGGATTATCACTTGCTTCCCCTTAGACCTATGGAGAGGTTTAGCATCTTCTAACTAGTTTCTTTGGTTTTAAAGGCCACAAACTTTCTCTCATTAGCGTCATTTCCAGACCCAAACAGCTGTACAGGGGAAAACGCCCTCTGATAAACCCACTGTACACTACGTGCCCAGCACCAAATGGCAGACGGACAAAGTCAGCGACTAGCAGGTGAACATAGTGAAGCATTTGGCAGCTAACATGCAAGATATTTTCCTCTGGAGTTGGTGGAGAATAAAACAGAGCTAAAAGAAGAGTGAATACTGGATTTACGTTCATCCAAGTGGACAGAAACACGACTCGACACGAGTTTCAATGTTGTTTTGTTTCTGTTCAATGTGTAATGTCCACCATATACAAAAAAGTAAATGTTGTCTTTGCAGCTCGTTGCAATGCCCTCAAGTGGCCCAAATCTCAGTCATTCCAAATTCTCTTCACAGTACATTGAGCAGAACAGAACTGCTGTTGCTATGTTTGGAGGTTCAGCGTTAGTAGCATTGTAAGGACAAAACGTCTGTACGTGATATTAAATGTGATGCAAAATGTTATCAAAGCAACAGTTGGTCTCTGTGAGATCTTTGCGTTGAAAACAATGGGAGCTTATGACTTCTGGACGATAAAGCAGACAATAGTAGCTTCTGGCTGTGTCATAGATGGGTGAAGAAGCTTCATATGGTGATAAAGAATCTAAAATTACACAGATTTGTGATAGATAGCTTGCAGCTATTCTTGCTCTGTCTCTAGTCACAGGGCTCTTTACAGAAATAATGAGCCATTGTCACATTGATGGCTATATTACCTCCATTAGTCAACCTCGTGAAAGATACTGGAGAGAAGACCTCCACTTACAGCGGTTCACTTGGCTGTAGTGATATGAATGGGCCTCAGTTCTCCTTCTCTTCGACACTGATATAAAATCCTTTTCAGCCCAAACCACATAGGAGATGAAACCTCACACAATGTAGGAAACCCTTTAATCCCCAATGTTTCACTTCAACAATAACTCACTGAATTCCCCTTAAATCTGAATTAAAATATGTCCGATTGTAAACTACTTTACGTCGACAAAGGCGGGCGACAAAGTAATGACCCGCTGAAAAAGGGTCAACATCATGTTTTAACACAGTACTTTAATGTTCATGAGTCTTTTGGTGTCTCGGTGCTGGTGTTAAACTGGGAGGGAATTGGCTGTGGGATCTTCAAAAAGAGAACTCATCTGTGAAGTGTGCAGTATACGGTTGCCTCGGCCCCGAGCACTACGGTGATTTACAGATGAATAAAAGACACAGTTCTCTTGTTCTAAAACATGGTTTTCAGATGTGCTCTCCAACAGAGACACGCAAACTGTATAACTCATATGGAGCAGAATAGCTTCCCTAACAGTGGAAACACAATTGTATTGTATCATGAATACAATAATGAATTCACAACCCTGTGTTTCTCTCAAGCAGTGTTCTCGTTGAAATGAAAAAGGAGTGCTGATGTCGCTGTGAATTTAAATTTTCTGGGGGTTCACTCTGAAAACTGCAAGAAACTACATTTGTTGGGGGTGTGCATTGTCAGGTATTGATAAAACCACTCAAATAAACCCAAACAGGCTGGGTTAAGTAACGATCGATGAGTTTGAAAGCTTATCAGAAGCCACACCACTGCAGATTACTCCCATGATGGTTGCTACAAGTCTAGAAATGTTTGTGATAACGTGGTAAACACAGGGTCAACAGGGTGCATTACAACTATGGGAAGTTGTCAGTGTGACAGATACTTTATTCATCATCACAACGACAGTAAACCAATCGTCAGGTTATTGTGATGTCCCAACATTTTCTACTGGGAATGTGTGCTTGGGTGCATCTGATTGGCCAACCCATTGACATTAATGTGGATGTGAACCTGGGTTGTCCATGGACACTGCAGATCTTTGCACCCACCATACTAGTTTAATGTTCAAATACAGTAGTTCAGAGTATATAAACTTCATGGAATCCTTGTATTTTTCATGCACTTAGACCAGTGGAACTATATTTGGAATTCAATGTGATGTATGAAAAGTATATTTTTTGTTTTACTTTAATCAAATAAAGTACTCATCCACAAGAGCGGATGTATGGACCCATGGGTGCAATTAATACATTTTCTGATTACCTAACTTTTTTGATATTAATTGCATATGTTTTTTATTTATTTATTTTTAAATAAAACATAGCTTCCATTGGCTTTACAAAGGGTTAAATCCCTCATGTTCCAACTGGATGAGAAATAAGTTTCTATTGGTGTTTGTTCGCTTTGCTCCTTAACATGCAGCGATGTTATTGCCAGAGTGAATTTTGGATGTATACGTAGTGCTTACAAACAAAAATAGTTAGATAGTATCTATAGCCTACTTAGCTAACATTAACAGATAACGTAGTTAGCTAGCAAACTAAATGTGTGTAGTTACTTGTGACTTGGGTAACAACCCTTCTTGTTCTACCTGTTGGCCACATCTCTGTGTGGCTACAGTCTAGGATTGCTCTACTTAACATTACAATTAACCTCCAATTTTTTGTCTTAATTTAAAATGAATGTCTCAGGTCAAGTCTGAACTTCAGGGGCTTGTTCGGATAGTTGTTTATTACAATGTTTTTGAGCATCACTACGTGTTTTCTTTGGCTGCACTACATTTGGTCTTGCTTGCATGCTAGAAAACAGCTGACGATCAAAGAGTGGCAAGTAATGTGTCTGAAGCCGTGGGAACACTGCCTACTGAGGACGACTTGAACAAAGGTGTGCTACATAAGAAGTCGGTCACTTCTAAATGGCAAAGTCTGCACAGTAATCTTTCCATTTGGATCCAGCCATGCAGAGCCAAATGGAAAATATACCAGTATTCATTGTTTATCGTGCCGTTGGTAAGCTAACAGTTGCTGCTTTGTCTTCTTGCCGCACAAGCCTTCAATTCAGTTTGGCAATTTGGGAACACCACGTCCATCCTACACAAGTCAGCACTGTACCGCTCGTGTTTTCAAGTCTTTCTCGCTGTCACCGCCAAGCTTCATCAGCATACTGTCCTGCCACAGAAGCTTCAAATGTCAGTGTAGCTGCCTGCCAACTTTGCGACGCTCCTCATGTCAAGTGGTGCCACACGTGGTAAATGATGCATCTATAATAATCATATTACTTGCACAACCAAGAAAAATATCTAGTGACAAGCCTCCCTGGGATGCAAAACAATTGTATCATGTGGTGGACCCGTGATCCATGTTTGGATAATGTTTTATTTGATTACGTTGGAGAACAGCATCTCATTGTCTCATCGACACAAATCCAAATGTTTCACCTTTATGGCCCGCAGATTTGTCCACAAAACGAAAGCAAGAAGAGGGGGGAGGAGGGGGTTTCCCTGCACCAAGGAGTCGGAGATGAAGAACACTTGGTGCCTGTTGCTGGTCTGACCATTTTGATGTATTGCTTGAATGATTACACCTGTAACCCTGGGGCTACATGCAGATCTTGAAGTAAATGTGTGCAGTGCATTTCTTTTTCTAGAAATCTGTCTGCAGAGAATGTGTGGTCACATCGCAACAATCTCATGTGCACCTGTTGAAAGTTTTATTTTACCTCAGTTTCTCTGTATTTTCTACATCCGCTTTGCTTCATCACTGACTTTAAGAGGACCTTATGTGCTTGCCGACCCTACAAAACCTTGAGCTTTAGCTTTTGTTAAGTCAGCAGGCTTGAGACTACATAGTGAAAAAACTGCATGGTGCAGCAATATCCTGCTCTGTATTGTGTAGGTTGAGTAGGGTTAGGAACAATGAAGCTGGTGTGTGTGTGTGTGTGTGTGTGTGTGTGTGTGTGTGTGTGTGTGTAATCCCATTTGAAATGATCTCACCTCTCTTCAGGTCACTTCATCATTGAGGCCCTCCATCTTTTGTCCTCTCCTCTCTTCTCGCTGTATTTCCTTCTGTGTTTTTCTTTTCATAGAAAAAGCAAATTGGCTTACCCACACACACACACACACACACACACATACACACACACACACACACACACACACACACACACACACACACACACA
>CALSBV010010478.1:6714496-6745819 GCA_943590825.1 Bovichtus diacanthus
CACACACACACACACACACACACACACACACACACACACACACACACCAGTGAGAAGAGAGGAGATAGAAAAGTCAACATCGCCGGCAATAATCCAGTGCTGTCCCCTTGGAGGACGGGGTGTCAGGGGTTTGTCTTTGCCCATTGTCCAGCCGTGGAGGCCAGAGACAGGGGAGGGTTTCCAGCTTCTGCCCCCAGATAATGGGGCCCTTGGAGGGGGCAGGACTTACAAAGTATAACAAGGGCCCTGGTTCCGATAGAAGGGGTCAGAGGGGTCATTTGACTTCACACTTCAACTTGTTTAACTTCTGGTCTCGACTGTCAGAAAGTGATCACTTTTCAAGGAATCCAGTCTGAAGTTGTCTCTTCACAGTGCCTCAGGATAACTTCTTGTTTAAACTAGCTTCCATAAGATGTTTCACAAAGTTTTTTTTTTTTTTTTTGCCTAATACAGCGCTTTCTCAATTCTCAACACTATAATCCTATTGCCAGTGAGACACCATTTACCATGAAATATATGACCTCCCTGTGGTTAAAAGTTCTCTTATGCTCTCTGTTTCCTTTCTACTTTGTGGCGCATTCTTACAAACAAGCAATACATATTTATAAATACATCCAAGGGTGGCCCTTCCACCCTCGGTCCGTCAGAGAAGCCACAAATTGAGATCCATGTGCAGAAGTCAGAGGATGAGATTATCCCTAGAAAGATAGTTTCTAAATACAGCAGGCTGGCGTGCCTTCCCCCCGTCGCGCCCTGGTGAACCTGCTGGTTTTGCTGCTCCTGGCCGCTTGGTGTATTTTTACAAGAGATGTTTATCCTCAAAATGCCAGTTGAGCTGTAATTTCGGGTCGTCCATCCGTCTCTGTGTCTGTCTGCTGCTCTCTGGGGGAGGAAAGAGGTTGTGGCTGCTGACCACTGGCACAGACCGGAGCCTAGTTGCTCGTACAGCTTCCCCTCTGTCCGATACAGTAACACCTCTGACGTGGTTAAGACACGGCTTCTGTTCCAAACAACTGCTACTTGTTACTGTTCCATTTGAATGTGTGCTTTGAAGGTTGCAGTTCTGAAAATATGTATTTTAGTCCAATTATATATGGTTTCCATATAACACGTGGAGCATGAGTCACCTGCAGTTCCTTTAAACTACTTTTGGAGTCCAGCAGAATATGTTCCATTGGTAACTACACCTATTACAGTCACTACAGATAAAAGAAATAACAAAATAAAATGTATATTTAATTTCAGGACATATTGATCCTTTTTTAGGGCAGTATCATTAGGTTTTGATGTAGTACATTTGCAGTGCCAAGTAGCAAAGGAAGACTCAATGTATGCAAGAGCCAGTTTAATTATTTACTACTCCTGTAAACTGGAAACAGGCCTTATTACAACAAAAACTAGAAGGGCTCTCAGAGAGTGCATACTTTCAAAGACATTTCCATATTTTGATCTATTCCAACATTGAAAGGGATCTTCTTTGGCCAGCGTTACTCTCTTCCACCAAGTTTAATGAAAATCGGGTCGGTAGTTTTTCGGCCCTGCTGACAAACAGACAAACAAACCAACAAACAACAACTATAACCTACTTGGCGGAGGTAACAAAACCAACTAACTGAACCAAAAAAACATTACCTCCTTGGCGGAAAAATAAAGATGGTGCCATTTTACAGTCTATGAACCCAATCAGATATAATCCATTTTGACAATCCTTTTTCTTTTTTGCAGCTGCAGTTTTATGGGGTCACCGTTTTGTTGTTGCACGGAAGTATTTGTTTGTGATTTTAAAAATAGAATAAAAAACATGCTCGATTAATCTCCCTTAGAATCGACAGAAAGATGACCTACATAGCTCACATTGGAACTCCAATTTGAGTTCATTAGTATCACTGATCTATCAGTCCATCCATTAAGTCATTTTCTGAACCACTTATCCTATTCAGGGTTGTGAGGGGGCTGGAACTTTTCCCAGCATGGACTCGGCGAGAGATGGAGTACACCCTGGACAGCGTCTATCATAGGGCTAACACACTGCAGGTACAGATAAACACATTTCCATTCAATTGCAATTTTAGAGATTCCAATTAATGCCACGGGCGACCCACTGGTTGACACTCGGGTTGGGGCACGTCTGCATGGAGTTTGCATGCTTCCCCACATCTGCTCTTTCGGCTTCTCCACTTTCCTCCCACAGTCCTTGTCAGCATTCTGTCTAATTAAGATTTTTTTTTTTTTTACACAACTTCACAGGACTTTCAAATGCATCGTTGAACCAAGTCAGCTTTTATTGCAAGACTCTGCAACAGATTACTGTGCACATTTGCCGAAACTGATTTCCACATGTTCTCCAGATACTGTGAGGGGAACCAATGACACATGTTGCCTTTGTTTGTTATAAAAACAAATCTGATTTGAAAATTGAAACACATAAGTGTCTTTAGCCCCATTATACTGTATAATGGATCATGAAACATTTAGACAACCCTCATCAAATCCCACAGTCCGAATGAGGTCTTTTTTTGAGCCAAGGTCGCAGCAGCAATCATATCAATCAGTGCCTATGGTGTAAAAAAGATGAAGAGCCAAGCAGCAATTAGCCCATTTTACTGTGTCATGACAGCACAGCTACGGACCTGCTCTCTGTCACGTCCCCCCAGGAAGCGAGTGGGCCGGACTTGGCATGCAGGAGGAGGGTGGGCTAAGGGGGTATTGGGGATGAGGGGGGACACCATTGGCTGAATATGGGAAATCCCAGTATACAGGTCCAAGCCATTGGTCCTGCACTGATGGAGAGCCAACAGACAGTGAGCCATGTGTCGAGTGAGTTTGGAGGGGAGGTGGATGTGGAGGGGGAGGACAGACAGGAGGGACATTGGCAGGCAGCGCATCCCAGATGGAGGGAGATGAGTGTTGCCAGTTGTCATGTTGTGTTTGTAGCACGCTGGAAAACAGAGAACCACAAGTCTGGGGCTCCTGGCCGGACCTCATTATCCCATCAGCTCTGAAGTGACTCACTGAGGCAGACTTTCTCTGTTGCTGCTGTCACCAGCCTCACTCTCACTCCCCGGGCCTACTCTGTTTCAACTGCTGCATCTTCACCCTCTTCCCTTCATAGAATCACAAAAGTGACTTGTATTAGGGCTACTTGTTTACCAAAGTGGGGAGGGGCGCTGAAATACTTTTGAAAAACTACTTTAAACAATTATCATTTGCAGCTTTTAGCTGCTCAGTACTGGAAGTATGAAAAGGAAGAAGGGTCTCGCTGCGGTGTTCTAGGCCCAAGCCCACCTCCAGTTATTCCTCCTGGACTGGGCTGTCTGCCCGGTCAATAGAAAAGGGTTACATGGTTGCACTTAAATTACACCAGACATTAAACTGTGTGTGCATGATTTACATTTCAGTTTATATTTCCCTAATCAATGCAACGCTTGTCACCATCATGGGGTTACACACCAGTATCCTGCAGTATCATTTTTATGGTATGTTGCTGAGCTATCAAATGCCCATTCCATTTATGTGTTTTTTTTGTCGGATCCGACCACATTTAAAAGTCCCTTTTGGAGCTGTAAACAAACACAGTTTTGTTTACAGACTATGTTTCTCATTAAACTAATACAAAATACTCTGTATGTGTCCTGGAGGTCTAACAAAAATGTTGTTTACGGTTTTTCACCTCATACAACATTTGCAAAGACATTTTGTGGGGATTTCTTTTCATGCCGGCATTGTTTATACTCTGCATTTGTTTGTCCTTCTCTGGTGGACCCTTTTATATTTAACAAATAATTGAACATTGTACATTGTAACTAACTACAATATACTACAAAAAAATATGTAAAAACAAGAAAGTAAATTGAATTTACTAGTCCAGTTAAGACAACGCCACATATATGTTGGCATAAAAATCCGTCCTTTTCTACTGAGGAAGAGCCTCACCAGTATTTGTACACTTTCGGTCTCGCTTTCTTCTCCTGCTACACCCGTGAGCTGCTGTGCCACACTAAACTCCTGTGCAACTAAACACCTCCATACAAACAATGGAAGATATTGTGCTACTGCTTTCACTGCTGTCGACCAATGCATTTCACAAACAGCGGTGTCAGGAGCACAGCATATACATTCAGGATGGGTGAGGATACAGTAGGATTTACAACTAACAATTCTGCATTGTCTGTGACACTGTGACAAAATCCATGACAATTTATTTTAACAGCTGTGAGAAGTCTCGAAAAGAAACTATAACAAGTCTTGCGAGGTATGACCCACTGCAGCCAGCAAAAATTTGCATTATGTCACCCCACGTATTTTTAATGTGTATCAAAATAAACAAAGAATACAGGAATCTGTTTATTAAGGGGAGACACTACAGGTGAAAAGGATAAACATTTTATACTAATAGATACCACCATTCAATTCCCCCAGTTGATTACTTTCATTAAGACAATAATTTTTTGTATCACACGTTTTCTGAAAGTTTATGTTTACATATGCAAATGAAACATAAGCTTATTGAATATGTACTAATTTGCACACATTTCCGGAACAATCAAAATTCTCTTTTACTTTGTTTACATATTAAAGTAAAGTGAAAGTTTTTACAGAGTGAATTTTTTATATTTCTTTGTATCAGAAGATACTGTCCACTGCCAAAAGAAAATAAATCAATTTCCGTCATGTTTTTTGGAATAAAATGTCTATAAATGAGGGTATGAATTAAGTATGAAGAAACACCTGAGTAAAACCCTTCAGAATATAGATAGGAATTAAACTGGACACTGGAAAACACTAATTTTGAGAAAACAGCCTTTAAAGATATATATTGTAAAGTTCAATACATTTTACAAGACACTAAAGGTGAATAGGGTAAAAAAGATTAAACATATATTTAAATATGCAAATTAGGCCTAATTTTATGCTAGATTTTTGAGAATTTAGGAGAAATTTAAATTTAAATAAACACCTTAATGTATATTTTGGATGTTTTCTTTCTGCTGGTCTGAAATGCTGTGGAAGCAAAATAGCACAAACTCTTAAAGTTCACCATTGCAAAAAAAAAACATGTTTTTACCTGTAGTGTCTCACCACATTGCTCTACAGCGCCACTAGTGGTGGAAAATGTCACGTGTGTTTTTATTATAACCAGTCACAGTCTAGATTAATAGCAATGTGGATCTTTAGGCCGGGAAACAAGTGGAAACCCATGTTTCCCATCTTAGTTCAGTGTGTTAGCTCATTAGCACCAAACATAAAGTGCAGCTGAGGCTGATGGGAATGTTATTAGTTTTTTGCAGAATGCGGTACATATGATCTGTCATAAAACACAAATCTCCATTATATTTTTTTCATATATCCCTTTTCCAAAGTGAGAGAGTACCCTGTGTCCTTTATATTAAAGTTGTACTTTAACCCAAAATCTTCTTTTTAGTCTATCTATTATAAATGCTAGCTTGAAAGTTGGCTATTAAAGTTTAGTAGATTCCTCCTCCACAGATAAGACCAGCTGTGGTCAGCTTGAAGTCTAGAAACTCGGCAAACCTCCCACTTAGCTGTTCATTGCTTTGCTCCACTATGTTCCAAACATTTTTTCGGGAGAGAATATCAATGCTATGAACTCTCGCTGTTCAGAAGACACCTCATCAAGATGAGTGACAAGTTTTTGATCGAAAACTTTTCAGATTGAAGGACTAATAACACGCTTTCCTGACTCAAGGCAAGAGGTTTTATTTCATTTCCTCTTGGATGGATATCAGTGTCTGTGTGCTTCCCACAAGCTGAGCTGTCGTAAACATTGCTCGGGCAAGTACCGCGTTGCACTGTGACCTGAAGGCTTCCACTGTCAGCTGTCCCCAGTGCCATTAACAAGAGGCAGATAAAACAAGGAAGGCATTCTCCTGAAAAGACCTAGATATGAATGAAATAGTGCTGACTGGGAGGTTTTGCCAAACATTAGCTCTTTTTATCACCTGTCACCTGACGCCTGCAACTCTGTCTGTGTAAAGCCATTAAGCAGGTATCTGAGGCCGCCAGGGCGCCGTGTGACACGAAACAAACGCCCTCTGTTATTCTTTGCCGGCAGTTCCTGGGGGAAATGGAGTGAGGTAATGCTGCTCCGCTTACATGATATGTGCACATGCAGATAACACTGCTTTTTGTCTTTCACACAAACACACACACACACACACACACACACACGCACACACACATACAGCACAGTTATTCAAGACCTTCTTTACACGTACATCAGCCTCTTACACACAAAGTGCCCAGTAAATTTACTGATGCACCTCTAGTGTTTTTCACTAGTCACACATACACAATTTTCAGTAACATTTCCATCTCGCGCCTTTTCCGCACACGCCAGAATAGATGCGGTAAGGGACAGTCCAGCAGATGGCGATGATGCTACACTCATTGATGCCGACTGCCATAAAACTCAACAGAAGTAAAAGAAGATGGGGCGAGGCCCGATGTGCGTGTATGGTTTTCTGCTGCTGTACGCCGCAGCTATGCGTCTGCATAGTATCATGTTCTTTCTCATGTTTATATTATCCGTTATGATATTATCTTGACCACTCAAATCATAGACCAACGGCAAGTTGCACACACGGTATCTACATCTCTATATCTATGCGGTGGAAGACTTCCATTATTATTTTCAGGAACAAGGCAGGCGAGGATTGTTTTTGTCCGGTGCCAATGTTCTTGTAATGTATTAAACATTGAACAAGTTTGCGAGAAAAATCTTATTACCCACGAGAACATTGCCGCAAAAAGTGTAAACCGTAAACAAGTTGCAGATTCAAATACCTCATCAGCAGAGCTATTTAGTTATTGGTTCACTCTGTCCCTGCAACTCCCCATGCAGGAAATGTTCCTGAACATATCAGGGATAGACCACATGTGTGAAAGGGACTGGATACAAGCGTGCACACACAGGTCATAATCCTTTATTGTCTGATGGATAAACAGAGTGAGCCGACCGTCCCATGTCAATGTTTCTTTCTAGGACAAACTGAGTCTGCGCTTCACTGCAGCTGCTGCTTCTTCCACCAAATCTGCCTCCTCTTACCTCCAGTTCAGGCTTGCCCTCTTCTTGAGGAGCATTAAGATATCAAAGGATTACCCCTATAGTCAGACTGAAATATTTTTGGTCCAATAAGGGTTTATTAAGGGCTTCCTATTTTCATTGTAGAGCGGATGAGGGGAGGGGTTGACAGCGGCTTGGGTTTTCTTTCATTGGCACAGTTTATACCTTTCAGCCTCACCGTCATCCTATTCATCACAGATACAATACTTGGCCAAATTCACTATTGAGTCATCTCTTGACAGAGTGTCTACCTCTGCCAGCTTTCTGTTTGAGTAGAGATCTCTGTGCGTTTGTGTCCCTATGTGATCTAGTACAGGCAAAGCAAAAAAAAAAGAGTTGGTATCTGAAAAGCAGAGCTTGGGTTTATTACAAGACACATATTTTCTTCAAATAAATGTTTATAGATAAAAATATTTTTGCAATTTTGTCTGTATGTCATTCAAAAATAGCTAACTGCAAAAATGTGTTTGCGTGCAGATACTGCGACTCAAATACAACCAAACTTTAAAAATCAATACGACTCACATCAAATGAATTTATAAACCAGTTCCTGGGATGCTTTCCTCTCCGGAGGAAAACAGTGAGGTGGTGGTTTTGTGGCTGAGCAGAATCTCACAAACCTTTTAAGTTTGATATATACTTTGTGTACTGTATACAGTATTAATGACAGCAGGGTGTAACAGGAGAACGGATTAAAAACATGGTGTGCAAGAAGGAATTTCTAAAACAACAGATGTGTTTTAATCCTGGGTGGGTGGGCCAGAAAGAGTTTAGCAGGAAACCTGGAGTTTTCGGAAGGCGTTTTCTCATATCTACTCCGGACATTGTATCACACAACAGCAGACTGTCCGTGTGAGACGCATTTTAACTTACTGGAAATACTCGTAATGAGTAGTATTACTACGTTTGGTTTCGTCAAGGGGTGGTGCTTGCGTAGAGTGTGCAAGACAGACAGACACAGAAAGTAATCTGCGGTCAAGTACCGTGTTCGTAAAATTGGTCATAAACACCCGGGTCTCTTGCCGTTCCTTGAATTTGTCTGACGATTTCGGCAGAAGTTCCCTGATCTCGTCGTCTCATATGACCGTTCTTCTTCACCCTTGAAGGTTTGTGTTTTTCAGGTTTCACACTTGTCGCGAGATAGAATTAGCATCAACATCATCAATACGCCCACTCGCTCACTGCGAATTCTGTCCGGCTGTATTCACACATGGGCACTATCGGACATTACACAGAATATGTACCAGGGAGCAGGCAGGATAAAGTTGTCGTGTCCGTACTAACTGATTCGGACATATGCCTTCTCACATACAAGCTCCTCCAGGTAATGTCTACAAGTTCATTGTGCTGATTTCTCACTGACAGTGTTCAGAGGACACTGAGACATTAAGCGAGACAGTGGACCTTTAGGGGCTCACTATGCTTGAAACAAAGTAGTTCTGACACCATGTTTTCCAGCCATGTCTGAGGCAGAAAGTGTTTCTACCTGTTTTGAATGGCCACACTTGAAGGCTGCCTCCCCTGTGTCTTTTGAATGATCCTTACCAATGGAGAGAAGGGCGCTCACTTTCAGACAGACTGTTTTCTGAAGAATTTCATGTTGTTTCGCTTAGGTCTACACACAAAGGATCTTGCTCATTATTTACAACTAGACTTGGGCATGGCCGTTAAATTGCTTTAAAAAGTAAAAGAATGGTAGACAGCCCTGTGGAGTTTTATTGCTAACTAACAAAAGTTCTGTTTGCATTCAGTGTTTCTTACCAAATATCATTATCTTTGAGGTCTAACAAATGTGTTGACGTGTTCTCATAAAATATTTGCAAAGCTAATTTTTTAAACATTGGAACATGGAAACATCAATCAGCGGCATAGCGTGAACAGGATTGCGTGTAGGTCCTTGTCTGCATGCACACTACAAACAAAACAGGGACACACTCATAAAACCAACGCTCTATTAGCACCTTTAAAGTCTACTGAAGTAGATACTAAGTTGTGGTCTATTCTGCAACATGAATAAAACGGTGTCCACTCATTCATTTTACAGTATGTTCCTGCCACTGTCAGCACTCTGCAAAAAAGGTATTTACATTTTTTCAGCTGTGAGTTATTGCTCGATTATTGTTGTGCATTGCATTGTGGGATAATAGTGTCCTTTAACACTCATGAACACGCTCGAAACTTCCGCAACTTAAGTGTACTGTGATGGAATAAAGGACTCATTCAACTCTAAATGAAACAAGTCTCTCATCTTTGTTGTGGTGTGCTTGCTGTAGGCTGATTTACTGGGCAACCTCCTCGTCACAACAACTCTTCAAGAAGGAGCCTCTTTGATACAGATCAGGGAGATTTTTCACAATAACATAGCATCAGATCTGTAGAAGGAGGCAATAGACAGTGCAGTACAGTATGTGTGTGTGTGTGTGTATTTTGTGTACACGGTATGTGTGTGTGGGAAGCCTGCCACATACAGTGAAACCCCAGGGCAGCACCAGACCGTATCTAATGGGAATTAAACAGCGTATTAAAACATCGCCCAGTCATCTTTCTGCACAGCCTCGTCACAACAGTTGGAAACTTCCTATGCTTGGCTGCTGGATCTAATCCAGTGGTGGGGGAGTATACACTTGGAGCAGTGCATGCTGGTTAAATGAAGTGATATAAGAAGGAAGAAATAGAAAAGAGCAGAAATGTCAAAGTCCAAGAAAGAGCATTCTAAATTTCTCTATAACCACCTTCTTGTCATGATCTTGGGTTTCCTGCTTCCTGTTTTGTAGGTACATTCCTCTTGTGTCATGTCTAGTTTTACTTCCTGTCTTTGTGTTTTCCCTCCTTCTGTGACTCTTTGCCCTGCACTGAATTGATCCTCCTGTGTCCCTGCCACCTTTGTGTCTTTGCCTACCCTCTCCAGCTGTGTCCCTTTCATGTGATTGTATATATACCTGTCTATTCCGTTGTTCCTGGTCAGTTTGTCTTCTATGTTTCCTGGTGTGGTCGCTCTGCTTTTTACCTTTTCTAATGTTAAGCTTTGTTAATAAAGCTCGCTTTTCGTTATCACACTCTGCGTTTGGATCCTTCCCTTTACCTCACCCGGGACACTTCTAAGACGAACATTAGGCCATTTGTTTTATTATAGTGCAATAAAACTAGGGAAACAAAGTTATTTTCATTTTAAATCATTTCTTTAATACATGAAATGGATAGACTTTGCCTTTGGGAAGAAATTGCTCTCATTCAAAAAGGATTGATCATTCAAGCGCAAATTTGCAATGGCTATGAACACGTTCACGCATGCATTCACACTTTCATGCATTCACACAACCTCACAAACCCCTTAACCTCCATGCCTTAATTTAACCCTCATAGGGCGAAAACTGTGACTGCCAAAGGGTGGGGAAATGTTGTGGACAGAGCGAGCTATAGAGCGGCTGGTCGCAGTCACAATTATTCTCAGGCTTAAAAATAACAAATGGACCTCCCTGACTTTGAATGGAGTAACAGTTAACAGCGATTTTGTAAATCAACCTGGTCATTGATTTACTCTTCTTACTTTTATTGCATTAACCTTTATTTATTGAGCACTTGTCATAACATTGTAACAAAGTGCTTTACGAGACAAATAAATTGGTACAGCCAGATGGGAGTGTCAGAAATATGTGTTCCAACTTTCCTCATTAGCTGGGTAATAGAAACTGGCTGGATCAATACTGGAGCAGCAGAGCCATTAAAAAAGCTTGAAGATTGAAGATGGGTATATATTCTTGTTGGATTTAATGTCCAATGGGCCTTTAAGAAAAATAATGATCTTAAGGAGCATTTTTAAACTTTAATTCTCAGAAACGTCGCTTGAATTGAGGATCATTGCTTTAAAAAAGTGGTTATTTCGGATTCTATGCATTGTATATGTAAGGAAGTGCGTTTACACGTGTGTCCAAATGTTGGTGCACATGACTGACACTCCACACACACTTCACAATGAAATTAAAGCACAGGAGTTAATGTGAAAACAGTCTGGCCTGGTGCCGCAGTAGCAGCAAGTTGTTTTTATTCTACCCGGCAACAAACAGTGACACACATCAAACACGCACACCGGGCAGTTAGCACCTCCACTGGCATGGGCCAATGTGATGTCATCAAAGACAGAAATCCCAGGTGCTGATGGGATAGGAAATGGTCTCTCTGGCTCACCCCCGACTCCTGGCACCTGGCTGACAACTGATGACATCTCCCTTTTCATGTAATGATCCCCTTGACTTCAAAGTGAAAGTAGGGGAAACCCATCTCTCACACACACACAAACACACACGTACGCAAAGGATAAAGATATGCGTTCATCTCATTTCTCTTCCCAGTGCTAAGGTGTGAGATGATTATAGCTGTCATGTCTTTTAGGTAAATATTCTTTAGATGTGAAAAGAAATTTGTGTCTTATGTCATTAAGATCACATCATGTGAAACCTGAGACATTTCATAACAAACCAAGGCGCAAATGGATAATTCAAAGTACTGATACAAAACAAATTTACTAGATTCAAATATGTATATGTATACTTACATACTTGATGGCTACATACATTGATATTGTACTAAAAGATTGAGGCTTAAGCTTTAAGTCCGTGGCTTACCGGTTGATGACATGGGAAAAAAAGAAACGACATTGTTCTTGTATTGTGGTGTAAGGCTAGTTTTTGACGTTACAAGAAAAGGCTTTTAGGATGATGCTGTTTTGGGTAATGTTGGCTCAGGTGGCTGTGTGTAAGCCTCCCAAAATACAAACACAAAATACTACAGACGCACTGCTTTGGCATGTGGAGAAATCTAACACCTCACAAGGCCCGCTGTGCATTGCTGAGCTATGATTGGTCGAGCTCAGTTTAGGGGAGGGGGTTAACAAACCGTCAGTTGGCTGCTCAGAAATGCAAAGATGAAACTATCAGTGACACTGACTAACTGCTGGAACTACACACACTCACAGAGACACACACAGTACCTGCATGCATACACCTTCACAGTGGTGCAAAGTAACATAAGTAAGCACATTTACTCAAGTACTGTTCTTGAATATAACTTTGAGGTACTTGTGCTTTTACTTGAGTATGTTTTCCATTTTCTGCTTCTTTATACTTCTACTCCACTACATCTCAGAAGGAAATATTGTACTTTTTACTGCAACTTTAGATACTTCAAAGATTCAAATCCTTAATACAAAATATAACTTATTAAAAAACATATGATATAATATTACAGGTTGAGATACCCAGCAGTGTATAACAGATAGGCCCCATCTTTTCAAATTGCAATATCAAAGTGATGAACACATGAATCACTGAGCATAATTCAGTGGTATCATATATATTATTATGAAATGGGCTATTCTGCATAATGAATACTTTTACTTTAGGTATTTTAAGTATATTTTGATGCTAATACCTTTGTACTTTTACTTGAGTCAAATGTTGAATATAAGACTTTAATTTGTAACGCAGTAATATTGATACTTTTACTTAAGATCTGAGTACTTCTTCCACCACTGCCCATTCATAAGGAGCTTGGCTGTAAACCGAATATATACAAAATAAAAATATTTTCTCATCCCTTTTCTCTAGACATTTTCATAATTGAATTTGACCTATTTGAAGGATTTTCATATAGTAATTCCATGCTATGACATTCTTACACATACCGTATGTGGTCGGCCCACACTGGATCTATTTCTATTCACACGCAGGAGGAGATCACGCAGGGCTGCAACGGACGAGACGTGACTGACAGGCGCACAGATGCCTGCCGCTGTGGCGACCGCTGACACAGCCAAAAATAATCTTGGAAGAACGGACAGAAATTCACCCCAAAAAGTTCCACAGATACAAGGCAGCAGGGAAATTATAAGGTCTGAAATGAGGACCAGATACACGACGAGAGCACGGGACAGGGGAGAGGACGAACGTCTGGAGCTGGAGTTGTACATTCTGGAGCCCATGCTGGAAAAAGCAGTGCCACATGACAGGCAAAACAAACAAACACACACAAAGTGGAAGGGGGGAGAAATCAGGGGAAAAGCTGATATGTTCCTGAGGTAACAGCTTAAGGCTTTAGTGAAGTGTTTGACTGTTCAGTAAATAAGCCCTACGTCTGATTACAAACAGAGTGTATCCACTGTCTCAGCCAGTGCTACACCCAACCTTGAAGGATAGGGGTCTCCCATGGGTAACTCTGTGGCAAAGTGTATTAAGAAACGCTTAATTGGTGATGAGTGATGCTCGTGTGTTCGAATCAGTGCAGCCCAGCCCGTGCCCGTGTTGAAAAATGAAAATGGCCAGCTTCTGTGAAACTTCACTTTAACCCGCATTTTGTATTGTGTTCCATCAGGTTAGCATACAGTGGTTGGCTGCTTTTGTCACAAAGCAAACTGTGTTCCTGCACAAAAATAGATGAGATAGCTCCAGTGGGAACAGAGCTATAGAAGTAAAATGTCAAAGGAAAAATCACTTCAAACACGACACTAGGAGAGAGAATATTAGTATTTAAAACTAGGCGTTGAACCTCAGATTTTTATTATTTCAGTGGATGGAAACTGACTTTGGTTTTGTCCTAGATTCCATTGTCGCCAAGGTTAGCAAATATTAGTCTGCTGATGGTCTTGAAATTATATAGTGCTTTTCTAGTCTTCAGAACCAGACTGCGGGACAGGAGAGAGGAGGATTGGTAGACATATTAGCAATTTGGCATCTAAACTAAAGCTAGGTTTGGTGTATTTGTTTTAGAGAATGCCTTCAGGAGCAATTTTGAGTTTAATATCTTGCCCAAGGAGAAGTGTTGCATCATTAAACAAAAAGGTTTAACAGGGGTCTATGGTCCTTAAAGGATAGGTTCAACACTCACATGCCACAAGTATGTTGAAAGAGGGTATCTTCCAAAGTAATGGTTTCAGTTGCACAAAATTCCCTCTTTGTCCTTTCCCAGATAGTATTTTTTATTCGCTAAGCTGAGAGTCACCTTGAAAACAAGTATTTGCGTATGTTATTCTTTGAGTTCAAATATTTCTGTGTAGGTATATTCTTGTGGTCTACTACTTCGATAGCATTAACTTGTCAAAGGGGATCTTTACTGTGGTTCCTCTCACATCAAGTTCCAGGGACAGAAGGCTTGGGGGATTGACCTCGTCTTAGTGTAGCCTCTAAATATTCCAATCTATTTCCATCCCTGGCCAGAAAACCCAACTGCTTATACTTCCCATTGCAACAAGATATGTTGTATTGCTTTTGGGAAACAAACAACAGACTGGCCTGACAGGCCACTGTAACTCAACAGCCCATCTGGGGGTGAGACATTATGAGAAGGGGAGAGACTGCTAAGTGCTTCAGACAGTTGGTTAAGCATGCTGTAAATAAGCACATCGTCTGTCAACAGTGGCACGGTGCAACGAGCTGCGGTGTGCCGTGGTGTAACACTTTTCAGATTTAAAAACATCTGTAGCCACCACCAACAATACAAACTACATTCAGGGGGATAAAAAGAATTATCCATGCTGAGGGAAAGACATCAACAGAGGGGAAGAAACTGCAATAAAGAGAAAGGGCAGGAACCACATAGGCCACATTAGAAAGAACATCTCAGCCCACAAGTCTTTCCACTTTCCAGTCTTAGCGTTGTGTGTTACGGTGTGGCTCTGCTCTGCACATGGAAACAAATAGGTGGGCCGGAGCAGAGTAATCAGGTAGTCAGCGGGAGTGTCAAACACCAGCAGCTTATACAACAACTCAGGGACCTTCACTGAGACCTTGCGGAAACCGTGTGGTTGTGTTTCCTCACTTTAACTCTACATCACACTGTGCAGATGACAGTGCAATTACCCTCCAAAGTACAGTGCAGGAAATTTCCCAGCAACCTCAAATCACTGACGCTCAAACTTAAGCCAAGTACAGGGCCACCAAAATTGCATCTCACATCTTAACGACAAGTAGACGCTGTAATGAGCCAATGAGGCATAATATCATTATAAAGACGCCTATTCCCATAAAGACATAGGTTCAATATTGTGACAGCTTCTGTCGGACGAGAGTAAAACTATGTTGAAGTTATTGAAAGCACAATAGTAACAAACTCTGTATATGTTGTAAAGGATAATAAGGTCTTTCTCACACTGCCTTCATCCATTAATGGCCTCCAAAGGGCTCACTCACCCCGGCTTAGCAGCACTCTCAAGTTAATGCCGCATTTCCATTTTCTCAGCATGACTTACTACTATTGTACATGCTTGACAGTGGACTTAAGAGAAAGAGCCCTTTTTACAGCCTTACTTTGTTCAGCTTTCACTAGTTTTACGTGATAAAGGAACCTGCCAATCTCATTTGGTGGAGGTTGTAGAAAATGCCCTTAAAACCAATCCTGGCTTCATGTTTATTATAACGAGACAATTACTTACTACGGAGTCGTGGAAGGCACCTTTGACATCAAGTAGTTGATTTACCAGTCAGTAACAAGTTATGAATAATTTATGTCTTTTTCAATCAACTTGCCCAACACTGGTGCCAAAAATGTTCCTTTGATTATGTCTATTGCATGCATTGGCAAGCTGTGAGGAATGCAAAGCTTTCTGAGACGCTTACAGCAACTGTTTGCCTGTTACTGCAATGAGATGAATAGTAGGTCCATTCAGGGGCGGAGCGGGTCCCACTTTCAGCGCCGGAGGTAAGCAATGGAGAGTGGCCCACCTCGATTGGGAAAAGTTTGCTAACACAATAATAAAACCTCTATTCTGGCACAGCTGCAAACCAACGACAAGACTTTAGATTGAAGAAAACAAGCAAGCAGCCTCATTTGCACTTGCACCACCCACATGTACGGAATATATATCTGTTATTTTGGTGCAACATCCTGCTATAATATCTCTAACACCTTTCACCTTTTGCTCTCCGTCTAGTGTACATTACTGTAAAATCCGACAGTGTATACTGTGTGTGGACTGTACAATTCGAAATCGACTGTCAGCTCAGCCCAAAACAAGACTCACATTTGTTAGAACGTTTTAAGGCTCTGGGTACCTCTTGGCGTTAGGATTAGGCACCAAAACCACTTGGTAAGGTTTAGGAAAAGATCATAGTTTGGCTTAAAAAGGGTATGTGTGTTACATAATTTGAGTTTTGTTCGCAAGTTAAGTACGTTATGTGTGTGATGCAAGTTACATTACAAAAGTTAACTTACGTATGTAACTTAAAATAAGTCGTCATTGAGATTTGATTTCACGTGACATGAATAGCGGTCTCTCGGGTGAAAGTCCTGAGTTTGTTTGACCCATTCATACACACTGACCTCGTCCCCACGCGGACGGAGTGAATGGACGGCCAAAGGGTGCCTTGTGCGTCAGTACAGATGCCGAGGGTCATGACAAAGCACAGGATTTGACAACCTGGGAATGAGACCGGGTTGTGTTGGCCCACGATACAAGCCCAAAATGGTACCAGTCGGATTTTCCCCAGTTTCTGTCCTCCTTGTTCCTGAATAGGCAGTCTGATATGATTAATGATTTCCTGGTAGAGCTGTTGTTCCAGTGTGTTGACAAAGTCTGGTCTGTGTGGGACTTGTCGCTGTCACGACCAGGTTCTGTATGTGTAGATTTGGTTGATTGCACAGTGTGGGATGCTCTCCAAGTCTGTGTTCACACCTCAAAAGGCACGTGTTGGGTGATCATTTCATCTAAGTTTAATGGGGCTTGAATTGGAAAATAAAAATCCCTATCAGAATCAAGAAATGCATTTGAGCAAGATACTATGGAAGTGTCACTGCACCTGTTCTAATATTGTAGGACTAATACCATAAATTATTTTTTTAAAAGCCACGAGTGAGGGTGATTTAGTCAGTATACTCTGAACACACGTTTAACCAGCGCAGACATTCCTAAACCCCATGAGAATATTGCTGGGTTATTAAGTCGATGTTTTATTCGGACTGCGCTTCGTGCCTTGCCAAAAAAGCTGGCAAGAGCTGTAAGAAGCCTTATTATGCTCGCCGGAGTGTGAATATCGGTGTAGTGAATTTGCTGTACTGTTCAGCTGTGTGTCTGTCGGTGCATTTCAGCGCACCAGTCCAGGTGTTTGCCGGCCACCGGATTGGAAAAAGCTCCTGCAGGACCATCTGTTTACAACAATTAGGATTACACACATGCTTCAACAAGAGAAGCCAGTGAAGTGTGTGCAACCGCTCACTTTAACAGTGCGCCTACATTTTGGCTGGTTTAATTGACTGCCGCAAGTAAGAAGAATACTAATGCTGCCTTAAAATGCTGTTGAAAAATTATTGGAATTCTAAGGTGAAAAGTCTTGTTATATATATGCATACAGAAAACATATATGTCACAGTTCATTTTAAGCACTGCAGAATACTGTGTAATGCAAAAGTCAATTTTAACATTGAAAAAAACAAAACATGCAGACCACATTTACTACATAAAAGATCTTTCCTTGTTTTTTTTTTTGTTTTTTTTATTAAAATGAGGTCTGTATTTGTTTTATATCCAATGCATTTGTTGAAGTTTTGGCAGATGTTGAATTGACATGCGTTTTTTTTTTTTTTGGTGTATTGATACAATGGGATGAAAACACAATGTTATTCGTGACCCTAAGATAAAAACATTTTGCTGTCAGCTGCACATTTGCAGATGAAACGGTGCCAAATGTGGGCTGACGTACTTCAGGGACTCCTGCAAATGATCATGCTATGCTAAAAAAGTATTGAGCCTTAAGCGGCATTCAAGAGATGCGCATCCTTTGTTGTTTGTGCATCTTAGCTGCCAGTTGTTTATGTGCAGCCCAACCACAACAAGTAAAAAATCTGCAATACATAGAAGAAAATGAATTATCCTCTGTGTAAAATTGTGTGGAGACTGAGGCAGGGTTGTAGGACAATAAAAGCAAAAGTTGCTATTGCACTTAGACTGTGACCAAATGTGTGGGTGTGACACGCCCTGATGAAGACTTGTTTTGAAGTGGAAATGAATTTGTTTCAAGCTCGGATTCAGTAAAGGCATTTGTACTTTCTTTTATGCTTTGAAGTGCCTTTCAGTTTCTGACCGGTGATTATTCTGTTTTTTCCTCCAAACTGTGAAAACCAAGATAGATTTAAGAGGTCATGGTCCTGAACTTCTGGGGCATAATATTTCCTTGTTATAGCACCGCCATCTGGTCGATCTGTACATTTTTTGTTTCCTGAAAAGTGGGGGAGCCAAACACATTTTACTGATGTATAACTCAAAGTCTTTAGGCAGTGGTGTATGGAACTATTGAGGTCGTTTGCTTCAGTAAAACTACACATACAACAATGTAGAAATACTCCACTCCGAGACATTTCTTTTTTAAACGAGTTACAAGTCATAAAAAAAGGAAAACTTTTCAACTTTAACAGTGTTTCTTCTAATCTTAATAAATGCTTCTTTCAGTGTAAAATCTTAATTCATCAGTACAGCTGTCAGACATGTAGTAGAGCACAATATTTCACTCTGAAATGTGAAGGAGAAGCACCAAGTAGCATAAAAAATAAACACTCAAATAAAGTGAAAGTACCCCAGAGTTGTACGGTATTTAAACTGAGTTCCTTTACAAAACTGCTCATTTTTCACCATGAACAGAAGAAGAGACAAGAAAATGAAAGCAGCTGATGAGTGCATTAATATTGTTCAAGTCTTGGTTGAAATGGTCACGTCTCTGCTGTGAAGCTTTCTTCCCACCTCATTGTGTCACTGCAAGGAAAGCAACCTCACAGAACCAGTAAGTTATAGCTCTGCTCGGTCTGCTCACGCGGCTTTCAAATTAGAGATCTACGAGCGGCACCTGAAGGCAGCAACAGTCGTGCTGCTGCCAAGAGAAGAATATATTTTTCTTCCCTTTTATCTACGGGACGTGATGCTGCGCGCTGATTGGCTGCTGGCCGCTGACTTGCGCTCCATCCTACGGGCCGACTCTCACAGACAGAGCCGGGGCTGAGTGCTCAGTCAGCGGCGCTCCTCCCGGTGATCCCCGGCCGACTACCCAACCGCTCCTCTTCACACACTCACACTTCCACACACTCACGCTCATGTGTGCGCCTTGCTTCTGTGCGCACCCCCGGCTGCTGCAACCTGCCGACTTCACCTGAACAAGCAAGCGGGGGAGCAGAACCACTAAACCATGCGTGCATATTGCATTATGCGATACCGCAGGTTATTACAACTTTTGCGCTCTTTTAGGAGGTAACGGGGGAGGTGTAAGCGTGCATGTCATCACCATGGATTGCCTTTTTCTTCTGATATGGACTTTACCCATCCCGCTGGTCGGCTGCACCCCAGTCAAGCTCCTGTCCACACTCTTGTCCTGGAATATTATCAAGGCATGTGGCACTTCATTAAACACGTATACACTCTTAAATCCACGTGCACCGCTCTAGTTATGGGGGGGGCAAAACAAACAAACACATATCTCTTTTCAGCATGATTGATGTCAACAGCATTGGTCGTGGTGAAAAGTAAGACAGGTGATTGTCATCCCAAATTAAACACCGAGCGCAAACTCCTGTTTCGACAGAGGAACTCAATTTATCATCTTTTGGCTTCCACTTTTCTTGCAACCTGTTGCTACCTGTCCATTTATGATTGATTTATTTTTCTTCTGCAGACGCTGCACATTTACTGCTCACACACCTCCCATACCGTTACTGCCAGCTATTCTTCCAGCGACAGCCACGGATTAAATCACGGTGAGTGCTTGTTTTTTGACATTTTCTGGAGGTTTCGTCCAGCTGGCACGATTCCACGTGTGTAGAGAGAATGTGAACAGACCGAAATGTAAGGCAGTGATGGACTCAGTTATTGCACTTGGATGTTGGTCTTGAATGAAGCTATTAGGAATATTACAACTTCACTGTTAGTGGGGTGCTTATTTGGATAATGTTGGGAACCCCTGCTTGGGTCTTTATAATGTGCTGACACTGCCGCAATGGCTGGAGTGCAGGGATTCCCCCTAGGCTGCTTTGACCCGTAAAAACCAAGGAAAGAAGTTAAGATGATTTATATAGCCTACTTTGATTTACTGAGGGAAGGGGATTCTTTTTTTCTCTGGCTGGAAAGAAAGCGTCCTGATTCTCCCAGCAGTACACCATTGCATGGTTTAGGTGAAGAACATACAGAATGTCTGAAAGAGGGAGGAAACAATAAAAACACTTTGTTGAGTTGTTACAGTTTCGGTTCTGACGATGGAAACGGTTAAAAGTTTATTTTGAGTGTTTTAATTGACTGGAACACCACGACAACTGCATGAGATCAGAACCAAAACACACTCACGTAGTCAAGTATTGACCCATATCTGACATGCGTCTAAGTATGATGTTGTTGGTGTTATGGCTTCGATTAAACGCCACCTGTGATCCATTTGAGGTGCTTCGCTCTGAGCAACAGCTGAGCGTCGGACCTTTCACTCCAACACAAGCTTTGTCATTTTGGTGCCACGCTTTCATTCCTATATTGACCTTTCTGTTTCGATGTTGGTGATGCACGTCGTGGTGCATGTCCTGGTAGAACTGGCTAAAAGTGACACCGTGTTGAAATATTTTTCATAGCGTCTATGCTGCAAAGGTTTTCAGCAAACTAAAATGTCAAAAGGAATTGACATGCAGCAATGGTCACTCTCCAGTGAGGCGTATAAGCAATGGCTAAATGCAAATGTTCGCACTCCTCCTTGACCGAATACTTTCCAGGGAGAATACTCTATAAGGAGATGAAGCGGGATGTTAGAAAGTGCGTATGTCAAAGAACACAAATCAACCCCTGAAGCAGAAATATCAGAGTATTCGATGTCAGCAACTGTCATGTGACTTACTTTCCGCCCCTCTTCTCCTCAGACTACGTGTTTGTAACGCCGGTGGAGGTGGACTCTGAAGGAGGATACCTGACGCACGATGTGAACAGGCGAAGCCATCGCAGCAGGAGGTCCCTCTCTTCTTCTGTCCACTACCGGGTCTTGGCCTTCGGGCAGGACATGCACCTGGACCTGCATCCGTCCCCTGTGGTCGGCCCGGGGTTCACCGTGCAGATGCTCGGCTCGGATGGTGTTGCCACAGTGATGGATGATGTAGGGTTTCACAACTGCCTGTATCAGGGATTTGTCCGCAACCTGTCGGCCTCTTCGGCAGCCATATCAACCTGCTCTGGACTGGTGAGTGTCTGCCAGTAATGACACCTACACACGATAGGACTTTCAAAGTCGTCGGATTGCTGATCACATTACACAACTGTGTGTGTTTATAATGGGGTATCTCAAAGGTGAGGTTTGGGGGGGGGGGTTCACACATTTCAAGACATTACACGAGGAGGAATCCCCGACAAGTCTGACCGCTCTCCAAATTACGTTTAGCCAACAAAACCCGCGAAACAGGAGTTCTTTTCTCGCAAAATGCATGTCCGCAAGGGTCTAGCGGTCTAAGTTGCTTATGTTCTGATTTCTAGCAGGAAGAAAGGGGAAAAAACTGAAAAGAATAGCCAAGCTGCTGATGTTCTGTTGCAGGTGTTAAGACTCCTCCTGATATTCACCTCCACCAAGGAGGTTTTGTTTTTTGGCTTGGTTTGTCGAATTATGGAAAAACTATTGTAACTTCTGTCCAAGTGCCATATGTAGTTTGCTATATTTCCGTATCTTGTACACTCATGAGGTTTTAGGTCGACGCTGCTGTCATTGTTGGTCAAAGCAATTTCTACACTACAGGATTTGGAATCGCAGTGTCCAGTTACTTAACCCCCTAGATATCTCTCTGGCGTCCGTCAGATTACGCCTTTGACATTTTAGACACAGCTATAGCTCACAAGCGAGCACTTATTGGTGTCTGACCTGATGCTTATGTCTGCGACCTCCAAAAAATGTCGGTGAGTGGAAAATCGGGGTTAAAATTGTGTAGTCTAAACCCAACATAACTCCTTAGTTCTTCACGCATTGCAAGCTTTTGTTTTCAATTGATGACATGGTTATCTTCTTGAGTGGATTAGAAAATGTATCATCCCTTCGGGTGGATGAAACTTTTCCAAAACAGTATTTCAAACATGCTTATAGAATTGTTTTTCATTTTACTGAAAAGTTTAGAGGACATTTTGGAAATCAAATCAGATTTTATGTCCCACCCCTACTTCAAGATCCATACCTTCATGCCCTAAAAGCCTTCTGTCCTCCAATGACCCCATTGCTGTGATGTGTCTCCGTCTTCACAAGGCAGACCTTGGTAATATGGGTGAACTGTAACATGACATCATTACCCATGAGTGTAAGCATTAGTTTCTTGTGCTCTGCGAGGCACTTCTTTGAACGTTGGGAGGTTGGTTGGAGTGGAAAAAACAGAATGGAAGGATGAAAGGAGGAGAGCATGAGAGGAGAGAAATGTTGACTGTACGGCACATGAAAAAGTGCAATAATACAGTTGAATTGTCTATTGCAGTGCCAGCACACAATGACAACCACACTCAACATATTGATCACAGAAAACAGTCTAAGGGAGACCATATTGACTTATTCTCTCACCATATGTAATTCCTGCAGGAGCTAATTTTGTCTGCTTTTTGTGTACAATTCATCTGGAAGTGAGTCCATGAGTCCAACTGTTCACACCAGCATTCATTTTATGACTGTCTTCAAGTGGAGGACTGGTAGTGGAAAAGTGTCTTCATCGCATTTTCCATGTCACTGCCTTTGTTTATGTATCTACGCTAAGTTTTGGTCACCGCTATTTCCAGTTTGTGTGAGTCACCACACCCACTGGTGTACTGTGTAAATGAGTATTAGAAGAAAAAAAAACCTCAACATTTTTTCCAATAAAAGATTGTCATTTTTTACATTTCTGTTCAGTTGTAGGTATATTCTTTAACATATTTGAAGAGAGCAAGGTTAGCTAGCTGTTTTCTAGTGTTTATTCTAACCAAGCTAAACATGTTGTGACTCCAACCTCCGTACTTAATGCACAGACCAAGCGGCAACCTCCGTGCCTGAAAGGTGAAGCCAATGCCCAAAGCCTGCATTCTCTCTAATAGCCAGCATATGGAGCTAAATCCGGGCCAAAAGATTTAGTAATTTAAGAAAAAATAAGAATAATTTAAACTGAAAGTTCAAGTTTTGATCTTGAAAAATACAATAATATAATCCATCTAAAAATGAGTGTATTGAAAAGTTTTTTCAGATTGAATATTATTTTGATTCAGTTCTGTAATTCTTTAGAATAAATTATTTATTTTCATTTTTCACTTTCATATGTAGTTTCATATTTGATTTTTTCACTTTCAGACTTTTGGCCCTGATCTGCGTTCAAAGTGCTATGTGGAAGTGGAAAACCTCAATCCCTAAAGTGTGGCTGTTGAACTGCACAATCTGTCATAGTACTACTATTACTGGTACTACTAATAATACTGCCATTGGTACCGAGTACGGTCTAAGACAGCTCGCTTAACGGAACTTTGTCACTGCCGTCAGTTTTTTCAGTCAATCACGGGAATATGGTGTATGGAAAGTGTTGAATCATACTTCTGGTACCTACGTTTCCTGAAGGCAACATGGTTAAAGTTTCTCAGCCTTCTTTGTTTTGCTGTCACTCACATTTCAATGCCCCTCTCAGTTGAAGCCATGCCCCCCACGCCAGATCAGGGCCAAAAGTCTGAAAGTGAAAAAATACGATCTGAAATTGAAAAAGATCTGAAAGTGAAAAAAAGAGGTGATACAAAAAAAAAAAAAAGGCATTTCAAACTGTAAAAAATAAGATCTAAATCTGAAAACATAAAATCTGCAAATGAAAAAAACAAGAAGTGAAATATGAAAATACATATGAAAGTAAAACATTTAAATAAATTATTTATTCCAAATAATTACAGAACTGAATCAAAAATAATATTCAACCTGGAAAAAGTTTTTATACGCTTTTATACATTTTTATTTTGAAAAAAATTATTGTATTTTTCAAAGTTCAAGATCAAAACTTGAACGTTCAGTTTCAATTATTTTTTTCAAATGATTACACTTTTGGCCCGCTTTTTAGCTCCATACCAGTAGGGGGAAACTCCACTGGTTGCAAAACGAAGTTTAATTCTATAGAAGTCTATGAGAAAATTACACTACTTTGCACTTGATTAATACCTCACTAAACATTTTCCTCAAGCGTTTATGGTCTCAATCGCTAGTTTCAAGTCTTCTTCAATATAGCATGATGTTAATTTTATAAATTATGGTCCCATTTAGAGTAAAATAGATGATAAGGCTATATCACTGATGCTATCAGTTATGAATTTTGATTGATTTGTGTAAACTCTTCACATTCAAGGTATAGATTTTTTTCCACCACAAGGACTCCTTAATTACAAGATCTCCTGCTTTCATTTGTGGTTTATGAGGTACATGGACCCTCTGGCCCACCAACACACACTCATTCCTTGACACATCCCACACCATCCTGAACCAGATAGACACAGCTACACCTCCATAAAAGCCATACCTCCATTTATCATCCAGCCTTCATCCCTTGTCTTGTCTCCTTCTGCGCTTGCCTTGTTCATTTGTCCTCTGTTTGCCCTGCCTCAACATCTCCTCTTGTTTGCAGCAATTAAAGCCAGGGTGAAGTTTGAGCCGCCTGGCTGGCACTGCTAATCTTCGCTTTGTCCCTTTCATTAGGCTAGCTCCCACTCACAATAAAACACCACTGACCCGTCCTCTTAAAAGCTCTGCGAGAACACAATGATTGAGTCATGATTGCATTTGAATGGGCTGCGACAAACACTTTGATCTATTTTTTACTCCTCACAAGCTTTTGCCTACTTTTTTTTATTTTCCTCTTCCAAGCGCGACACTGGGGCCATCGTTGGTTGGATGTTCACTCAGCCTGTTAAGTGGACTCATGTTGTTGTATATATGTCTCTCCACGCAACACTGTTACGAAAATGGAAGATGAGCGAATAAAGTGAGACAAAATGACGGGCGCATCGAAAGCAAATTATTCGCCGTTCCCGCCTCTCTCAGTTTCTCTTAGTGCGTCTGTGTGTTGGACTGCTGTAAGGCTTAGAACAACGAAAGCAGTTGACCCTTGCTTTTCATCTAGGCCTCTACCCAGAATATTTGGATTAAGTACAAATGAGGAAAGAGCCATTCAAGCCTGCCCGATGCAACGACAGGCTCGAGAAAGAGATTAAGGTGGGATTAAAAACCATTGTAAAAAGGAAGAAGTCAGAAAAAAGAAGAAGAAAAAGACGGGGAAATCCAGGGAAACACAAGAGAGGGGGAGAGAACGTGTTGTACAAGAATAATGGGAATTCATTGTCTGGGGTGGAAGCTTTCAGGGATGCTGGATGGTCTCTTTATAGAGAGTTGGAGAGATGGACTGTTTTATATCAAAGGGCTTTTTGGAGGGGAAACGGGGTGAGAGCAAGAGAGGGGGGGAAAAGAAAGAAAAAGAGCTTCATCGTACTTCATGTCCTTTCAGCAGAGGAAAGAGGAGAAAAGGGAAAAGAAATTGTCTGGAATATACGTTTTTTGGATTTGACCCTACTTGCAAATAGCAGCAGAGGTGTCAGCACTGCCAAGGCCAAGCAGATGGAAGTGGGATTCAGCTGTTTAAATGAAGACCAGGGCGAGATGGTATTAAGAGCAGGGCTGGATGGATGACTGGCAAAGAGGGATTTACTACTGTAAATCCCCATTAATTGAACATGGTGTTATTTGTTGCTTTTTAATTACTCTCTCTGTGTCCTTATCAAGCTCATGTTTTCGAGTGGAATGAAGTTGCCCGTCTCTTTTGCATGAGAGATGAAAGGATGTCATTTCAGATGCAATACTCTCTGTCTCTTTCGTCTTTTGAGGGTCTCTCATCTGAGGTCGCTTTTCTGGTTGACCCCAATCCTCTCTGCTTGTGTATATGGGGGTTGGTGGGTAGGTTGAGGGGGTTCACACAGGTTCTTCTTGTGGAGTGAAGGTTCAGAGCTGCTTGCCACTCGTGTGAATGCAAAGAAGAGAAGTGATTTACTGCTCCCCTCTGTCCTTCTAACCCCTTCCCAGGATAGGATTCTTCTCTCTGGGGTGACTAGGGCAGATCCGGGCCTGCTCTGATGCCCGGGAGAAAAATACTCTTACCATATAGCCTCAGAACGTAATTATCATTTTGACACTTGTTTGCAGCTCATGAATGAATGAATGAATGAATGACAAAGCAGTAGACAGACAGATATACAAACATTTAAAAATAGTGAAAATACAACGATTTGCAGTGATCTTAGGCGACACAGTTCTGAGAATATTGTTGGTTTCTTTATCATTATGTCAATATTTTTTATTAATTTAATAATTATTTGGACTACAAAATATCAGAAAAGAGTGACAAAAAAACCCATCACAATTTCCCAGGTATGAAGATGACCTCTTATTATTGCATTTTTTTGTACAACCGACAGTCCTATACCCAAATATGTGCAATCGTTAATTGTTTAGGCCCTAGATATACTATATTAGGATATGTTGCATAATTGTTATACTCTTTAAACATATGGGTAACATTATCTGAAATACCTTTCCCTGCAGATGTCAGCATCTGAATTTGCGATTTTTTTATCTTCTTTGTCAGTTAGCTATGCAGCCACACCTGAGACAAATGGATGAAGTTATATTTTGCATGCAGTGTTAAGAAATACACTTGCTGCAACATGAAGTTGCCCTGTACGACTGCTTTAAATAACACCTTGACATGCCTTCATTTCTCAAACATTTGAGTGTTGGATACACCCTACGCCAGGCTGGATGTTCATGTTGTGGTGGAGCCGACCATGACCTCTACTGTGACCTTTCCCAAGCCCCTACGGGTCAGGTCAAAGACGGGTTAGGCTCTATGGAAACTGAGCTCCTCGGTCCAAAATGACCAAAACGTGCAATTCAAGGGATCATTTTTCCTCTTCCTGTAGGACTTTCTAAGTCCTTAGTTTGATAGACCATGCGCGGTGTCATTTAATGACTTTTTAGTCCATGGTATTCAGTTGTGAGTAAAAGAAGAAATGATGACAACTTTATGAAACATATTAGGCAGGCCGAGTGCTCGCTGTACACACACACTGTTCTGCTGTCACACTTTGACAGAACTCATAAATAAGGCTCCTATTAAAACACAATCATTCTTAAAGTACCGATACTATTACAATTGGGCATTGTACCCTTTTTAACGGCAGGGATTGCGATATTTTTCTCGTATTATACCGTGCAACACTGGTTTTGAACTTTGTGTCAAAGTGTCTCAGTTTCCTGGTCAGTTGCCTCTGTTCACATTTCTATAGTGTCACGTCTTTGATCCGTGTGAGCTTCTTATGAAGCAAAGTCTTACTAAACATTATAAACTAATCACAGCTTATATGTGCTGAGATTTTTATACCATGCTCTGGTTGGCTCTGGAGACTTCTTGGATGTGTGTTGGGAGTTGGCCTAATGACCCAGAAACCCCCCAGGTACACAGTTTACAACTTAAATGTATGTTTACACACCCATGTGTGAGAAAAAAAAACCTAGAGAAAGTGTCGATACGCACCTCCTCCTCCATTTCCCCTTCATCTTTTCTGGCAGCTCAGATCAAACCTGTCTGATGGCCGTCGTTGACACGGTGCCGCATGTTGTGGCAACCACCAGTGACTGTTGTAAGAGGGGAGCTCAACCTACGACCTCTGTCTGTCTCTACCAAGCATGGAGCTCCCTGTGGTGTGAAGAATGCTTTGCTCTTTTCCCGGACCTCGTTATTGATGCTGCATGTACTGCAGTCTCTAGACGGCTTGTGTTTGTAGAACACATCACCCTGTGAATATATGAGAGGTCTAGTTCCATTACTTGCTGGGAAAATGTGACATCCTCTCTTTTGCGAAAACTGTTGCTGGCTTCAAAGCCTCATAAGTCATTTTGTTGTTTAGTAAAATTGAATATGTAGATTTATGTCAGTTCCATTCCAAAAGGGCTGTATTGGATATTGAAGTGACATTTAAATATCCAAGAAAGTGTCCGTATACCACATCTGGAAAATGGAATAATTTGGCCAAAAGGCATACATTTAAACACTCACTTGTTCTGTTTGAATATTTAACATGTGTAGATGTTGTAATTCCATTAGACTCTTCGTGGAACTGAGACAATATATGATTACTCATCCGCAGGGCTGTGAACCGGGACAACATACTATGATGTGTGTGAGTTTGTCAGTGTGCTTCAAATCCCTTAGGCTTTTGCAGAGTTAAAATGACACTTGAATGACTGATTTCCAGACAGAATTTGGGCCATTTGTACCTGTCTGTTTTCTGTAAAGGCCAACAAATTGGAGCGTCTCCCCACTACAATATGCCTCTCTGGCTTGGCCATAATTCAGCGTCTGGGCTGGGCCACAGAGGAGCTCCGAGATTGGCGCTACAAGAGGAGAGTGGCCCGGAGCCGTTCCCTGGTGGTCTCGCCGCTGACAGTGATGTAGTGCCCACTGTTAGATGCCAGCGGGAGAGGGGGGGTCAGGTTCTCAGCATGGGTGTGGGATGTTGTGTGTGTGAAGGGGAGAGAAAAAACAGAAAGTCTGTGTGTGTGTGTGTGTGTCTGTGTGTCTGTGTGAGTGAGTGAGTGTGTGTGTGTGTGTGTGTGTGTGTGTCCTTCCCAGTCTGTGCAAGGTCTTTCTCACACAAGACTAATGGCTGGTGTTGAAGTCTTCAAGTGGATGCTGCAACTTCTACAAACAGAGCCCATACATCAAATCCGACCTACTATTGTCACCACTGTGTTACGTTCACTGGTCCTGTGGTAAAAAGGTCCAGGCTTACAGTAAAGTACCAATTACTGCCAGGATGAGTATCAACGTGTTTCTTGTATTTTTATTTAGTCTTTGTTGTCTCGGGTTAAAGTTCAGTATGTGTTTTACATAAAAGACTGTGCTCTTGAATGTTGAAGACATCGTCCTCAACTGGCGCACAGCAACCTTTCGGCCCCAAACACATTCCTGATAGGAAAACACATTTTACAACCTTCGGTTCATTCAGCTTCTCTGGGTGTTAGGGTGTGACAGGCACATATGTAGAGAGAGCACACTTCCCATCTCTGTAGCCTCCACCTTTCCAGCCACGTTCTATTGCTTTCTTTCTCAACAAATTACAGCATTACTTTAAATTAATTTAAATTACACTTTTACATCATTTGCATCACAGCACCACTGTATTTCTAAATCAGTAAAAGTGTTAGGGCTGCACTGTAACATAGTTAAAGTACAATTAACAGCACTTTAAAGGAGGACATTTCCATTTGTATGGGCTGGTGTGGGAGTAGTCCTCCTGTTCCCTGCGGTGTCTACACGGGATAGCAAGTGGGACCGTGCCCAATGGCTCCAAATGACAAAAGACTCATCCAACACTATCAGTTTCTCTCTTTGTGTGTGCCCACCTCTGCTCTGTTCCCTAGACATGCTTAGAGGGTGTCAGTAGGTTGTTCAAAGACAATTAGTGAGCCCAAACACGGTCTGCAAGACTCCGGGCTGTTTACACATTGTGAGCCCTAATCAGTCGTACATGACAAGGGTTATCTAGACATAATACCAGTAATGGGGTGGTTGCAAACGGCCTGGCTGCAGTTCACCAATCCTGAGCCGTTTTCTCCGTTGCCCTTTTACACATGGAGCACACGACAGTAGACTGTCTGTTACAGACGGATTCTCACTTACTGGAAATACTGTTTGATTTAGGCAAGGGGTGGTGCCTGGGTTGAGCGTGCAGGAGGCAGGATATGGCGCGAAAACACTGCGGTCATATAGCCGCTTTGTAAGTTGGTCATAAACAACGGAGTCTCGTTCCTTGAATTTGATTTGGGCATCGGATCTTACGGACAGAAGTCCCCGAATCTCGTCTTTTTGTTGCCGTCCTTGTGCAAATGACCCTTCTTATTCACATTCATGTTTGGGTTCCTATGGGTTTTTTTGCGCACGATGCATGGAAACGTCATCAACAAGCCAACTCGCTCGCTATGAAATCGGGAAAACATTACACTGACTATGTACTTGGAAGCTGGCCGGGTAAAGTCCGTTTAATGTCCGGTCTGAATAATTCGGCCTTTTTGCGCTCTCACATACAGCTCCTCCTGGTAATGTCTAGATAAGTTCAAGGTTGCAGTGCATGTGTGAAAAGGGCTTTGTTGTATTTCTATGAACGCTACTGTGCACTGTGAGATGCAGTCATTTGAAGTTAAAGGAGGAGAAATTCTACCAGCGCAATGAAAGGGCAAAACCCTGTCATTGCCACTTGGCTCTTGTCTAGTGCACCATCTTCTTCTGATCCAAGATCCAAAATTACCATCTCTTCTCTACCCAGTTCTTACCCCGTTTTAAAGACACATAATTCACTCGAGCAGACTGTAATTACTCAGATTATGATTCTATTGAATAAGTTTGATGCCTGAGGGGCCTCTCTGCTCCTGTATGATTTTTCCCCCTCACCACACACTGTTCACGTGATTCTCTGCTGAGCTGGAGTGCAGATGTGCTTTAGAGCTCGGTAATCACCAGCTTGGGGCTTCTCGCCGCTCGGCACTAGTCTTTAACAGCATGTAAGCACTTACTCATTTGCCTTATAATATCATGGTAGGAAACCTTAAAAGAGACTAAAGTTTATACAGAGACAAGCTAAAGATGCCGTCTCCCCTGACATAAACCGTTATATTGCCAAAGAGAGTGAGCTGATTGTTTGAACGGCTTGGATTGGCTTTAACCAAGGAAAGGGAAAAGTTCTGAGGGCAGTTTTCTGATGTAGAAAATAGTACCATTGCTCATTGGACGTGACCTGGTTCAACCTGTAATCTGACTGTGTGAATCTGTGTGTGAGAGTCAGAGAAATGAGTGAGTCGTAAAGTGGTGTTTAGCAGAGAGCGTGCATCCCTTTAATCTAGCCAAGTCTTACAAGTGTTAATGCACAAAGATAACTAGAGGTCTGAAGACAGCAGAAACGTTGAAACTCTATACAGCTCATCTGTCTTTTTCATCTCACGACATTAAACGTATAGGCCAGCAGGAATAATGTTGTATGTATATGTATTATCTGCAAGATGCTTAATATTCATGCGTATAAAAATATCCCTAGAGCTGCAGTAGGTGGTGTTTTACTTTGTTGGGTTTGAAAGGTTATTCATTAAAACATACAGTACATGCTGACAAAAGAAAATTTTATCTACGCACACACACACACACACACACACACACACACACACACACACACACAC
>CALSBV010010478.1:6745829-6835436 GCA_943590825.1 Bovichtus diacanthus
CACACACACACACACACACACACACACACACACACACACACACACACTGCAGATGGAATACATTTCCTGTCATTATTATCGTCACAGATCTGTTAACTGCTGGAAAAGAAAGTGGACAGCTGGCAGATGTAGTGATACAGCGAGAGAGCAAGAGAGAGGCAATGGGTGTGAGTTTTTAGTTAATGAAGTATCTTCAGACAATTAGGTCCGTCATAGAGTTATTTTTTTTGGGGGGGGGGATTATGAAATTATCTCCCAGTGTTGCGGGATGACTACGCTGATATTGTTTGACGGAAGGTGCTCAAGAAAAATAAATCTAATTAAAGCGCGTCATCTTTAAAAGAGGGATATTTGATGATGAGGTGTATGTTTTTACAGGTCAGGCCTGTTGTAAATGCCAGACAGAAAGACAGATGAAAGGATGGGCAAATAAGAGTCGACAGCAGTGTGTGCTGATGGGAGACACCTCCTTTGACCTCCCCAAGCTCTGTTTTGAATTCCAATGTATTTTGGGAAGCTGCAGTCACTTTTGCCAAGGACCTTCTCTTTCTTAATTCAAGTCTTTGATTTGATATATTTTATTCATGGCTCAGGAGAACATTTTCCTTCCAACACTTGTGCTCGCAGGTCGAGCCTTTCAGTGCGATGCTTTGGGAGCAGGTAGCTGTGAAGTATCGAGCTCAAGGCTGTTTTGGCAGGTATTGATGTGCTGGGATTCAAACCATTGACACTATAGAAGAAAACTCCCAAGCAACTACACCATGTGGACCTTACATGTAGTCAAAATAATGAAGTTTGACAGTTAACTTCCTGTAAAACTTCCCATCGCACCTTCAAGATTGATGGATGAAGATGGAGAAGATGATTTATGAACAGATGAAATATGTGCTGGCAGCTAGACTGTTAAGGGATGGAGGGATGGAAGGATGGAGGGTGGAAGGATAGATGGATGGATGGATGGATGGATGGATGGATGGATGCTTAGACAGATAGATGGGGCTGATGATGGCAGCCTGCCATGTATCCAGGCAATGTTTTGACAACAAGAGCCTCGCCATGGCTTCCCTTTTGTCTTGCCTCTGTTTATTTTGCCACCTGCTACTCTGGGGGGAATGGGGTCAGCTCAACAGGAGCACACACACACACACACACACACACACACACACACACATAGACACACACACACACACACACACACACTTCAGTATGGGGAAATAGATGACACACACACACACACAAAGGTCAGAGGTCACTGGGTCAATGGGTGTATGTGTATGTTTTCGATAAAGTCAGTGAGCATGTGCTCTTATGGATGCTGTGTGTGTGTGTGTGTGTGTGTGTGTGTGTGTGTGTGTGTGATTTGTCTGATGGAATGCACAGCTATTTTTTGTGCATTCGGTGGGTTGCGGAGTGAATTAGGTAGAATTCCGTGGTCAGACGGAATGTTTAAGGTTCAGTAGCTCAGTGTCTCAGTTCAGGGGGCAGCTAAGGCTACTCGACTAAAACTGAGACCCAAAACACTGAGTTAGTCAGCTGTTATGACAATATGGTAGCAGGCTGGACATATTAATACTTCTTCTGGGGACAAAACATGTCAACAAAGGCAGGATTCATTCAAATGTTGCCCTTTTCTGCAGCAGTGAAGTCAAATTGATTGTTGTCGACATGCACATCCACGTTTATGTTGACTGATTTCGAAGCACTAAATACAATGTATGATTAGTAAGTGTCTGGCAATAGATGAAGTGGTGAATGAGAAAAAGGCATTTCTATTTTGATGTAGATCACCAGGTAAACATTTGCGGGAGAAAAATATTTACCGTCAAAGAATAATCTAAACACAACACAATTCCAAAAAAATACCCTGGTCACACTTTTTCAAAATTGGATGTAATAATAAAAAAGAACAATCACATAGTACACTTTATTATTTTGGGAAACAAAGCCAGGAATACAATGTTTGTACTGCAATGTTTGTCGGCTTTGAGTAACTTTTCTTTTGAGTTAAAGCCCTTACTTGGATTGAACCTACTGTATTCTAGGTGCACACATGATTTAGATGTTGTTAGAATCAATTAAAAACAAAGCTCAGGCCTCCATGAAAATAGTGATTTCACGCTATTCTTTCCTCCAACTAAATAAGACATATCCTCCCCTCAACAGCTGTATGCTCTGGCACCGTGCACATCTGCCTGATGTGTGGATAGATAGGTGATAAGTGTAGTTGGAGCTGATCTGGAAGTAAAATGTGTGTTAGCTCTGTGAAGAGGAGGAATGATTGTTGGCTTCCTTCAAAAGCTGCTTCAGCTACACTGTAGCTTTGTCAAGGCCAAGAAGTGGAGGCTGGATAGCTCTGTGCTATCAAATTCCATTGTAGGTTTTTGTACCATATGTGAGGTGCATGACTGCGACGTGGTGCTGCATGATGTGTATTAGTGGTCAACCGATTGTAGGAGTTTTTCAATGGCTGATGTAGATATCTAGCAGGGCGGACGATATAATGGCGATATATTGTTGTTGTTTTTTTGGTTGTTGTTTGTCGTATCGGATCAAATGCAACAATTGAATAATTTTAACTAATGAGCTGAAGTAGATCAGCGCTCTGTCTGCAGTGCACGCATTTTAAATAAAAATAGCTATCAACTGTCCACAGGCAATCAAAAAACTAGACTTTGAAAAAAAAACGACAAGTTTCGAATGAAAACTAAATAGGGTTTTAGTGCACTCAACAACAGCATTTATCAGCACAGAGCAGCATCCCCATGGTTCTGTAAATCAATAAAAAAACAAAACAAGTACGGAATCAGGTGATTTGGATTACCTCATGGCAAATGGCATTAAACGGCCCGATAACTACGACTAGTATACAGGATGTTATTAATGCAACCGTCTGTTTTCTTTGAAGGCAGTAACTCCAGAAACATGTGGTATACAGTTCACCTCTGGTGTCAAGTACAACATACAAAGATTGTTGTGGGGATTTGTGACTAATCTGTGCTTTTCACTCATTGACCACATCTTTTGTGTGTGTCTTCCAGTCAGGTTTGATCCGTTTGTCTCAGGAGGAGTATTTGATCGCTCCGCTGCCCCAACATCTGGCTCAACAACACAACTACAGCGCCCCTGATGGTCACCACCCGCATGTAGTCTACAAGCGCTCAGCGGAACACATCGTCCACAGAAGATCTAGCGGCCCACCTAGCACCAATTCTTCCACACCTGACAACCCATACCTTCACCATCATCATCAGCAGCACAATCACCATGACTACCAGCATGGAAAGCTGCAGAGGCAACACTTCTGCGGACGCCGCAAGCAATGTATGTAAGGGAACCTTTTATTCCTTATACTTTTTTATCATACAAATCTTTGTTTTAACATTTATTTATATCGTTTATTTTGACGGTATAAAGAAGTTCTACTGATGGTCACACCTTGAGTTAACCTTTTTGCATGTTTTCCTACACAACTGTAGTTTACTGACACAAGCATGCAACTGCAATATGCATAATTCAGATACTTATGCACAACACTGTTAACTGTAAATAGGTAATTACAACATTCCATTATGATTTTACTTTAGAAAATGCATTATATGGTGAACTAGTTCAAAAAGTTAAAAGATTAAATACTATCTTATATAGTATACAGTGTACATCCTTACTCATAAACATTAAAACTAAAGGAAATGTGTTTTTGACTTTTCTGTCTCAGTATTATTAATCTTTAATTAAACATTATTTGGCTATCCCTATACCAAAAAGGAGAATTCTATTCAAATTCTACTGTGCCAGAGTAGAAAGGCCACTGAAAACGCAGTTAGACCATTACGAGTCATACAAATGTTAGCCTAACCCTCAGACAGTATTCTATAACATTAAGCATTGTTGCCAGATTATTGCATAACTAACATGAAAGTGTACATTGAATATTTTATAAAGCAGTTAACCCTAAACCGCTGCGGTCTCTATATGTGTCCATATTTATTATGAAGATTAATGTCTGTATTAAATGTTTTTGAGTCCAGTGTAATGGAGCTACATCAGCCCAAAGGCTAGTTTACAGTTTTATCTTCCCTTCTTGTGGTGAGAGGTAGGAAGCAGCGTGGGGAGTGAATTTCCTGTCCTTTCAACACCAGAGCCTGTACTCTTATCACCAGGCACGAGCCAGGAAAAGACAGTTCATTCATTTGACCCTCACTGCCAAGTTTTCGCTCTCCCTCTCTCTCTCTCTCTCTCTCTCTCTTCCATCCTTCCTTTTCTGCCCTGCTAGACGCTCCCAAGCCTCCCGCTGAGGACAGGTTCATCATGCCTGACGAGTTTGCGATACCTGAGGCAGAAGGGCCAGGAAGGGCGAAGAGATCGCCCATTAACTCCAACAGGGTGGGGGGTCTGAATGTGGAGACCCTGGTGGTGGCAGACAGGAAGATGCTGGAGAAACACGGCAGGGACAATGTCACCACCTATGTCCTCACCGTCATGAATATGGTGAGGGTGGGAGGATGGAAGGGGAAGGAAATGAGGTGTAAAATATGATATAGTGATGGCTCGAAGACACATGGAAAATGTGTTGCTTTGCTCTGTTTCTCCCAGGTTCATTTATGTAACATGGGAGATTCAACAGACCAGTACGACCTCCAAGACAAGGGTCACGTAATCCTTAGCCGTGGGTAGCCAAGCTAGCTCTAACGCTAGTGAGCTAATCTGCTAGCATGTTTACTGTTATTTTTCCAGCAAGACATTCTTCATCAGTTATTTACAGAAACTGCAAAGCAATTTACATTGAAAGGAATCGTCAAAGTGAGATGATATAACTTTTAAAAGAAGAACTAACACGTTCATTGTCTTACCCTTGCTCAATGCAATACACTCAGTGGTGTTGTTGCTATTGCTTTAACTGGTCTGGTATGACCAGTAGCATATAGTGGCTAATGTCAGCAAATGTTAAAAAGATATTATTGTATAACACACACTACTGAGTCAGCTTGCTGACTTTGTAACCCCTCTGTACTTTGTCATATTGTAATTGCTACTTGTTGCCAAAGTGGTCGCTGGTTGGCAAAAGTTGCATAGGCTAGCTTTAAATGAGGTTTTAAAATTCTGATTAAATGAATGGATTTAGCCTCATGTCAAATGTCTGAGGTATGTTAGCATGCTACACATCTGTTTCAAGATATATTTTTCAATTGAAAAATTGCATTGTTCAAATCACAATTTGTGAAAGTTAAATTAAAGGTGAAAGAACAACGAAACACGGAAGGTTGATCAACAAGTTTTATTGCATTTTTTCCATTTGCTTTTCAAGGACAGGCGTGTTATTCAGTTCATCACTCTTAACCATTTTCTACAGTCCAAGTTGACAAAGCTAGCAAGGCCACTGACATGTAGCCTACTGATGTGTTTGACCTTTACCCTCCATATTTTTGAGTGCAAGACATTCTGTTAGCTCACCCAGATAAGAGTAGCATGCATCCTACTTAACCCTAAACATTAAATGGTATTTCTCTCAATAAGAGGAGAACATAGGACAATCAGAAAACCATATATATTAGATTTGACACATGTGGCATAGCACTACTTAAACGGTTATCTCCTCTGTTCCAGGTTTCCAGTCTTTTCAAAGATGGCACCATTGGGACAGATATCAACATTGTGGTGGTTAGCTTGTTACTACTGGAACAGGACCCGGTGAGTGGATTCAGACTACAATTAGCCACAACTGTGTTGTAATACACTGGGCAACTGGTGATTGACTCTTGCTCTGTATCTCTATGTCTCTCCTTTCATTTCCAGCTGGGCTTGACCATCAATCACCATGCTGACCAGTCCCTCAACAGTTTCTGTCAGTGGCAGTCAGGTCTGGTGGGGAAAGGTGGTAAACGGCATGACCACGCTGTTCTCCTCACCGGACTGGACATCTGTTCCTGGAAGAATGAGCCCTGTGACACCTTGGGTAAGAGGGTTAACAAACATCCTATGTTTCAGCTAAGTGGGAAGATAGTATGGCGCACTGGGAGCTATTTTCAGTGGTGACAACTCACTTGGCTGACATAAATATTGTAGATGTGGATATTGGATATGTGGACAGGCGTAAAGGGGATGCTCTGGGTAGAGACATTACAACAAGGAGTGCGGGAAGTTTGACAGGTGAAGTGAAGAACGGCTCTTATTTGTCACTGTGACCGAAAGCTACATTTTATTGGAGTATTTAGACGCTGTCGTAAACCCAAACGCATGTTATTTATTTGGCATTTTCTTGGATAGTGGCAGCGTAGATGCAAACAGTCACTGTCACTTTAGTGGAAAAGAGCTCATTAAACAGTATCCTGCCATGGTAGTCTGTCAAATCTGTGTAAAAACAACTAATGGTTAAAACACCTGAGTCTGGATAAGCAAGATGAACAATCCACATATATAAATGTTGAACAAGAATCACGCTTCAATACGTCTGAAGTGAGCAGCGTTGCACATTGGGATGAGCTCATGTGCAGTTTATGCATAAATCTTAACGCTTGTATGAACAAAAGGCAGCTTGAACAACATATACGTACCTAACTAAGCTCGAGTAATACCATAATCATATTGCTTTCACACCACTAATTGTTAGTAATCTCAGCGCAGCACTTTATCTCATGAGCTACATGAGGTAAAAAAAAGAAATAAGGTGAAAGGTGACTCAGGATCATAATTATGTATGAACTGTATGTAACTTCTGTACGTCTGTGTTCTGCCTGTGATATTTAAGTGTAACATCTGTCTCTTTAAGTCGTAGGCTCATTCATCAACCATATATCGATGTTTCTTCTCGTGCATGTTCTTATGTTTTTGGGTCCATTGGGAGAAACTGCTGCCAGAATAGACAGTGAGAAAAAACAGTCTCCACTGAATATTTCTTAGTAACAGTGAATCCCACATCTAGGAGCATTTATCTTTTTCTTGATGCTTTCAGGTTCACCATCAGCAGAACTCCTCCTCTAAAAGTCTAGGAACACACTTTAAAAAATGTGTTTTTCTTATGTTTATGTGCCCTAAAATGTCCGACCTTGACTACACTGACTTGCATCTGTGCAAGATATCCAGGCACTTCAATCATTCCCCCGGGCGAGCCAGATTTGGTACGTCACAAATTCTAAACAGCCCATTGCTGTCTAATACACAACGGCGACACATATTAACAGGAAGCAGTCTTCTACACAACACCGGCATAGAAACCTGAAACCTCCAGCACAGAGCGGACAGAGCAAGAGTCAGGATTAGCAGAGTAAAATATTATTTTTGACAGCACTGTGATTTTTGCATATTTGAATAGTCATAGATACAGAATTTCTCAACGAGGCAGAAAGAGTAGATGTGCTTCCAGTCCCTTTTCAGAGTTTTCTTTACTTTTTGCCTGGGAATACAAAAATGTTTTTAATGATAGCTTTATGTTTATACATACTTTAAAACGTGTCTGGAGTGGAGCTTTAAGTGAAGTTGGCCAGGGTTTGTGAGGCTGCACCTGGTGTGAAGTCCCCCTCCACGCATGAATGTACGCAATACATTTCTTGCCTGCCAAATCTGTGAGACTTTTCAACACGAAGAATGTGCTCCGTTACAACACAGGGAAAAAGGTAAAAATGTTTTTATGTGACAGATTTGAGTTTTGACTTTGTATCCCTCTCCCTCTCCCTCTCTCCATGCAGGGTTTGCCCCCATCAGTGGGATGTGCAGCAAGTACAGGAGTTGTACCATCAACGAGGATACGGGACTGGGCTTGGCCTTCACCATCGCTCACGAGTCCGGACACAAGTATGTTTCACAAAAAGCTTAAAAACTCACAGTTTGTGGACACCACATGGGACAACAGACTCAAACAGATGAAACTATGTCAGACTTTACTGTCATTTTAGAGCGGAACCCTATACCAGTCACTATATTGGCTCTGTGCTGTGAGTGGATGTAATGAATCTATATTAAATTAAGCAAATGTGGTCTGATTTAAAGAAACAAATATACTCTGAAATCAGAGCATTACGTTAGAGCACTACCTCATCCACTCCCTGTCACTTTATGAGAGAATAATGGGAACTGCCTCAAGCCCCATGGCTCTGTGTTTGTGTTTCCACTGAGATAGGAGGCCTGTTTACTTTTGATATTTTTTAAGATTGCATGTTGCAGTAAAACTTTTCTGTCTATCTGGCATGCTCTCAACAAAAACTAGGGACGACGTGTTGTTTTGACTGTCAGAATATTCCTAAACCGCGATATCTTATCCTATCCAGCAACATAGAAGGCATGCAGAGAAATACGTTGATTCAAGTCTAGAAACTGTTAGAATTAACAAATAGGTAATTACTAAACCTATGTCGCAGTGATTCAGAAAACTGAAATCCGAAGGATAACATGTTAAAGTGACATTTATTTACAAAAGAATAATCATATTTTGCATCACTTGTTGTTCCCTAAATTTGGCTGTCGAACCACTGTACCAAGCAGAACATGCATAATCAAAAACGACACTGTTATGTGTTTCTTTCCTTTTTTTCCCTCTAGTTTTGGGATGATCCATGATGGGGAGGGGAACCCTTGTCGCAAGACAGAAGGCAACATTATGTCTCCCACTCTGGCTGGAAACAACGGGGTCTTCTTCTGGTCCACCTGCAGTCGACAGTATCTCAGCCGCTTCCTTGGGTAGGCCTCAACGCCTTGTGCAAGTGCCCAAACACTGTCAAATTTCTTGCTAGTTCATTCCTGAGTGACACAGGTGATTTGCTGTGTTCACCAGAACAGCCCAGGCATCCTGTTTGGTGGACGAGCCCAAGCAGATCGGTCAGTACAAGTACCCAGAACAGCTTCCCGGCCAGCTGTACAATGCAGACACGCAGTGCAAGTGGCAGTTTGGCTCCAAAGCCAAACTGTGCAGCCTCGATTTTGTCAAGGTGAGATATTCACTTTATACATTATTAGCATGGTTTAAAGCTGCTATAATCAATAATTTGTATACAAACGATGGATCAATGTCAATCAAAGCATCATTATCTGACTCTGTAGTTCCTTAAGCTCTACGGAGCTTTGTAGCATCTTTAAGCTCATTGTTTTAGTTTAACTACTCACAATTTTGATTTGGTTCATTCTCACTGCTCTCAGCAGTGATGTAGGGCCGCAGCAAGGGGCTGTTTACAGCACAAACACACACAAAAAAAAAAAACACTATACGCTACCTCGCCAGCACCAAATGGCAGAGACAAAGTTGGGGACTAGCTGGTGAACAAAGTGGAGCATTCAGCAGCTAAAGAGCCAGATATTTCCGTCAGGAGTTGGTGGAGAACAAAGCAGCGACAAATGGAGATTAGAATTAGGTGGGCACAAATACTCCAACTGCCAAAACTCCAAATGCTAGTGTCGTTACATAACTGCTGGATGATTCAAATAGAAACTGTTTGCTAACAATCAATCAACCATTTCAACTTAAAAGGTTGGATGTTTCTGCTGCCCCTTAATGTCCAAAAAAACTAGTTTTTGCAGGTTTAACTATAAGTGAAAAATTATGCGTGTATCTCCCCAGTGGATCGGATCTGCTCCAAAATGTAATGGGATCTTCCTTTTCCCGTGCTGCAAGTTGCATGAAAATCCGGCCGGTAGTTTATAGACAAACAAACCAACGAACAAACCAACAAAAAAAACAACAAAACAAACCAAAAACACAACCTCCTTGGCGAAGTCTTTTTTGAGAAAGTTCTGATCAAAATGGCAATATGTTATACGAACCAACAAAGACACTGGACACAAGAAGAGTAAGAAGTAGGGACCATCCCTACAATAGATCATTCAACTAACCCTGTGTTGTGCAGTTACGAAGAACCACATCCATAGCAGTTGAATAGTGGTTCAATATGGACCCCGACATTCCTAAGTCAAGCATTATTCACGTGTCCCTTTGCCCAAACCAAGACTCCCAAGATGAGCCTCCAGCAATGAGATGGAGCCCCCAGATCTTACAGGAGCTGCAATTGTCTAGCTTAACAGCGCTAACGATGCAGTGCTAAATTGGCACTTAATTAATTACCATGATCTTTACACAACAACCTCGACCCCTCCCACGTTTGACCCACCATTGAAATGCATTCCATAAATTGAATGGGAATCCTGAGCCTTCCCCGTGCTCTCCCCCAGAAGCCATGAGGGTCTTGGTATAAGCCTTTATGTTAGGTGCATTCAGTGATGTTGATTCACATGTAAATGCAGTTTAAAATACTACGGGGTATCCTCTCCAGGGCTGTAATTGCTGGGAAATCGACTTTGCCAAATCGTATATATGACGGATTAGCACACATGACATCGCCCTGGCTATTCACGACTTCTCTAAATCTAAATCCCGGCTATGTTTCCCAAACAAAAGATCAACTACTACCTCTGCACGTCTTAGACCTGTGGGTGGTAAGTTAACCTACACACTGATGAACGGTGGATTTAAGGCTGCCTTTCACAATTGTTTTTATTGTCCATGATGGGCTCATGTAGAATGATTTTCAGCATGCCGGTATGGCTGTCAACCACCTGCTCGGCATCAGAGAACGGGAACAAAGACTCAAACTCACACACACACACACACACACACACACACACACTGGAGCGGCCTCTCTTGCTCTTACCCCTCCCGCCTTTCTGGTTTCTCTCCCGTTGCCAGTTGCAGTTGGGCGGGTTGCCAGACTCTGCCGCCTGTCTTTCGACCCCGGCTCTCCCTCTGTGCTCACTCGCTCGCTCTGTCTCTGTATTGTTGGGTCAGATGACACATACAATTATAGGCCGTTTCATTAAAGAAATACAGTGATTAGATTTGACACCGAGGCTTTGTGGAGAAGCTTACCAGCGTGATGGTGGTCCTGGCAGGAAGCTGATGCTGTCGGGTCAAGGAAGAGGAGAGAGCGCAGCAACACCATGCCAACAGGCTGTCAGTCCACGGTCATAAGAATAAAAAAAATATCTGATAGGACATCTCTCCCTGTGTGTGTGTGTGTGTGTGTGTTTGACTTGTTTGACAGGACATCTGCAAGTCGCTGTGGTGCCATCGCACAGGGCACCGGTGCGAGACTAAGTTCATGCCTGCTGCAGAAGGCACCAGCTGTGGCCCTGACATGGTGAGGAAATGTCTTCTTGTTCCACAGCAGCCACTCGTTCATTCTGCTTCCTGACCATTTTAATCACTGACCTGCTTATTAGACACTAAGCAGACCTTTCTAAATAGTGATTAAAACGACAAATAGGTGCCGAACAGTGTCACATTTGGAGGCCTATGTTATCATTAATGTTTTGCATATAAATGAGCGTGGACAAGGTAATCAAAAACAACATCGTTTTTACCTTCAATTGTCAAGCTGATTTTAAGCAAACTTTTGAAATGTTGCAAAAAAGAAATGCAAATTGGCCATGTTTCATAAAGACAAATACAAATGAATGCAATCATTCTCACGCACGGGAAGATGCCTATGGCCAAAACAGCTGATCAGTCATGCAAGTTAAATGTTTGCTACGTCAGAACTTATTCGACGAAGGCGTTTACATATTCCATTTAGCGTCTCAACTCTTTATTCGATAAAGACAAATAATACAATAAATCTTTTAAGTTAAAGTATTCTCACTTTCATGAGCCAAAGTAAATCATTAAAAAAGGAGAGAAGACAGTTCAAACTATTTAGATTTTTATATTTGGACAATTACTAATAAAACATAAAACCTCAGTCATGCATTCATCCCTGCTGCTCACGCATGTATGTACCTGCAGAAGTGTTTTTGCTTCTCCCAGCTGGATCCAGAACATATCGAAATATGATATTTAGAAAGAGAGAGAGGTGCTGATGTGTGTGAGTGCAGGGATTTGGCTTAGATCGGCCCAGTTGTGTGGTGCATGTGTGCGTGTGTTTATGTGTGTGTGTGTGTGTTTTGGCTGTAGTTAGAGATTGTGGGTGTCCAGGTGTGGTGCTGGGCAGTTGTCCAAACCAGGAAACTCAGGCAAGAAGCCCGGGCCAACGCTCAAGTTCTGATAAGAAAGCTATATCTGTGTGCGTCTTTTTTCTCTTCATTCATTTCCATCCCTCTCTCTTTTCTCCAGTGGTGTCGGCGGGGTCAGTGTGTTAAATATGGGGAGCACGGTCCGAGGGCGGTCCATGGCCAGTGGTCGGCCTGGTCTCAGTGGTCTGACTGCTCCAGAACCTGTGGAGGAGGGGTCATGTACAGGGAGCGCTCCTGCACCAGCCCGAGGTATACGCACTTGCACACACGCACATAATCTCCGAGTTCATCACTTTATTTTTAATGCTATTAAAGGAATACTTCACCCACAAAATTGCCATGTGTATGTATATTACTCACCCCGTATTTCCTCGAATTTGCAAAGAAAACTGTTTTTCGAATTCTATTTATCCAGTCATATGCTCACTGCTCCCAAAACACATGCATTTTTGTTAACACCTTACTCTTTAAAACACTTCTGCATAAACAGTCTCGCGCTTGCGCAGGCCTGCTACTTGTCCGTGTGAGTATTGAATTGGGCTTGGATTATACCGTGAGAGTTTATAAACGGATGTTTTGAGGTCATTTTCCGTTGTTAAACGAGGCCCCCCCCCCCATTTACTTCAATTCATCAAGAATCTTCCCAGTTTTTGGATTCTTCGCTCACCTTGGAGCCATGCGCTAAAAGAAAGTTTATCCTCAAGAATTCAAGGTAACACAAGGCGAGTAATTGATATACAAATGATCATTTTTGTGGCTGAAGTATTCTCTGACTTGCCAAACAGACGACAAAGTGATTCATGTTGTCATGTGGCTGCTTCTACAATAAAAAACCTGAGTTGCGGTTTGGGCCAGAAAGCAATTCTTGAAAGCCTCATGTCCCAAAATCCTTCCTTTCAGAACACCTGAAAGCGCTGTCTGCCAGATAGCTGTCAGCACAGACATGCGCACGCATGCACACACACACACACACACACACACGCACACACACACACACACACACACACACACACATGTGCCTGATAACGGCTCTCATCAGTCAGACTGACAGCCCAGACAGACAGACAATCTCTCCCCGTGCTCCAGACGAGGAAAACCTCCTAATAGCATGCTCTTTTCTCTGAAAGCTGCCCAGACAGTCAGAAAACGTCCCATATCGCTGCTCACTCTCACAAACATAACTCTACATAAATCTGCAAACGCAGATCCCACAGTGCATATCTCTTTGTTAGCGAAGGGCTCTGTGCACGTCATTACAGGCGCGTGAGAGATCCTCAGTTTTAATGTTTCATAGCAGACCTGCAAACCCTTGTTGTTATTCCCCAGAACACTCCGGGAGATTTATTAGATATTTTTAAGACTTTATTTCACTTCTACACAATATATTACTAGATTTATTTTTCCGTCACAAAGCTGATGTATTGTCTTGGTTAGTAAGCCAGCCCCAACAACACTGGCCCTTTAAATTTATTGCAGGACAAGCAGGAAGTCTGCAATGGGATATTTAGAGAAAGGATTAATTTCCTGATCATTCATGCAATTTCAGCCCCTCCTGCCTTTACCGTGTACTATGCGTAATCCACACTCCAAAGTCAGCCTTACAGAGATCTTGTTGAACACTGACATTGGATTGTAATTGTATGCAATGTTTGAGCAACTTTTGTTGTCGTTAAGGGTTTAGAGTCTTCTCCTTGAAGAATGTGTGTTTACATTAGCCCGTTTCCTCCATACTGTAACTCAAGAACAGTCATGACGGGGATGGTGGAACCAATTAACTGTGTTTTTATTTTTCGCTTGTGGAAACCATGGCCAATCAACAAGAAACAAAGTCAACACAAATTCCTATACATCACATTCAATGTTTTTTTTTCTTTTTTCGTATTTGTGTTTCTAGCCAGCTGTCAAGAGAATTTTAAGCACACTTGATATTTAATATTTAAAAAACGAGGAGGAATCGATTTCCCGAACGTGCAAAGTATCTCTTCCGTTTGTGTTTATCATATTTCATTACACATGTTTCTTACTTATGGATCAACCTGTTGCTCTACAACAATCCAATGAAACATGCACAAGCGCACAGATCCACACGTACAATAGGCTTATTACAGTTTATACACTTGAAGATGGACTAATTTCTTTCCGGACTTCAACTGACACTTCCAGGTCAATTTATCACCTAAACGTTTAACTCCTTTCAGTGCTTTATCTTCACTTTCACCCACTCTGATTCTTCAATTTTACTCCAGACTTACATGTATATTGACATTTCAATATCAGTACTAACACTGACACTGAATGTTCAACTTATTTCAGCACTTCCGTTTTAAGTACCATTGCAACTGCTTTGAGTAGTTGTATTTTGACTGTCACTTCAACTATGACTGTTTTAGTATTCCAGCTTTTTCCAAAAGTTTGAAAGCCATTCTGAGCTGGACACACTTATACATTTTCTTGAGAAGCCTTTTTCTAGTTTGACTTTTTTTGTTTAACCATAACCACTTTATTAAGAAGTCTTTTTAGATATCAGACACATCAACTATTGTACATCGTCCTCTTTTCTCCTCTGGCTTCATCAATGCTTACCTAACAGACACCGGTGTGGCTATTCTGTCCGTCATAGCCCACTCGTCTCTTAATCCCCGCGAGGGATCAAAGACCAAAAGGTTTCAGAGGCAGAACGGCCCTCATATGATACACATTATACACCAGAACTGGCACGCCAAGAAGGGCCACAGAGCCCTTTAAACCAGGTTAGCTGTCAAGTTTGTTTATCATTCCTGTGGCACTAAAGAGTGCTTTGTAGCCGCTGAAAAATGGGTTGGTGCAGTTAAACGGGCAAATTAAGGGTGTCAGTGGGGACGGCTGAACATTAATCCACCAAAAGTCATGATACCAATTTTTAAGAAACATATAATGGACCAACTACTTGTCCGAACCCGTAGAACTCTCACGTAAAGGCAAAACAAGAAGTCTGGTGTATGTCTTATGGCATCTTCACTTCCGCCACTATCCTCAACACACGGCAAAATAATGTTTTCCGGTCAAGCACGGTCCGTACCCGTAGACCGTATCCCAACTGCAGCATGTACCCCTGAGTCACGTTTTAGTCCCTGACTCAGAGTGTGTTTGTCCCCAGTAATCTCTGTGATTATTTTTGTCAGGGCCCCTCTGCTCTTAATCTGAGCAGAACAAGAAGGATTAGCCTGAATCTGACTGCTTGTCTCTAATGTCATCTTCACCCCCAAACTGACCTGTCTGGACAGTCTGGGCTCTCCTCCTAAAAGATCACTGACACTTAATAATGCGAGACACTACTGGCAAAAAACATCGCTCGGGCAATTTTGCTTCTATAACGTGTCTTCTTTCAGACTAGTAGGAAAAAATCATTCAAAATACACATTTAGGTGTTTATTTTACATTTATATTTGCATCTGTAGATTTCTCCTAGATTCACCAAAGGTTAGAATGAGATAATGCCTCATTTTCTTCTGAGCCAGAAATCTCCATATATCTCCATATGTTCATACATCATTCACAGCTGGATTTATAGAACATTTTATTCCTAAAAACATGGCGGAAATGGATATTTTTTATGGCAGTTGACAGTATTTATTGATGCAAAGTGATATCTAAAATTCCCTCTGTTAAAAAAAAACTTTTACTCTAATACGTCAACAAAATGAAACAAGAAATTTGAGCCTGGATTCATCAAATGTTCCGATTTTGGAAATGTATTCAAATCAAATCAAAAACCACATATTTAATAAGAACATGCCTCATGTGCATATTTAAACATTTAAAATGAACTTTTAATACAACAAGTAATTGTCAACTGTGGAAGTGTCATGGTGATATCTATTAGGTAAAATTGTACCCTGTAGTATCTCCCCTTAAACATATAGATTATTGTCAGACTTGCAGTATGTGTAGATATAAGCAGAAATTGCATGTATGGGAATCCATATCTCAAAATTTGAGACAGAAGTCTAATGAAATCCTACGTTGTTCAGAAGTTGAACATACAGATATGACAGCTTCTTGTACATTTTCACCTCTGCCCTCTTACAAACTCTTCACACAGCGGGAGCAGTCTTAAAAAAGAATTCATTTGATTCTGCACAAACTCATGCATTTTACGAGGCCAACGTGCATCTTTTGAGACTTGTTAAAGAGTTCTATGGGATCGGCCGATTAAAACCATCCCATCTAAGAGTGGCTCCGAGACGGAAAATGAATCTTCTCCCCGTCCCTCCCTCCTCACCCCTCCCATTCCCCGTAGACCACCTGCCAGATCAAACACAGTCAACCTAATCCTCACCAACAAGCCTAGAAGATTAGGTTCACGATCTTGACCTGGTTTTGTTTGGAGCACATTTTGTCACACACTCGATTTAAAGGGGAGTGTGTGTGTGTGTGTGTGTGTGTGTGTGGGGTGCTTAGATGAAACCTTGTTTGGTGTAGTCTCCCTGTAGACTTGTAAAGGTTTTAGTTTTTTTGCAGGGGTTAGACCCGTAGCAGAGGAGCAGAAAGTGGATCTATGTAGTTGTTTTTGAGAGGCAGAGGGAGAGAAGCAGGTGACTCAAGCAGAAGACGAGACTAGACACGATGACCTCTGACCTACAGGAGTTCAGTCTCAGTTTCTGTCACTGGGCAGATTTACCAGGCTCCCGGGACATTTAAGCATCCTTAAGGTTCCTGAGGGCTGCGTTGGAGTCGAGGTGTAGACACGGAAGAGGGATGGCTGAAACTCAAACTGAAAACGTCGTCATATCTGGTTTCTGTCTTGTTGTTGGAAGTCGATTCACAGTTGCAACAACACTGGATGACTGAGGGAGAGGAGAGGAGGGGAGCGGAGGAGACGAAGGAGAAAAGAGGTCGAGGAACTCGGGGCCAGATCGTCCATAATCCACAAATTGTATTCAACTTTCTCTAGTAAACTGTCCCCGTTTTCTACGCTCGCCTCCGATCAGAAGGCCTTGACTGTACGACGCAGTATGCGGTGTACTTCCCCACTGGCCTGCCGTAAGCACATTACCATATGGGCTGCATTTGTCTGCTGCTAAGTCTTAATAGGATCAGGCCTACGAAAACCTGGGCCAAATCCCCCCCTCACCAAGGGAAGCGAGATCGGCACTGAGCAGATTTACACTCTCACACACACACGCACGCACGCAGACACACACACACGCACACCTTGAGGAGCTCAATCACTCTTGGCAGCTAAGTCACAGTTTGATTGAGTCCAGGTCTGAACGGAGGGGATGAAAGTTTAAAGAAATTAAATAAAAATGCAGCGAAGCAACGTGCAGATTTGTTTCTGATTGTTGCTGACATTCATTTGACGCAGACATTTTGTATTACTGTCGCACTGGTAAAGGACATTCAAAAGAAATGTGCCTCTGGTTGCATTCTCCTCCGGGTGTTTATTACACTTTTTCATTGCAACACTGAACTGCTTTTATTGGACATGTTTGATCAGCATGGTTCCCCAGTCTCTCTGTGCGTGCAGACCACTTTGGGTGAATACCTAAACTCAATTTTCTCTGCTGGTGGTTGTGTTGGAATTCCTGGCAAGAGTCTGGAAAGCCTGAGAATACAGACATGGCTTCCTAATGTTTACTAAATGTCAAGACTCTGCTTGTTTTTTTCCCCGTACCAAGTGGTGATTTAAATGACTTTTATCATTTTAATGACATAATAAAGCTCCATTACCTGTTTATGTTCTGTACCAGCTATTCCTGTGTGGTTAGAGAAGTGGAAACATCATGGCATGCGAACCTCTCTTTGACGGTGCTATTTTAAATCAATGTGATCTTTAATCCTGCTTAATACACTCATTTACGCTTTGGTCTGGGCGAACACTACACTGACAGATACGATGGTGCCATTTTGATGAATTGCAGCGGCACGTTTGATTTTTATTATGTTCTGAAAGACTATGTCTCGGCTCATCAGTCGCACTGATAGGGAGATGTGCAAATGTGCCTTAAAGCTGACCTGTTTATTAATTTTTTTGACTAACTTTTGTCTATTTACGTCTGTAGATTTCTCTTGAATTCACCCCCCCCAAAAAAATGCCTCATTCAAGCATACAATTTCAGAAGACTTGTAATGCAAAAACTAATTGTCTTAACGTATGTAAGCAACTGGGGAAGTTTCATGGTGATCTCTATTAGTTAACATGTTTCCCCTACTCACCCGTGGTGTCTCCCCTTCAGTGTTCACTCAAACAAATTGTTTCAATCTTTAAGATCTCACAAATGTGTTGAACGCATGTTCTTCCTCATAAAACACTCTTTTTTTTTCTTCAAATATTACTTTGGCAAGTGTTTGAAGGCTCTCCGTTTAACTTTTTGAACCCTCGATGCATACTTTCCATTAGTCTGTAAAACGGCAATGATGGTGGAATTGCGCCTCAGTAAAGGAAAATGAACACGGTGGGAGTCGGGAAGGTCATCATACCTTGACATTAACGAACGCACGTTAGTAACCACCATTATGCATGTGTGCTTGTCTCATGATGCCGACTTCATATACAGTTCTGCACAACCTAAACCTTTTTGTCTTTGTCTCTTCTTCTTCTTCTTCTCTGTCTTGCCTCGTCTTCCGCCCAGGCCTCAGAACAACGGTAAATTTTGCTCCGGCTCGAGCCGTCTCAACCAGCTGTGTAACACTCGGCCGTGCCCTCTTAACACTGTGGACTTTCGGGCTCAGCAGTGCGCCGAGTACAACAGCAAGCCCTTCAGGGGCTGGTACTACAAGTGGAAGCCCTACACCAAAGTGGATGGTAAGGTGATCAGTTGATATAAAACGCAATCGGTGCAAAGTTTCTTCAGTCCTGTGGTTTGTCTGAATTCAATGCAGAATTTGCTCGGAGGATGTTTCGAATGTAATTTCTTTTGCATTCGTTATCTTTTTTGTAAACTAGGAGGTTCTCTATGTGGAAGATACACAGTACTTTTGCGAGGATTACAAAGACACCTCTACTGCATTCTCGGCACATAATGCACAAGACAGAATAAGTCCCATTGTTTAAAGGACACAGCGTTGCTAAATGCACAGGGGACTGCACATTGCTCATGGCAAGCTTTTTCTCGTCTTAATTTTGTCGATTTTTTTCATCCTGTACCGCTGCTAGTCCTAACCTTTTTTTATAAAGTGTTTCTGTAATGCCAACCTCTATTTACTGCTACAATGATTAGGGCCAAAAAGCTGGAACAAACTATCGCTGTGTAATGTGGATGGGAGACATGTAGCCACCTGCACCCTCTGACACAGTGGGGATAGATTTAAAAAGGAAGCCTACGGGCCGGCTTTGTTACACAGAGCGAGGGAGAGAGAGAGAGAGAGAGAGAGAGAGAGAGAGAGAGAGAGAGAGAGAGCGAGAGAGTGCACTGAAGGAGAGCGGTGCCTTTGGCCGTCGTCCCAGGCCTGTTTAAGCTGTTGATGAATGGGAGGGGATGTAGGGAGGAACATATTCTGAACTGCCTTCTGGGACATTGGGCCAAGTCACCTTCACCGTCATTTATTTTAATCAAAGACGGCTGTAGAGACTTGCCTGTGATAACTGATCTGAACCACTAAATAAAACTAGCCCCACATGAAAGCCCCTAGGTGCATTCATAGTCAATTCCTGTCTTTTCCAATTCGGCCTCACCAGGAGCTGTACATACTGTGTGTGTAACAGGTTGCTGTACAGTAGCCACTGCAACTTTTTAATTCACTAGGTCATAAAAGATCTTTGAGGAATGAGTAAAATTAAATGCCATCCCCCCGAAACTGACCTTTTTCCTGATGCTATTTTTGACTGGTACCAGTCTTGCCATATGTATTTGTTTGCTCTGTGTGCAGATGAAGATATCTGTAAGCTGTATTGCATCGCAGAAGACTTTGACTTCTTCTTCGCCATGGCCAGCAAGGTCACAGACGGCACTTCCTGCTCCGACCACAAAGGAGATGTCTGCATCGATGGAGTGTGTGAGGTACGTTGCCTGTTTGGATTCACTGTGCTTCACAGTAAAACGTGGACATTTTTCTTCCGACGGCATTGGTAGAAGAAAAAAAAAAACATGACAGTTCATGGAAAAAAGCTTTTCATACTTGTTGTAAGAGAGGTCTCAGAATCAAGGGGCACACTGCAGTTTTGGGTGGATGACTAGGATTTGCTGTTGCAAAAAAATTAAGCCAATGCAAAAACTGTAGTTCCTCGATTGGCCACCTGAGGCTGGCTCCAATAGCGAGGTCAGTCCTTATAGACCCCCATGCCTTGTACAAAAAACAGTTTTGGTCTCTATAGCTACACATAACTGTACAAGAGTGAATTTATACATAACTCAACCATTTAAATTATATTTAGGCTTAAAGTTACGCATAATCCATCAGCTGTGTGTCCCAGCATGAATTTACCTCAGCATGTTAAATGCTGCAGTGAAATGCGTGCAAACAGGTGATAAAAACCTGGCTAATGAAGTGTCATGAGTGATGGACACTTTTGCCAGATTTTTCGTATTTCTTAGAATCAAAAAACTCTAAATCTTATTGGTATTTCCCCTACACTTAATTGAATCTTAAGAGTAATGCTCCACCACTCCACCATGGATATATTGTTCAGTTGTCAGGTGCAGTAGTTACATACAGTCTTCATTTTTTGTTCTGTCCACATTGATGGCATGTGTATTTGTGTGTGTGTGTGTGTCTGTAGGCAGTGGGCTGTGACCAGAGTCTGGGCTCCAAGGCCTCTCTGGACGCCTGCGGGGCCTGTAAGGGAGACAACTCCACTTGCAAGTTCTTCAAGGGCCAATACACCCTTCAACACAGGGCCAACGGTAAGCTTGTCTTTATTTGTAGTGTGTTAGCTAGCATAAACTTAGTCCTCCTGCAAGACAAAGGGAGACTTAGGCGGACAAACAAGGACATAGAGAAAATCCATGTACACGTAAGCGCATCTAATCCCAGACAATAAAAGACTGATTTACCTCATCCAGTAACACGCATAGGCAAATGATGGTGTGCTAGGAAACTTTTCCACCGTGGTTACCGATTACGCCAATCATTTTAATGGAAAAGGTATTCGCTGATGTTGCTCAGTTTCTGTAGAGCGTTTACTTTGATCTTCAATGTTAGATGGCTGTGTGTCTAACCCTCTGGTCGAGCTTTCGCTGCAAGGCCGCAGGCTGCAACCCAGATTTGTTGGGTTTACAGAAAGTTTGCAGATTGCCTCATTAACGTTATCAGGTTCCCATTTAGGATTAGTGTTTTTTTAAATATTGCCGAATAGGCTTTTTTGTTGTTTTGCTTTGACACCAAATCCTCCATAATGTCTTGTCAGTCAACTGTCTTTACTCTCGTCATCAGTGATGAGTGACTCCTGCTACTCTGGTGTCCGACTATGGACTGAAAACACGCTTAGTATTTTACAAATGAGAGTTTTAAAAAAAAATAATGAACGTAAGCGCTTACAGGCCTACTCAAAAATTAACTAAATGGGTTGTATTTCTATAAAAAAAAACAGTGGGGGCGCTGGGCAAGTAATACAATCGGTGTATGCCCGAACACCGTATAACACCAGTAACACTGACTACCAAGCAAGCCCAGGTGTGTGCGTGAATGGGTAGTAGCAGGATTGTATGATGAAGATGACATAACAATTAGAGAAAAGCAATAAACACATTTCTAGGCATGATTCAGCCTTGACTTTTCTTCCTACTCCTTACCCCCCCTGTAGAGTATTACTCAATGGTCACAGTCCCAGCTGGAGCACGAAGCATTCACGTTCAGGAAATGGAGGTCTCCACCAGCTACCTGGCTGCCCGCTCCCTGAAGAGGAGGTACTACCTGACCGGGGACTGGACAGTGGACTGGCCGGGGAAGTTCCACTTTGGTGGGACCGTGTTCGACTACCAGCGCTCTTTCAACAAGCCAGAGAGCCTTTATGCCGCTGGACCTACTAATGAGACGCTGGTGTTTGAAGTAAGCCGCCGCTGCCGGGTGATGTCCGTTTGTGGCAATTGACAGTGACAGGGTCCCTGGCAGAGCTGCCGCACCTCTTTTCTTTTTTTACGTTTGGATATGAATAGGCTGAGATGAAAAAAGAGGTTTGGGTGGTAGGGAGAACAGGGGTGGTTGTAACTGTCTGTGATGCTTCTGTGGGGGATTAATTGTGTTTGGTGATTGGTTACGTCAGGGATGATCCGGGGATGGGTGGGTGGTGTGGAAGGCTTTAATCTAGAGGAAGAATCTGGAGCTATTGTGGGGTTCAAACAGCCTGGCCTGTGCAAGGCTGTGCTCTTTGTGAGTGAAAGGAAAGAGAATATAAGGAAGAAGAAAAAATAAATAAAAGGCTCACAACATATGTAGGATTAATTAAAGTCAAAGCGAGTTTCAATGGTCGGTTAACCCAGAGCACACTATCAAGGTTAAAGACAAAAAGCTCAATAATCACCTCTTTCCCTCAATCTGTGCCACCCTGACTGTCCATTATATGCAATCACAATGCTTTCAAATCCACAGTGTATTCTGTCTGAACACAGTTTAAATATTTCAGGGCTCTTCTCCATTGTTTAGTGGTGGCAGCAGACATTTTAGAGGCACATCTTTGAATTTATTATAAGGATAGCCCCTTGAGATGTAGCGTTTCATTTTCGAAGGGGGTCCTATAGACACAAATACAAGATGTTAAAACACATGGAGACAAGCAGAGCATTACATAACACACACTACAAATACACAGACACTGCCAGCTCGCTTACCCTCACACCCCCAGCTCTCAACTCAACCATAAAACAATGACAATGACCCAGATAATAAATCAATTACATCCGCATAAAGAGCAGTGGAAGCAGTTTGTCTTCAGTTTCACTGAAATTATGCAATTAAAATAATATAAAGATTGATAATAAAAAAAAGACAAAATAAAGATGTCCTGAAGCAGTGGAAAGAGGTAATAGATCTCCGAAAAGAGGAAGATTATTATATTATTATACTATTATATATATAGTCCAAATTTTGGGGACAAATAAAAAGGGATATTGCGTATATGTGTGAGTGGATATGAAGATCTATTTTGAGCAAGGCACTTAACCCCGAGTTGCTCCAGGGGACTGTCCCTGTAGTTAGTTCACTGTAAGTCGCTCTGGATAAGAGCTACTGCTAAAATGAAAATAAAAAAAAGAAATCGGCCAAAAACTATTTCAAATAGGAATTAAAATAAACACATAACACAAAACCTAAACAAATAAAAATAAATAAATCTTGATAGCCAGATACAAGGGTAAGGGTAGGTCATAAAATATGTTTTGTGTAATTTTGTTGAACCAATCCTTTTAAGCAGGCAAGGACAATAACGCAGACATAAGAAAGAGAGAGATGTGGCGCAATTGGTCTAAATCAACCTTTGTGCCACTTTCACTATTCAGGGCAGTCTGACATGGCAGAAGCCTGCTCCTTGTTTATACGCGGTACAGTTTCTTGGCACTGCTGGCTCTAGTGCAACAGAGTCACATGTTTGTCCACGTACACATACTCAAAGCCATGGTTGTGGCCCCCCGTGGCCACTGATCTCAAAAGTGCTTTGTTGCAGCCATGTGATTTTTGGCTAATAGAGCAAGTACAATCCCTAAGTCAACTGTGCTTCAGAGGCAGGGATGAAAAGTATCAAATCAGATGGCTGCTTGGAGTGAGATTTTCTTTCATAGTATAGCATGATTTATCAGCGGATGGTACTTTTTTGTTGTTGTGCCCCACGTTTGTAATCAGCGGTGTGTCAGAAACAGAATCTTGGAGGGGAGGGCGAGTTTTTACCTGTCCTGACGCAGCAGAATGTGATGCTGGATGCCTATCCTCCTGAGAGCAAAACTAATATTGGGCAAGTGGCTGAGGCATTATCCTTATGACTCTGTAGGCTTCAGTGAACAGTTGTGGGATGTGAAGGATGTTATTCTCACATAACTTTGTCTGCAAAAGCGTTTTTCTTTTCCCTTGACCTCTGAACCCTAGGCGTGGAAACAGAAGTGGAAACCAGGTGAAGAGTAGACTTTTTCCTCCACCATAGGTGAAGTTGAAGTCATTTAAAAGCTAGTCTCCCCACAGTCCCTTGGGCTACTGACATCCTGTGGTTAAAGCAGGAATGAGTAGCCTGTAAATCCAGGAGGAATACCAGGGTAAAATGTCCAAAGTGCTTGGCTGGTCACTTGTTTGGCCATCAGGAAATGTCTGAGTGTTTGTGTAGCTATTTTAGAAAAGAGACTTGTGCTTGTGGGCAGTTTAGAGGAGTAGCTGCTGTAGTTGTTGGCATTTGAACAGCCCATTGTTGTTTCCCTCCGCAAGATGAATGCTTGCAGAAATGCAGACTAGTAACTAACAACAATCTAATATTGTCATTCCTAGAAGAGGTCGCATGATAGATTTTCTGATTATTTCTGAAGGAACTTTGCAAACATTTCTACAATGCCACAATATTGCTTTCACTTAGTATGGTTATATTTAGGGATAATTCAGGTTTTTCAAAACAAACCTAAATCTTGTTTTTAGCATTCTGGCGGCTTTAGCGATGGAAATGTCAGTATGACGGACGAATGGGCAGTCCACCATTTTGGTCCAGACTGAAATATCTCAATAGCCTTGGATTGCCAAAGTTTGTACAGACATTCATGGTGCCTAGAGGATGAAGCTCAACGACTCTGGAGATCTACTGACTTTTACTTATGCTGTGAAGTCTGTCAACTTCTACTGGATGGATTAGCACAACGTTTTTCTTTACAAACATATGGTTCCCAGAACTCTTTGGTTCATGATGAAATAACTGCAAAACTAATGACATTCCATTCAGCCTCGCGGCTGTAATTTGTCGGTAATGCCGATTGGCGAGTACTAGCATGCTAAAATGCTAAAGAAAGATGGATAACGTGGTGAGCTAGTATTTATCTCAAAGCACCACTGTACCTAAGTACAGCCTCACATAGCATGGATGTAAAAGCACTTGCACTTTTGGCCTTGGCCTTTGTTCCTGTTGGTAATAAGACTGTTCTCACCAAGTTAATTACTGAGTTCGAGGAACGGTATGACGTTGCTAAAAATTCTAATGGGGCAAAAAACACAAGCAGAACCTACAAGGTTAGCCAAATTTAATAATAATCTTAACTTAATAATTACTTAATTAACTTTCTGATCTTCAGACCATTTGTGTTTCTTGCCGTGTCATACTTCATGGTAGCAATGCCACCGCATTCCCACCATTTAGTTAGGTGAGTACAGTGTTATCATAACAATTACCGAAAACCCAGCATGTTATAACCCTAAATATTCTTTAAAGAAGAGAATTTTCTCTGTCTGACAGTGCTCCTCCTTCTTGTCCTTGTGTCCCAGTCATACATCTGCTGCGGATCTGCAGATGACACGAGCATAATCTCTATAAGTATGTCCTGTAATTACAAAAAGGAGAAAGAGGTTACTAGAAAGAGAGAGAGAGAGAGAGAGAGAGAGAGAGAAGGATAGAGAGAGGAAGGAGAGTGAGATTAAAAGATTAAGAATTCTGCAATTGAACTCTTTGGATGTGAGAAGTTAAGGTCAGGACATGGGGACTTTAACTGCAAATGAAAAGGGCCAAATGAAGGAAAGCGAGTAGGTTTTTTTTTCAGCCGCTGATCTTCATCTGTTTCACACATTCTACTTAACTTTCCGCTGTCACAGAAAAACTGAGAGAGCACATGCGGGAGGGCATACGCACCGATCACTCACAGACCCTTACTCAGCTTGAAAAGCTCAAAGAAAAAAAATATCGAGGAGCGTGAGCGCAAACTGTAACATGGTGTTCACGTCTCTACAGCTGCTCAACTGGTAGGGGGGAGGAAGGAAAGAGGAAAGAAGTAGCTAACAAGAGCAGGAGGAACATATGGCTGAGGTCTCAGTGGATACCACGTAGGATTATTCCCCCTGAATTGACATTCTTGTGGTATGGCAAGGCGAGGTCATGCCAGTCCAGGGCAAATAATTGTGGGACCACAAGTGAGATTGATATCTGTGTCCGCTTCATTCTAATTCATCATCATCTCATCTGACGTGATGAGTGGTGTGGTGGTTGGGTTGTGAAAACCAAGACAGTCTGTGGTCTGATGTTGTACTGAAGGAAGATAGACTCCCATCAATCACACAACGTGAACTTGGCAGGCACATTATCCTGAGATTTTGCTCTAGGAAATGTGTGTTTCTTTCAGTGTATGGGATTTTTCTATGGACCAAAATAACAGTAGAGAGACGTAGCCATAGTAAAAAAAAAAAAAAAAAAAAGAAACATTCATGGGGAGCAAACGTTTTCCATTAATGAACATTAATCTCCAATTTAGATCACCAAAAAGAAGATTACTCAAGTCACAGTGGAGAATTCCCATGAACATATTTTAATAAAACTTTAAATGCCTTTTTTCCCACAGCAATATTTTTTTCCCATGCCACTTTTGATCACTCAAAAATCCCATTTGTCTCCTATATTTATTTTGGTACCTTTATTAGCATATATATATATATATATATACATATATAATATATACATATATAATATATATATATACATATATAATATATATATATATATATATATATAAAATTATGAGCGCCGCTAACGATGGGTGGAAGCTAACAAACATGTTGTTGAGAAAACAGATAATATAACCTGCAGCCTAAATTGTTCCAAACTGAAAACTCAAAGCATATTAAATCGAATGTAATACTGCTCAGATTAGCACATCTGACTGGCTTCTTCATTGAAAAATGTAATATTTAGAGCTGTCCGCCATGCTGAACTGATGGAACATTTCTCTGAAATATTTAAATCTTGTGGCCATAACCCAAGTCTATAGGGTTGTAACAACTTTTATGTTAAGAAACATTGGGGATTTTTTTTTTTTTAAATAGGTCTGCCTCAGTAATAATGATTCTCCAGTCAAAATCTAGCAGTGCAAACGGGTTCATTGTTATAGTTTAGCTTGAAAAATGAATCAAAACTTCTGAAAAGAAGGTTTAAGTCCAAGGTTCACAGGGTTGTACAACCAAATAAAAGTTGTATTTCCTTTTATGATACACAAGACAAAAACAAAACAAAACAATTGTCTTTTAATATTCTTTGGGCTCTGCGCAGACATCTCACCGATATCACTGATGTACCAAAGATGTTCAGATTCTGTTTAATTAAATGACAAAATTGAACATAAACTCAGTGACGGAGGGACAGAGTTACTGTTTCACTATTTCTCTAAATGCAATTCCTACGGATAGTAGATTGTGTTGTCAGTCCAGATAAGGCTCATTAATTTTCTGGCTGTAGAGCTTTGGTAGATTTATATTTGTTGTGAATAATATCAAGGCAGTATTATGCTGCTGTGGTTAGTTTGCTTTGACTACCAAAGAGTTCACGAGGGCAGTGTGACTTCTGTCCAAGAATTCGGAGCAAGCATGAATTCATTGTTGCTTTTGTGACTGATTTGCAGGTCGTTGTGGGATTATGGTATTATTTGTATTTGTCTTTGCTATTATTGGTGGTGGTGTTTAGTTGTCAGTCAGTGGATAAACTTTGGCGGCAGTCATCCCAGACTGAAGAACTGGAGAGGAGACAGGTTTGGTTACGTCAGAAATTATTATTCAAAGGTTAGCGTCTCTCCTCTTAGACAATGGTAAAGCTGTGGTTGGTTGGGTGTATTCAACATTGTGGATGGTTTAGGAAAGACAGATCAGCTATTCAGAAAGCGTCAAGGCTTCAGTCATGTGGAGGTGCTCTATTAAAGGGATTATATAAATAAATCATGCTCAATGTTGTTTTTATAGCTGCTGGTTCACATCATTGGTGGTTGTTTGGCGAAGGAGCAGGAGTGTTGGTAAGAGTTGGTTTGCTTGGATAAGCATAAAGTCCCAGTATGGCTACTGGTGGTAGTTGTTTCATGGCAATGGTTTTGGGTTTGGTCTGGCTGGGTAGCATCAGCAAAGGAAGTGTCGGTGTTAAAGTGATGCCAGCTCTTATGCAGTTTAAAAGAGGCCAGGCCCTCAACATTTTAGGCTATTGTGTGACATTAGACAGCTCCTTGCTCCTCTCCACTTAAACATATTTAAACATCTTTTTGCCTCCTGTCTGAGCGAGCCGACCGTACATGGAAGAGTTAACATTCAGTAGAAGGCCATTGGTCCAGTAAGTGGATGAGCCCCAGGACTGTTGAATGTGGATCGAATCCAGGAGGTGCTCGGCTTTCTTAGTTGGATGGTTGATGGTAGATTCCTCATACTTTAGGATATACCCCAAAGAAAATACACTTGTCAAAGCTCAATATTAGATAGACTTGATATGTTTTTCAGGCATTGGAATGACTGTTGACAGTCGGACTTAATACAACTTGCCAAATGGATTAAGAATGAATACCCACCCAACCTGAACTAAACCGGGGTTGCACTGTAAAAGAGACATACTGAGTAGGGTCCACTGCAGTGATTTGAAGTGGTTTACAGTGACGCACCATGAGCTGACTATGTAAATGTGTCTCACACAAAATTGTTCACCATGGCAGTGAATCCTCACAGAGTTGCTTTAATGATAGCCTGATGCGTCTCCTGTAATGGGTATGTCTGCTTTCATTCATCCGTTCGTCTCTGCTTGACTTGAACGTCCAAACAAATCCCCCGTACATAAAAAAGGTAAGAACCACCAGCCATTAAAAAGGATGTGGTAAAAAAAAGAAGAAGAAAAAGCTAACTCTCCAAGGAAAATGGAAATTGTCCCTCATATGTGCACTGTACTGTCCAAATAAAATGACCTTATAATAGTGTGGTCAGCCAGTTTCTACTAGAGATGGAATAAAGCGCTCCTTGGTTAGTGGCGAGTAGATCTAACAGCTCAGTCGGACCTAAATGTCTGAATTAGTCTGCCACGTTTGTCTTACCTTTAAACTCTTGCAGTGGAAACCATAACAGATGGGCCATTTATGTCTGCTCTCCTTTCACTGCGCATGAACCTTCTTGCTTGTACAGTGTAGGCACTACTGTATAGATTCTTGGAGTTCGACCAATATAGAATAAAATACTGTGATATATTTATTAGGGATTGCCTCAGAAAGGGGATATTTATCATTCTGTGTGTAGGGGAGGACATGGTAATGTTGTTTGCTGTGGACATGGTTAGTTTGAAATTATAGTACACCAAGGAGTCTGGAAATAAACTATTGCATTTGCTGTTTCCAGCATCTCAAATGTGAAGATTTAAAAGTGTCAGTAAGACACATTACACCTTGCGGTGTAATCTATTGTGAAGGGCAATTGTTATGATTCCCTTACATTTTAAAGAAAAAAAAGAATAACTTGTAAAGAAAAGAATTAAGAGTTTATCAATAATGATTAGTCAGTAATATTAGCTGGCTGAGAAGATGAGCAAATAAGAACGCAGAGCATCACTGTTCTCTAGCAATACCGCTGTAATTGTTGAGCCTTAGTACAGTATGTGTGAACATGAGTGATTCCCCACTGTATACACTGCTGGCAGCCTGGGGATTTTGGGGGAGGAAGGTTGCCTGTTTGAACCCGTTGAGCAGCCGGGAAAAAGTGTTTAATGTGAAAATTTGAAAACCTGATGTCGATTCTCTGTGTGCTTTCCATTGACTTTATTCACTCATGTGACACCTCTCTGACTTACTGTGCTCTTTTCTGACAGATACTTCTGCAGGGAAAGAACCCGGGTGTGGTGTGGGAGTACACCCTGCCTCGCGCTGAGAGGAAACCCGACTACAGCTGGGGCGTGGTGCGCTCTGACTGCTCTGCTCCCTGTGCTGGAGGTGAGACTGTGTGTGTTTGTATGTAGACCTGTACATGTTTGTTTTATTGATGAAACTAGACGTGTGTGTCTATGTGTTGTGTACACCCCAATCATAGCTTAGCAACCGTAACTGGGCACGGCAGGTCGATAAAGGTTTAGATCTCTCCACATGTTGAGGCGGTGTGCATGGAGCGAAAAATCGACATAATTGGTTTTTGGAACGAGGTCAATAAAATCCTCCAGTGACAGTTGTCATTTCAGTCGGCAAGGGTGACTGTCGTCACTCGAAATGAGAAACCCGCTTTCACCTGCCTCTGTCTGAAATCAAGGGGTAAGGCAGGCATAACAAAACACACAATAAAGTGTAATAATTTAATTATTACATATATAATGTAAATGTTAACTAAAGTTTACAGTATCTAAGGGGGGCGATTTTATCTGTATTATTTTGTTTGTTGTGTGTGTGTGTCTGTTTGTGAAAGTGCTTTTGTACCGTGTACAATTCCTGTAGTCCAGGAAGTGTGTTAAGGCTAATGAAAAGCACCTTTGTCAACCGCGAAGTTTAGACTCTGTTGGTCCCAATAGACTCACAGCAAGCCCCTGCTCACTTGTCAGTGGATGACTGTGTGTGTGTGTGTGTGTGTGTGTGTATGTGGGTGTGTGTGTGTGTGTGTGGTCCCTGTAGCTCCACTCTCTCAAGAGGCTGCCCGAGCTCGCACACAGACACACTGGCTTAACAGAGATTTTGAGCCTGACAGTTACAAAACTTGAACTTTTCAGATCTCCGTGTTGTAGGTCACGCATGCTGAAGTTGTCAAATTGTATGTAAGAACTACAACTGTTCCTCTCTCTCCCTGTTTTTTTTTTTTACCATCAGGTCGTATCTCGAACAAGGCCATCTGCCTGCAGGACCAGAAGGTTCAGGTCAACTCCACCATGTGCAATCCCCACACCAGACCGACACTGGGCTCCCATCTCTGCAACACACAGCCCTGCCCTGCATAGTAAGTGCTGCTGTGTGTGTGTGTGTGTGTGTGTGTGTGTGTGTGGGTGTGTGGGTGTGTGTGTGTGTGTGTGTGGTTGGGGTCAGGGCATTTTCTTTCGTGTACATTTGGCTGTGGGATATGTGGCATGTGTCTTTATGTTGCCAAATTTTCAGGAACCTTAGGCGCTGTTTTTATTACAGACCCACACACACACACACACACACACACACACACGGTGGTTGAGCAGCGTAGAGGTTGCCTGTGGTCCATTTGCTGTGGCCGGCCACCACTCTGCTCAGCCTGTGTTCTTCACTCTCCGTCCTCCTCCCTCCTCTGCCCGCTCTCTAATTTTTCCAGGTTTTTCCATTTTCCTATTTGAAAAGCAGATGAAAGCCCTTTCTATCTGCTGTCCTTTTTGTATCACGCTTTACTTATTCCATTACAGTGTTTCCACCAGCTGTATGTCCACCTGCGTGTCAAGTGGACCCTAATCCCTCTGACTTGACAGAATTAAGTAATGTCTGATTCTTTGTCTTCATGTCTGTGATATTGAGCTTTGCTCTACCACTTGGTGAGAACAGGCTCCGGGTGGATGACAAGCAGAACATTTAGTTTAATCTGAACTGTCTTTTCCTGGCAAGTCAACTAACCTGACACGCCAGATGCTTTGTTACACAGAAACATGTGAGAAGCCATCATTGCAATATGTTTGGAAAATGGAAGGCACAAAAAATACTTGGCAGGTGATTGGACGAACCATCTGTCTATCACTGTTTATCACGGGCTAGTCCGAAAAAGAGCGTATTTTCCATTGTGAAAAGCCTTCAGTGCTGTTCTTTGCTCTTCTTTTAATGAAGAAATGCTCTCCAGTTCTGATGTAGCGCATGCTATTGCAGGCTCTACACTAACCTCTTAAGGAGCCACTATTGTTGTTTTGAGTAAACCGTTGCCTCTCCGTTGCTCATTGCAAACCCCTAAACCACGCCAGCAGCTCCATCCCATGATGGATTTTCATGTGATATCGGGATATTGTGTGAATCCAGCTGCCATGCAAGGTACAGTGTTCACCAGTAGGCATAACATAAATGCACGTTGTGGACCCAATAGTTTAAAATATGCAAGAAATCTTTTTTCTGTCATTGCTGTCAAGGACATCTGATTTAAGAATGCATTATTTTAAGCACAATTCACTGTGTTTCGTGCTCTGTCTTTACCTGAGGTCAGAAAACAGGTGTGTCTACAGTAGCATTAAGGTCACCAAGGTCATATCCTCAGTAATGTTTCTGGGTGGTTCACGTTCTAGGATTATACTTCATGTGATCGCAGAATGTTGGATTTTTAAGGCCGATTCTGGTATTTAGCAGGAGTCAAATCATCATTAATCAAATTCCCATCAGCCTCAGCTGTGCTTTGTGTTTAGTGCTAATTGGCAAATGTTAGCCTCTTAATGCACAACACTAATTTGTGAACATGGCAAATATTTTATGGGCAAAACATCAGCTTGTTAGCATCGTCACTGTGAGCATGTTGGCACGCTAACATTAGCATGTAGCTCAAAGCACTGCGGTGCCTAAGTATAGCTTCACAGAGCTGCTAGGATATGCTCTTTGTCTTTTAATTGCCGTGAACGTTTACAGAGTTTTGTTGGTAGCTAGTCAAACATTTCTTCGGCGGGTGGAGTTCTTACACTCCTCCTGACCCAAGGTTCAACCAAATGGTCCACTGTTTTTGTCATAAAGTTAAAACAGAATGGTTTTTCCAAGTCTGGATCGGACCTTTTACTTTAGCAAACACTTGAGAATAAGAAAGATAGAGGCAAATGAAGAAAGACAAGGCATGACTGAGGGAGAGTAACAGCAAAGCCAACTCGGAGTGATTATTGCTTTCAGTGCATATCATCCTTCATCCAAAATAATTCTCAGCCCAGGACAACCAACTTTCTCAGTCGCAAAATGCCCATGTTTTTATCTTCGTTGTCTAGACATCGTGCTTAATGGCATGCATTTTTAAAGCAGACTGTGCATTGGGGGACCAGCGCGGCAAGCAAAGGAGGAAACCAGGCTAAAGTGCAGTGGAGTAACAAGTTGAAACAGCATTGAATAAACGGCCTCTCTCCTATGTAGGCCTTTGGCTGGGGGAACTGGAGCTAGCTTGATTTACAGCACTGCTCCAAAGAACAGGCAGAGAACCGTGTCTTGGGTTCAGAGAGAGTACACACACACACACACACACACACACACACACACGCACACGCACGCACATTTTCCAAATGTATGACGCTGAAATAATGCATTCCGGATTCCAAAACCGGGGGTAAAAATAGAAATGCAAGCTGCTTCTGTTTGATGTTAAGGATGTTGCCATTTTGTCCACCATTCGCCATGCCACAACAATGCCGGACTGAACTTTCTCCCGTGTCAGAGGTTCAACAAGCCAGACAGCTATCGGTTACACCTCCAACATATAGCCTCTGTTTCTCACTAAGTTTCCCACCACCCGAGAGGACATTTCCTGCCCCTAATCTTGGGCATACCATTCCTCTTATCTTGGCGAAAGGTATTAAACAGCCTTGTTGGGTGCCCCTTCGTTTGAGGGAAGAAAATGGTATATCCCAGATAAATAACATTGATGTGGTTGTCTATTCAGGAAAATAAAAGCACCGTTCGACACCCATGGATCTTATTATACAGTAGCTGACACCATTTCTCAGCTGGTTGTGTGTATGGGCCAATTTGCGGGTGCTGCACAGGAAGAACGTTGAGTTGAGTGAGCAGCATGAAAGCTTTAATGACTGCATTAAGACCTCCAGGATGTATGGGCGCGCATTCAAGAGGCCAGCAGAGAAAGGAAAAATTGACAATGAAGTGGGATGCATGTGTGCTCTGTGTGTGTGTGTGTGTGTGTGTGTGTGTGTGTGCGTCTGACAGGAGGGGGAATGTAAAAGTGCCTGCTTATCTCTGCAGCGTGTATCTCGGGTGCTGACAGGCCTATCCATGTTTTATTGTGCAGAGACGGCAGGATTCCCACGGGGCCCGGCCAGTCTAGCCATGCAGAGCCAGTCAAACTGCTCCCCCCCCACCCCCTTACACACCCTCACCCCTACTCTCCCATCTAACCCCTTTTGCTTTAAACCTCCACTCCACATATTGCTGTTAGCCTGTCTGGCAAAAGGGGGATTTTCATCTGTGGTGTAGCAGCAGCTTCTGAACATAAACGAGGAATGCAAGGAGAATTTTAAGAAGGCCGTTCAATCTTCCAGCCCAGCGTGCAGTTAGGAAGAGATATACTCATATTTCATACATTTTCTTCGAATGTCTTTTTTTTTTCTTACGCTTTCTCTACAGCACAGCCCCCGTCGCCACTTCCTTCTACCTTTCCATCTTCTCTTCCTCTGTATTTCTATCTCTGCTGTTTAAAGTCATTTTGCTCCTCGTCTTGGCAGAGGCCATCTGTAGAGTCACTTAACACAGGTTGGGGATTTCTCTGTGCATCACGCAGCGGCATATGTAGACAGATCAAAGCGAGACATGTTGTACGTGTGCCAGAGACGATGTGCAGGAAACCATGCACAAGATACTGGCCAGTATTTATCAAACATGTAGGAAATACACTGAACATACATGTTAAGTCATTTTTAAAACACAAGTGATTTTCTTTTAAGTTCTTTTTTAAAACATTTCTATTGAAATTAATATATATAAAAACATATCCAGTAACAATTAACACACATGAAATTAACCTCCACCTAATCTATTTATGGAGGTGTACAACTATAGGATGAATGAAGGAAATAATAAGGAAAATTGGCTGAAATTGAAACATAATGAAGACCAAACGTTGTGATGCTGGTAGATGAGGTAAGAGAAAGGGGGTTTTAGTTCCAGATGCACGGACATGAATTGCAAACAAAATGAGGGCCAGCTTTAGTCATGTCGTTTGCACGCAACATTGAATTCTAGTTAAGAAATTAAATGTTAAAAAAAAAATCCCGGCACCAAAAACTGTTTTAATATTCTATCAAATATGGGTTTGAAGCTCAAAAGAAATGTGATAAATTGATTGTTTTCCTAAGAAGTACATTTATTTTTCAAGTTTCCTAGTAAGCCATGGCAGTGTGACAGTGTGCCAGTCATGCACAGTACCAGGACCCTGAAACTGAAGCCGCTAAATAGAATTCAGCTGTCCTTAATTGTATTATTTACACCTGTGCTTTTCCCACTGGGACAAATCAAAAAGCCTTCAGTGAAAAAGGCCTATCGGAGTGCACTTATCCAGAGAAACTTTAAATAAATGCTTCAGCAACATTACCAAATACCAACATTGGAGGAAGGAATGCAAATATCCGAGCCTGCTGGAACCGTTGACGGACCATATCGGGGTGAAATGCTGACAGACAAAAATCAAGGAGAGAAATGGAAAAGGATGTTTATACAAGCAAAATGAGTACAGATGGGAAATGTCCAAGTCTACCAAACCACACAAATGTAAAAATGTATAAACCTGGGTTTGAAAAAAATCATACTTTATTAAGAGTTTTAATATGAGTATAGCAACCTGTTTGGCAGTGATGGTCATTTTGTATATAATTAAGCAGAACAACTTCACTCAAACTCAAGAATAAAGGTTCATTTATTTGTGGTAACTGGTGCGCCGCCATACACGTACTGAAAATGCATGGGTGAGCTTCTCAGAACCTCCCCTGCAGTATTGCACTCCTCTACCTCACAATATGTCAGTTATTGAAACATTTCAGAGATATAAATTACAGCTAGGTCAGTGGTGGTTTGCAGCGAAGCGGAGTGGCACTTAAGCCACTTTTCCCCAATGATATATTGTTATTTATAAGCCAGGCAAAACATAGGAGGAAAAAAAAACAAACAGTCCCCAAAAAAATCTCAAACCGATGCTTTCGGGTCCCAATGGTTCGCATCTCCCATTTCCAAATTGCAGTTTAGTCCATTTTTCTGTGGCGTTTGAAAGTGAATGAAAGCCTTTTTCTTCCCCTGAAGCAGGTCGGCGGCGTGGAGGAATGGTCTTTGTGGTAGCATGTCGTCTCAGAACTGGACTGAGCCATCTGCCCATCTCTCCATCTCCCTCTTCTAAGCCCTGTGGTTGTCAGACCACTCATTTTCTGTAATCTCCCCCTTTAGCCCCAATGCCAAGACAGGAGCTATTTTAGAAGCAGCAGTAGGCTTTCATCAGTGGCGAAGCAGCGTTTCAGACACTAAAGGAGAGAGAGAAGAGATTGAAAATAAAATGATGGGAAGAGGAGAGGACAAAAGAGAGGAGAGGATTTGTAGTCCCCATCCCCATCGCCATTTGCGGTTGGCCTTGAAAACCTGGTAAAGCGGTTATGGAGAGTTGTATATACAATATGGTCGTCATGTTTAGTTTCAGATCCGGATAGTATGAAGAAAGTTGGATGGATATGGATATATATTTTGGTCTGTGTATTTTCTTTGCCTTTTCTGAACTATAAATTTGTACAATGACAAAGACCAATGTTTGAAAATGTTACAAAAGCAGCAGGTTTAGTTTTTTCATGAATCATAACTTTAAAGAAAAGCAAGAAAAACCCAGCTTGTTCACGAGTTTCGACCGCCTAATAATATGTTGTTTTCTGAAGTCGTTGGTGTGCTAGTACTCAGTGGTAGTTTACTGTAGGGTGAAATTAGGCTTTTCTGAGTGTGTATGTGTTTGTGTGTGTGTGTGTGTGTGTGTGTGTGTGTCGGCCCAGAATAAGTGCAACAGATTAGAGTTTGAACCTGTGGTTGGCTGTCCTAATTAGGAGCTGTGTCATGCGGTTGGTGTCCTGATGATAAAGGCTGAATTTAGTGTGCGTATGTGCAAATGTATGCATGTACAATTTAGCATACACCAAATCACCACAGGCTTTTAATCAATACCGGGGCTGCAACTAACGATTATTTTCATTTTCAATTTATTGTTTGGTCTATAAAATGTCCGAAAATAGAGAAAAATGTCCATCCCAGTCCAAGGTGATTCAAAGATATTCACTTTAACATGATATAAAAACAAAGAAAAGCAGGAAATCTCCATATTTAAGAGGCTGAAAGCGCATTTTCGGCCATTTTTGCATTGGAATAATTGCTTTGAACAATTACTCGGTTATGGAAATAACTGATGATCATTTTTCAGTTGACAGTCTAATCGATTAGTCGACTAATCGTTGCAGTTCTAATCAATACTATCATTCACACTGATGACTGTTGCCTTCTCTGTTGCATTTCTCTTGGGTGTCCCCATCACTCTCTCCCTTTTGGTGTCCCGCTACAGTTGGGCGACAGGAGACTGGGGAGCCTGCAGTCGCTCGTGTGGGGGAGGTCAGCAGACCAGGACACTGCGCTGCCTGAGGAAGGTGACCTATCAGAGGGAAGAAGCGGTGGTGCAGTCCCTCTGCCCCGTCATCTCTCCGGCCCAGGTCCAGCCCTGCCACACCCAGGCCTGCCTGCCCGAGTGGAGCACAGGATCCTGGTCACAGGTGGGTTTGTGGCAGCATTTGAAATCTTATCAATGAAATGTCTTGACAACTGCTGGATGAGTTTCGTAGACATTTGGTACAGTCGAGATGTGAAAACTTTGGGGACCCCTCACTTTGTATCTAGCCTGACGGGTCAAAAAGACATTTTATTTACCAAATAGCTGAATAACTAATGACAATGAGCCTCAGTTGTACTGTTACATGTTAGCAAGCTAACACGCTAAATGAAGATGGAGAACATGGTGAACATTAGACCTACCTGCGAAACATCAGCATGCTAACATTAGCATTTACCTCATGGCTAGCTGGTATGGCTCAAGACTCCTGGTCTTGTTATATTTTTCCTACTTACAAAGACAATTGTAGCTTCTGTTTAGAGACATAATGTAAATCCACAGGGACACAGTTATCAGTATGATGTTTTGGTCTGTGAAGCTACAGTAAATCATGGCTATACTCCTATTAAGCTATAAGCACACTTTCCTTTTTTCCACGGCAGATATTTTTTTCTTGTCATCCTGGCAAAAGCACAGGTGTTACTAATATCATTAGTAAGTTATGACAGTAAGCCTCTAGGCACAATATCAGGACCGTGCAACTGACACAGCTAAATGGAATCCAGCCATCTTTCATTTAATTATACACCCCAGTGCTTTTGTGACATGTAAAAAAAAAGGCCTACATTTACTTTTATCGGTGTTCGAGCATGGAAAAGAACAGAAGTGCTGACGGTAAGTTTAAAAATAATTTATTGCTATCAGGGTTTTTACAGGGTACGTGGTCCCACTGTCATAGTTCATTTGTTGGCTAAAAGTCCTGTAGAGCATTGGCAACTTTAGGTTAAGACACACTTTTATGTTTGGACATCTGCATTACACACGCACACACACACACACACACACACACACACACACACTGAGTTTTATACACGAGCTGTCAGATGTTTCACTCATGCTAAAACAAACGCTCTGCTGCCCTCTGTTGGACATGTGAAGAACTTGTCAGGGCTTTTCAACTTTTATCCTCAGGCTTTTCTAAAAACTGCCAGTTGTTGAAACACTTTCTTACTCTTCAATTTGTCTCCAAGAAATGCTTTCTTTTCTACCCTTGTCCTTCTTTGGAATACGAGAAAGGTAATTTGAACAGTAATTTGAATCAGAATGAATTCTACCTGCATCATATAATAACCAAAATACTCCCATGAATCACAAAACAGCCACACAGAGGTGATTAGAAGCAATGGTGAAGGAAGTATTCACATCCTTTCTTTGAGTAAAAGTACTGATTCCACACTGTAAAAGTACTCTGTTACAAGTAAAAGTCAGACATGGGAAATGTTACTTCAGTAAAAGCATGCAGGTATAATCAGAAAAATGTACTCAAAGTATTGAAAGTAAAAGTATTCAATGCAGAAAAATGTCCCCTGTGACTGTTATACTATATTATATCATTAGATTATTATTGCTTGTGCATTAACGTAAAAGCAGGATTTTAAACTGTTGGTTGACGTTGAGCTCATTTTTAATTATTTTGTATTGGACTGCAGTTTATGATTATTTCCACTATGGATTAATCTTCTGATAATTTTCTTAGTAATCGATTTATTGTTTGGTTTGTAAAATATGTGAAAATAGTAATACAAATCCATCACAATTACCCCTCCCCTCCCACCATTAAAAGTAAGAACAAATTTAAATGAAATTAAGAGACAAAATATAAGAATAAAGGCTCAAAGACAGAAAAAACTCAAGCAAAGTACAGAACTGAAGTACGGAAGTAAATGTATTTAGTTACGTTCCATTTTTTTTTTTTGCAAAGCCAACATTTCATTAAGCCATTTAATCCTATGGCTATTAACCTAGCATGACTTGGCCGGTTCCTCTGTGACCACAGTGCATCACACACGAGACAGACTCTTCTCATTTGCCTGTATACAATATTAATAGCCTGGCAGCAGATGTGATGATCAGCTGCTGTGACCTGCACAGTCCGGACGCTGAGCTGTCATTCCGCCATCTTTCTTTGGGACGCTGGGTCGTGTGCTTGGACTATTTTGTCACTCCAGTCCGGGTTGAGTGGGCGGTCACGCAGAGCCAACGCCAGCCTCCCTAAAAAAAGATCAATCGGACCTGTCAGTGACAAAAAGGACAACTGGGATGTGTGTTGGTGCATGGTTGTGCATGTATATGGCGGCACACAGATGTGTCTTTTTGCCTAGTAGATTAATTCGCCATTGTCACATAAAGTGTCCCGGCGGCTGTGCTCGTCGGTCCCAGCGGAGCAGTTCGACTCTGTTGTCCATCTCTGCATTCCGCGGGAGTTTACAGCAGCACACGGTGGATACTTTGATGGGTCGGGGTCACATTCATCTGCGAGTTATTGGTGTATTGTATTTAATGTTAGGCCATAATGGGCTGTCATCAAAGCGGTGACCTTCTGTTTGCTTGCACACCATGTGGTGAATTGCAAATGCTTTTATAGTGTCCGTGCCAAGGATTTAACCTCTGTTAAATGTGGTGAAAGCTGAAGGTTAAAGCAATCGTAAGAAAGTGCGAGGCTAAGTCGCAGTGTATGAATCAATGTACATGGTCATTAAAGGTATAATATGTAACATTTCCGCGATGAAGACTATATGTCATATGTTTGTGTAATTATTATCCCAACTGTTTTAATCAGGGTAATGCTGCGTTTCATTTGTGGTCTCCCGCAAACGCCGACGTTTCCCCCTTTGCACATGTGCCAGCGTGGTGGTTGTCTGCCAGAAGCTGTCATAACTTTGACATCTTGTTAGTTTTTAACTATATATTTAAACAGGATGAAGGATTTTGGTCGTCTGGACTCTAAGTCATCAGAGAAACGAACTGAGCAAATGTTCGCAGTCGGCTCGCAGCTTCTCCATCCTATGTCTGCCAAACAGCATCTGGAAACACTGATGGGGAAACTGCTCTATTCAGGGTTTTTACCGCTTTCTAATCATTGCGTCCGAGCGAACAATGAAGGAATCCGTACCGGGAGAAGCTGACTGCAATGCAAACGTTGGTAAAGACTACAACTCCCACGATTTTGCGCTGTTTCATGCCGTTACTAAACTCTGTATTTTACCTATTGTTTTGATCGAGAGTGGCAGAAAAATACTTATAGTGCATTCAAAACCCTCGGCCTATTGAATCACCAATCTCCAGAGGATGCTCTCGTCTGTGTTTTTGACTTTTGTGACTTCTTTTACTTCCTTCTTGTCTACTCACAGTGCTCCAAGACCTGTGGCCGTGGCCTGAGGAAGCGGAGCGTGTTTTGCCGCAGCACTGACCCCGGGGCCAAGGCGGTGGTGGTGCCTGACAGCATGTGCAGACAGCACTACAGACCCAAACCCCAAGAGACCTGCGTCCTGCGCCGCTGCCCCAAGAATGAAAGGCTGCAGTGGATCCCTACTCCCTGGGGAGAGGTAGGAAAGAAAAAAAAAAGAGAGACGTGAGGCTCGAGGAGTATAGATGTTAAATGTGTTCAGAAATGTTCAGTTTAATACATTTCAAAAAATCCAGACCGAAACACTTCCAGCACAGCTACTATGATTTGCAGCCTCATGAAACACGAGGAGTAAACGTCAAGCCTTCATGTCCGTCCTTCGGAAGAAGACAAAGGCTAAATATTGAACAATCGTATAGGAATCCATTATAGAACAGAGGGGGAGGTTTCACAGCCAGCAGCCTTAAAAGAGCACAATGCCATGCAAGATCAAGACTTTTCTTCGTCTGGGAAATGGAGAACTATTAGCACTGCTCGACTCCACGTCACTTCACTGAGCTGGTTGGCAAAGGATAAGCTGTACCTGAAGTAGAGGAAAAACAAGCGGCTGCGTACACACACACACACACACAAAATCACAAACACTTGACCTCCATGCCAGATGTCAGCCTCCTAGGGCGAAAACTGCGGGACACAGCTAAAAAAAAGAACCAAAAATGAATAATAATTATAATAATAAGAAGAAGAAGAATAAATAATCATACGTTTTCACAAAATAACCTGTGGAATGAATATGATCGAAACTCTGATTTGAAAAGTGTCACACGGATTAAAACGGCTAATGCTGAATCAATTTTGATAACTGACTACTTGATTAATTTACAGAGCCAAAAGTCTGAAATGTGAGGGTTTTCGTCTTTTCCCTTTTTAAACCGATAGCCAATCAAATATCCTTTTTTTGTGGGTTTTGTTCAGTTCATTGACAAAAGACGCCATCTTGAGCTCTGAGGGATCATGATTGGTATCTTTCTCTTTAATGTACGCCGGCGTATTGCTGCCGCCACGACAAAAGTTATCATCGCAACGGTAGACGTTTCTTGTCTTTACGAAATTTCAACCATACTTATTTTATGCCACTAGGGTCAGTCTGCTGAAATATCCACATTATATCACCCGGGGTAAATTATCCTGGCATTATGAAGGCTTCCGTGCCAACACATATATTGTCCGATAATACAGATTCTTCTTTTTTCTCCTTTATGTCAAGTACAGTGGTACGAACACACTCACAGAGTTCATTTTGTAAAACTGTCCCTCCTGCCTGCCCTCTGTTTCAGTGCTCCAGGTCTTGTGGCTCAGGCATCCAGAAGAGAGAGCTTCGCTGCGGGGAGAGAGACTCACAGGGAGGGTATGCGCCTCGAACCGCACGCTTCAATAGATCTGCACATATACGTCTAACCCCACTGTGCCATCTGTGCACTCTCATCAGAGTCAGAATGCTTCAGTCTGTCCTCTCCCACGCAGGTATGTGGAGTTCCCCATACGGAGGTGCAGGAATATGGTTAAACCCCTGGTGGATCTCCAGCAGGGCTGCAACCGAGGTCCGTGCCCTGAGCTCCCCCGGGTCGTCGTTGGCAGAAGCGGAACCAGCGCTGTGGTGTTAGGCTGGTACTCCTCTCCCTGGCAACAGGTACCTTTCACTCAGGCTTTCATCCTAATCTGTCGACATGAGAGACTTGTAGTGCTACGCGTGCGTTCCAGCTGACACTCTTCCAATTTCGAGCATTTCTCCCACACGTAGCACAATTGTGAAGTACTACTACACGGATATTTGGTAGAAAATTGAATCCCGGGACATGTAACGCACGACTGGATGCCAAAACTGGAACTAGATGACTAAATTTGTCATCGCCAGCCATGACGACACTTCCTGGATATTTATCTGTGTTTGGGCGGATGGCAGAAGTCAGTCAAAACCTGGAAGCTTTGTATTTCTCCACATGCAGAAGTGGTATCCGTGGGGCTCTGGTTAGAGAGATACTCTGCATTTACCAACGGTCCTTCCATAGCCAAGAAAGACGAACAAAAGTTAAAGTATAAACTGCGATCGATAGCCTCTCCAGCCGACCAGCTTACTTCCTACACTGAAAAAAAAAAAGAAAGTCTGACCGGAAGTAAATGTAGCATAATTAAATAAAAAATATTAACAATACATTTACAAAATACAAAAAAAATGAGTATATGCACATGAATACCTCTAGTTTCAAGGTTAATCGGCATTTGTTAAAAACACAAGAGATTGTGCATTTTGTCTTCAACAAGATGCCTTCTTAGGTATACACACACGCACACACACACACACACACACACACACACAATGATCTTGTTTTATTTACTCTGTTCCAATATAATTGTGTAATGGGAATGAGTGTTGTGGGTCGTGCCGGACCACATAGCCCTGGCCCTTTGCAAAAGTACCAAATTAGAGTGTGGGTGGAGAAAGATCTCTCAGCCGCTAAACGAACAAGAAAGCAATGCACCACTGCAAAAAGTGAACGATTTAGCAGTAATGGTCCAAATATTATTATTTTTTAAAGATCTTAATATAAACTGGAGTTGTAACCAAATTGGCCAATTAACTGTGCGTGGTTGGAATTATCTTCTCAAGTAACACTTTTATGAATATGACTCAAAAGCATTGCAAAATACAAGTGTTGCTTGCTCTACATAATACAATTAAGATGACTTTAATTGGACTAAACCACTGCGGTTACCTATAATTGGACTCACTGAATAGTGGTTTGGGTAAACTAGCGAGGGGAACAGGAACAAAGCAAACATTTGAATGCCAAATTTCAAGGTTAACAACTATTAATAAATAGCCAACGGTGTCTGGTCACACAGAAAAAGAGGAAGAGACTACTGCACCGCCCCCCTCCCCCCCGCTATCTCTTCAGCCCAGATTGCCAATGACCACAATGGAACTAATAAGAAAAAAGGAAAATCACAATTAGTAAACACCAAGGTTAATAGACACTGCACAGACAAGCACAGCAATAGTAAAGCCTATTTCATGTTGTATCTTATTGATTAACTTAGAAATAAATCAACTAATTGATGGCTGTTTAGGCACGGGTGGCCTGACTCCACCCGATGATTGCTGTAGGATATGTATGGAAACTGGGCCTGTGAAAAGGTACAGGGGGAACCTTTTCACGGAGATACTGTTCAAAAAAATGTACAAAGAATTTTGAGTGGTTAAGTGCAAGAACAAAAAGCTTGGCAGTAACTAAGTGAACAGTCAATTGAAAGGCACATTTAAAATTGAGAAGGCGAATGTGCGATAGCAATGCGAGTGTGGGGGAAGTAAATTGTTCAAAATGAGGTCAGGAAGTAGAGTGAAGTGGGTATTATGCTCCGCTTTCTTCAAAAGCAGCTACGAGCGAAGTCCCCCCATTGTGTGATGAGTTGCTTCTCAACTAACGCATCTCCTCCGAAGGGTTGTCCAGATTCACAGCATTCCTTTTCCGCCTCACACCATCTCTCGCTTCTTTTGATTTCAGTTTACCAGGTCTCTGTTTTCCGGGAGGCCCTGGCATGATGAGCAAAGGATCAATACAAGATACACGACCGTGTTCAGCTCTTGTCTTCTCTTATGTCTGCGCTTCCACACAAACCTCAGAGGCAGACAGTGCAGTGTAGGTGGTGCTAGTTAACAGGCATAACATAGTTATTGTGTGTGCAATGGGAGTTAGATGCAATCCAAAAGCTCCACTCAGATACGGAGTCTATCAGGGCAGGCTGTGTAGGCTATATGTTATATCATCTATTATGCAAAAAGTCTTGAGGGCAACCTCTTATAGCACAGTGTCATATTCTGCTTGATCTCGGGCTTGTGATCCCCGTATGTTTCCACCAGAGAAGATCTCTCCTGACAGCTCGCTGGAGGGCAAGTACATGCTGGATGGGATGTTTGTTTTCTTCATCTGTTCTTTGTCTCTACGTAGACTTCTCCAGCATCCCTCTCCTGCTCCTTTTCATGACGATGCCTCTTTCTCCGCGTGCTTCAATGTTTGATCTCCTCCTCCCATTGATATCCCTGTGCCTTTTCTCTGGTGTCTCTCCTTCTCATTCTGCCCTTCTATTTGTTTTCCATCTTTCTGCTGTTCCTCTCGTCCCAGTGCTCCGTGTCCTGTGGCGGGGGAGTCCAGATTCGGTCCATCCAGTGTCTCCGGCAAGGTCGCCCCGCAGCTGGCTGTCTGCCCAACCAGAGGCCTGTCACTTCCAGGGCGTGCAACACACACTTCTGCCCTGCTGCTCCCCCGGCTCCGGCTCAACGCCCCGGCCGGGTCACAGCTGCTGGGCCAACACTGAAAGGTAAACGCCTCCGAGGGGAAAAAGACATATTCATCCGGTTTGAATTCTTAATAACCATGAAATTAGAGTACTGTGTAGAGCTGCATCCTCTGTTTTTGTGTGGGTTTTCTGCTTTTCTATTTATTTTTTCTATTTCTGGACAGAACAATAAATCAATCAATTGGAAAATAATCCACAATCAACAGTGAATATATTCACGAGTTGCAGCCTTAGTTTGAACTACTGCTAAAAAATGTGCCCTATTTTTTTTTAATTTTTTTTTTATAGATGAACACTGCGTGGACCATTTCAGCTGGTGTCACTTAGTTCCCCAGCATGGCGTTTGTAACCACAAGTTCTATGGACAGCAGTGCTGCAAGTCCTGCTCCAGCAAGACGCAATAGAGCTCCGATACCTCCGAGTCTGCGGCTTCTGGCCTCTGGGGGATAACAACACCACAGAGGGGCGTTTGAGGGACGATCACTCACGACAGCACACAGAACTGTGCTCAACACTTGTGTGTTTTTCTTCCTGGAGTACTTGACTAATGGACTTTGAAAAGAAGTGGAAGACAGAAACCATGGACTCTTTGGTAAAGAAGGCAGTGTGGATGCTGAAGTCAGCACGTCATCGACCTCATTGTAACTGGAAAGTCAGAATCGCAGAGCATCTGAAGACATGTTGATGTTATATATATATATATATATATATATATATATATGTTGTCGTTTTGTTGAGTGTTTTCCTTTTGAAACCTCTAAAGCTACAAGCCACCAAGAGAACAGGAAAGGACAATAGCGTTTTAGCTTGCTTGTATGTTGTGTGTTTTTTTTTTTTTTTTTTTAAAAGGCGTCTGGTTTCACACGCCTTTATTTAAGTTATTATGGTCCGTAATATTATGATTTTACATTTTTGCCAGGTGTACAGTGGATCTGTGACATGTTATTTTCTATGTTTGGATATTCCATAGGATTGTGCCAGTCACCCTTGGAGCCACGTTATGAGATTTTTAATATGAGGCATTAGTTATCAACGGTCAGATGCCTCCCGCACTTCCTCCCTCACACACTCTCCGCTTGTTAGGTTTACTGCTGCTGAAAGATTTGGAACAAGCTGGAGACGACGTTTTTCCTGTGCATTCCGTTCATGTTACCGCTATGAAAATGTCTGTGTACGTCAAACATTGTATCCAGTCACGTTGTAAGTGGTCGCCCCTGCTGTACGGTTATGGTAATACAACTTGATAATCTCTCTTGTCTTTCTCTTTCTTTTCGATTGCTTAAAGCCACAACGAGGGGGAATAATGCACGGTGGCGTTGTCCGCGGGCCCGGAGGAGAGCCGAGTGGGGTGAAGTGGAAGAGGAGAGGATGATTGCAGGGCGAGCGTGGGCGCAGATAGCAGATAGATGGCGCAAGGTTTCGCTTTGTTAAGAGAGGACAGTGTGGGTGTGTTCTTCACAGGAGTCTGCAGCACCGATGTGGCAGAGATTTGGCTGGAGGACTTCAGATGAGTGATGACACAGTCCCACTCGGTTTGACGTTAATCAGCCACCACTTGTAATGCGTGACTCACAGAAGCGGCAACAATGACTTGAAAGCTTCACTTGACTCAGCGGCACAAACATAATAATAATAATAATAATAATAATAATAATAATAATAAATCGAGGGATCATTTTTTAGATTGTTCATAATGTTCCATGCTTAAGCATCTCTTCCAGTAAGCATTGAGCCTGTGGTTTGAAGGTCAAAAAAATAAGCTGGGGGAAAATTTGGTTGACATCGTTTGCTGTCTGACTGTATTTCAATGTGAACCAGGTCTTAACTGTGTTATTCAAATGCCGTCGAAACAACTGGTATATTTATTTTACCTATCGAAGAAAAATCAATGAAAAAAAACTTCAGCTGTAACCTTGACATTTAGATGGTGTTCATTTTGTCAACGAAAACTATGAACTAAATATGTTTGTCATCACACTTCTTTTCCCCCTTGACTAAGACGAAAATAAATTGACGAGACGGCACCGGCGTCATCAAACACTAACTGTGAATATATCAACATGCAATGTTGTTGATGAACAAAGACAAGACTAAACTTTAGTTTAGAAAATGTAAAAAGCTTTACCAAAATCCCTCTTTATTGATAAAAATATGTGTTTCCGGTGCGCAATGAGCACCGTCATGAGGACTCGGAGTAACTTACCCGCCGAAGTTAAAGTTTAAAATCACGACAACAGGGCTTGGGAGAAGGGAACATGGGGATATTGTGGCTAGGCTAAATTAACTGGAATGTTTAATAAAACCTGATGACCAAAAAGTCTACAGTTTTAATTGACCAAAAGTATAAGCTGCTAAAATCGTGAGGGTTTTCTTTGACAAAAAAAAAAACTAAAACAGGATGAGGTTGACTATATGTTTTTTATAAAAAAGACAAAAAAACAAAAAAAAACAACAAGGATGTTTGTCTAAGACTAAATCAAAAGAATATTTGACTAAATGAACACTACGTCTAGATGTAACACGCCAGGTCAATGCTTTCCGGGCTCCGCAAGTTCATCCAACCTTTACTTATAGTCAACCTTTATTTTAACCAGGATGAAATAGTGTTAAATGCTGAAAAAAAATAAAAAAAACAGTTTGATTGACTTTAGCTGTGAAGGCTCGCATTCCCATATCAGAAGAAATGGGGTTATATTTGTTTCAAAGAAATTGAAATAACACAGAGTTTAAACAGATAGAAAATCATGAAAGGGTTTTGTGCTTACAAACAAATGTCTCCTGGGCCAAAGTGAAATAAGCTTTTGTATGTAATACACCAAAAAACATTTCTTTCACATCATCTGGCAACTGGAGCTAGGTGTTATTTTCCACCTACTAGACACACTTATTCGGTTTAACCAACCAGCTCTCCATCCAGAAAGAAACCCAAATAGCAACACACGCACCCAAAAAGTCCAGAGGCTTCTGTAAAAATAAGGCTAATTACCTTCACTATGAATCATGCCATTTCAAAAATCCATACAAATTTGATGTACACTGTATGAATTCAAAAAGATAATTATTGTGTATATAACAATCTACAAATCTCTTTGTACATTTTCAATGTGGCTCGGTCTCCTGATCCACAATATAAAAGCAAAAAACAGACAAAACATATTTGTGAATCTTATTTTATATGGTTCATGTAACGTTTTTTGATTTCATGAAAAAACACACAAAAAAAAAAAAACAACCACATATTTCAGAAAGAAATGGCTCGCTTGTAGTGACAAACCCAAAGATAATTATTATCTGATGGAAAACAGCTGCGAGTAGTGAGAGTGAATCAAAACATTAAAGTCTTGGGCTAGTAAACCAAAAATAAAATATGCTAAAAATGCTCTGTAGTTAAGAGTAACTTCTGTGTCTGACCCCATTATGGAAAGCGAAATAAATGTTTTTTTCTTTGCTTTTAGTGTCTGACAACATTATGAAAAAAGACATAAAACATTTTTTCTCTTTTACCTTTCGCTTGGTCCGGTCCGTTAGTCTCGCTCGGAGAAGTCTCGTTCTGTAATCTCGCGACATGACCTTGAAAAAAACTTTTGATAACACCAAGCTACGCTTTCTGTACTCCCAACACAACAAACTCCGACAACACCAGCGCACCTCTCTCCAACTCTCACTCACGTTTCCACTGTGTCTACACATCTCGCCAATTTCCAGAACGAGACTTGGTTAGACTCGATAGAAAACAGACCGGATAAAAAGGTTAAAAAAAAACAAAAAATGTTTTATTTCTCTGTAGGGTCCTTTCCATAAAGTTTTCAGACGCTTCTAATGACGGTCTGAGCCTGTCAGCGGCAAAGACAAGCACTTTTATTGGATGTATACATTGTCGGTGCGGAATTGCCCGATAGGATTACATTGAAGCCTGTTTTTGCGTTTTCCAGCTGCAGCGCTCTCGCTCAATAATGCACCAATTTCAAAAAAATTTTGTCCCCATTAATCGGGTAGAAACATGGGAAAACCGTGTCCAGGCTGAAAAATACCCAAGTTACCCTCTAAAATGTTGTACTGTGTGTTTGACTGTATGCTAAACTGCCCCCCCCCCCCACTGCCATTATTTATCTGGCCAGTCACTGTCTTTGGCCCCTTTGGCATCTTTAGACATTTGCCAACTTTTTTTGCCCCTCCCACCCTCAAAACTTTCATAACTTGGAGCATGTAGAGATTTATGCTACCAAACAGTATTTTTCTTACGGTGATTATACCACCCTTTCTCGCACTGCGGGGGCAGCGATTGCTCTTTAATCAACCCGTCTGTATGAATCATGGAGCCTGGAGTCCCCACATCGTCCTCGGCTGCATGGTGTTTACCGGCACGCTGTGAGCCAGACACCACAAGCTGGGGCCCACGCACATAACACACAAATATGCCGGCTCGGCTAACGTACACAAATATAACGTGTTCACTGAGCATCAGGCTGGCTGTGAAGGTGTGTGTTTACTGGGCTCGAATGTGTGTGGGTGAGAGCATGCTCCTGCAATTTGGGAGTGCATGCATGTTTAGCATGCTTTCCCCGATGCGTGCGTGTATGTGTTTGCTGGTTGAATTCATGCATTTAATGTGTCCCTGTGTGTGTGTGTGAGTGTGAGAGAGAGTGTTTGTACAATACATGTGTATGTCCTTACAGCCCAGCTTATGATGTCTAGCTCTCAGTGGGGAAGCAATTTTACTGCTGGGCTGATGTGAGACTTTCTATTTCTCCATCCTGCTTTCATTTCCAGATGGGACTCGATATCCCCCGTCCATATTGGCTCGTAATGACACATTTTGATTATCCGAGTTTGGGGAAGCCACATCGAGCCCCAAACATTACTGCAGCAAAGAGACCAAGGCTGAACTAAAGAGACAGAAACCGAGGGATTTCTTTCATTTGGGCATTTGGTCCTCGCTTGAATTCGGATCTGTACCCACGTCAAGACAACCCAAGACAAACATGTGCACGTAGCATCTAGCATTGTTAAATTATTCTTTGAACACATAATTCCTCATTTAAATCATAATTTTAGTCATTTCAGTCTCTATTTAGGTCTTGGAATGTAACAGTTGGCACTGGTTTATTAAACAATTAAAGACACTCAGCTCTACCTACAGTATGTAGGGATGTCAGTCCACCTCTTTGGTCCTGATGTTTTTTATTGAAATGTCTCAACGAGTGAAGCAGAGAAAGGCCACACTTGTAATCATTTTTCTTTAACGCCATTATCTCAAGATCCCAACCCGTTATCATGAGAAAACAAAAGTTTTTTTTCCTCTTATTATTTATAATGTTGAGCAGAGATCAGGAGTGCCATGCCGGCACGTAAAGATGGTGTCTCGCCAACTGTAGCGACAGTGATCGGCAACTATGGAACGCATACATTCATGTTCCCCTTCGGAATGAGCTGTAATAACTGTGGTGATCCCTTCACTTTCCATATATCACCATCAGGTAAAAATGTGTATTTGTTCAATGCTTTAAAATTCCGAGCGCCCCATGTACTAAGGTCCTTATCCCAGCGGACCGGGTTCCAATCCGACCCTATGCACGTTGTCCACTCTCTCTCCCCCTTTCCTGTCCATCTCCGGCCAAAAAAACAATCATTAAAAAACAGAAAAAAATATAATGGTGTGAATTATACTTGCTAAACATCAGTATGTTCACATTGACATTGTGTGCATGTTAGCATGCTGACGTCAGCCTTCAGCTATAACCCCTACTGGGCCTCAGTACAGCCCTCACAGAGCAGCACTTAGTCTTCTTGAAAACACCTATTCCATCTCTTATTTTTTTCAGGAACAACGTAACAACCTTCTGCTATAAGAAAACCTCATCTAAAGCAAAAACAAGTGCACCAATTCACCTTCTTTTGAAAACAGAGCACACAACGTGCACACTGAGCCAAAGTAGATGCCCTGGTCTGTCAACTCCAAAATAGGCCTGTCTCTCTTAATCTCTTCCCAACCCCCGGCTGATCGATGCAGGTATTTCTTTCCTGTTTTCAACATGGTCTCCAGGTCCATCTTTTTTTTTCTTCTTCTTCTTCTTCTTCTAGTTGGCAAAGCATCAGTAGTTGTCTGCCCAAGTGCAAGTCAGGGCCGGCTGTTATTTCCAGCTTCGACATCCCTCCACTAGCCGACTGTCAGGCAGCCCCGGCTAAGAGGGCCGTTTGTGTGCGCATGGCGTGCACTGAACCTTGATAGGACCCCTCAAAACTGACAGTCAGCCTAATCACATCTTAACTGAGTTCCTTCTTAGTGTGTGTGTGTGTGTGTGTGAGTGTGCGTGTGTGTGTGGACTGAGAGAAAGTGGGACTGATCTCTCTATTTCTTGCAGGGCTTACTGTGAGGGCAGGCTTCTGAACAAGTGAGAGCTGTCATATTTCAACGCCACCTCACCCGTCTCATCGCTCCAGACTCCGCCGAGCACGTGCCCGCACATAAAAACAGATAACGGACACACACTCTTACCCCTTTCCCCAGGCTTTCTCCCTCTCTCTCTTTCACACATACACACACACACACATACACACACACACACACACAGACAACATGGCTGCCAGCTCAGGGGAGAGCCTGGTATTTGCTGCCGGGTGATTGCAGGTGGATCATGGCCTCGGCGCGGCTTTAGAGGTTTGCGGCTGCCTGGGAGTCGCAGTGTGGGGGGCTCATTCGTTGCCGCCAGGCGTCTCCTCTCCAACGTTAAGAGATATGGCCCTGGCAGATCTCTGTGATTAACAGCTCAAAAGACGACTGACAGCTTGGCGTCAAACCAAGCCTTTGTGTCTCTGTCACGCTGGGTGATTTAAGAGTCGGGTAAAGACCCGGTGGATATCTCGCTCTCGCCTTCCTAAACCTCCTCGGCTCTCCTGAACCCTCGCCCCCGATCCTTGCCAATCACGCGCGCTCGGCCTGCCTCTCATTCGCCTCCTCCTCTATCCATCTGTTTGTGTGTTTGACAGCTTCTTCACCTCTCCCCTTATCTCATTACCTCTTGTTTATGCGTTTGCAAAACTCTAAAAAAAGAAAAAAGTGTGTTGGCTTTTGGAGCAGCCAAATCACTTTATAACCCCACCTGGTGTGTGTGTGTGTGTGTGTGTGTGTGTGTGTCTTCTGTCTGCAGTGGGTGTCATCTGGGAGGCGGCCGCATCTGGTGTCGACGCAAGTCTCCAAATTCAGTTTTAAAAGAAAAAGCCTCTTCTTCTCCTTGAGCTCATCTGATGCAATAACCGCACAAAGGACCCTTTTCACCCCCTCTAATTTGACCCTTGATTAAGAATGTGTTTTCATGGATCACTTGACAATTTTGCAGAAAGAATGTTGATCCATCCCCGTCCTCGTCTCACTGCAGCAGAGCAGCACTATTCCCTGTGTGTGCTCCCATGAACGACATTCCACCTGTTCATTGTTTTACTTCAACATCAAATAAACCAACCAGCATAAAAAAAAAAAAAGCCCCCCCCCTCATCCTCTCTTCGGCACATACTTATGTTTCAGAACCCTAACAGGGGACGATTTCTCTGCTCATACAGACTCATTTTCTCTCTCTCTCTCTCTCTCTCTCTCTCTCTCCAGGTGGACCAGCTGTGCCATTGAGCATCCCCGCTCAGATCCATGGAGTAAAAAGCTTTTGCTTAACGTATTTTCTCCTTGAGGCTATGAATATTATTGATCTGTGTGTTTGCCACGACTCTCTCTCTCTCTCTATCTCATCTATCTTGCTTTGAGCGGCCGGTTTCTCATCATTTTCCCCTGAAATGTAAGAATTGATTAGGATCCTCGGGGCCCCGTAGGCACCAGCTGCAGCCGTGCCCACCTGCCTGTTAACCCTCCGACCTTGAGGAAACAGCACCCGCTACAATACGGCCGTGCTCCCTGCCTATGTCGCTCTCTCTCTCTCTCTCTCTCTCTCTCTCTCTCTCTGTGTTCGCCCTTCTTAGCTTGTTCAGATTTGTTGCGTTTGTTCAGTATATTACGTGAATTGATCGATCTAAAGCAGAGAGCCCATCCATTTCTATTCTCAGAGGAGTTTGTTTGTTTGTTTTTCTTGTATTCATAGAGCCACGTGCAGTACATGTACACACATACAAACATGTATGTGAATGTGCACGCAGGCTTTGAAATGATCTCCCGCTGTGTTCGACAAACGGAACCAGCTTTCTCGCTCAAGGAGCTGCTTAAAAAAATGACACGCTCCCCGCCTGTCCACCAGAGGGCAATGCTCACCCAATAATTCCACATTGCTGTGCTTTTATCTTCCTTCTCCTGCACATTTCAAATGCAAACGACAAACATAAACAAAGACCAACAGCAGCAAGATAAATCACACTCTCACACCTGAGACGTATGCAAATAGATTCTTCTTGATTTCCTTGCCTCCCCAAACAAAACAGATTGACTTCTCTGACCTCTGTCGCCTGGTTAAACATCATCACACCAGCGCTATGTGCACATTCCCCAAACTTCCTTTTTGACAGGCGCGATTTCAATATTTGTTTCCAGACAGCCATATTTTATTGATGAACTGCACGCTCACGCTGGCCACAGGGAATACCGTTGCACAACAGATATGTAAATTCCAAACCTATCAATTTTTCAGACTTTTTGGTCCGGAACGCCAGCCAAATCTCAGAGGCGATCCTTCATGGTTTGGCCCCTCGTGGATAAAAAGATGAATAGGCGAAAACAAGCCAGGCTTGATTTTTTTCTTAGACCACCAGTGATTCCCTGAGTAAATGAAGTGCTCTCCGGCGTGTTGAGGGCAAAGCCGAATTACAAATAATCATGGGGGAAACATCATCAGACGGAAAGAAACAAGGTCAGAACTATTACCAATTAAATATTACTTTTTTTTCTTTTGTGCAAGGCAAGCAACAAAAGTGTTAGAAAAGGGGGGGGGGGGGCAAAGTGTTCTCCTTCATTGTGCAAAAACAGCCAGTGAGAGTGTTTGTAGGTAATTGGCCAAGGTTACAAACCTCGATAAATCAAAGCCGCGCTCGCGCTTCAAACAAGGACACAGCAGTGGTCACATTACAGCAGATACATTATTTTCAGACACATACTTTAGTTGTCCTCGTACATAACTATTGTACTTCCCACCGCTGGCTGGCATTGTCCATTACTTGACCTCCCACGGTATGTTCTGTTGTATCGAGTGGCACACATAGCAGATGAAGAGCCTCCACATCAGGCTTCGCCTTCAACAACACTTTCATCTAATTGAGGCCTTTATGAGACTGAACAGATTGCATTTTGAAAGTAAAAGGCCCCGCGCTTGAACAAAATGCCTCTGAAGTCATTTCAGAGAGACATTTCGCTTTAGTTGCTGCTGCTATTTCAACTCGATGGAAAAGAGATGTTCTGAATCATTGTGAAAGGACAAAAATGACCCATCGCCGCTGTGCAAAGTTGATCCTTACACATCTGTTTAATGGATCAGAATAACTTGATTAAAAAAATTAACTCAAAGTTGTCCTGTGAGTTTAGACAAAACGAAATCGGTGCGGCGTTTCATCCCGCCTCGGCCTCACATCGCCTTAATAACTCCGCTCTGTGTGGTGGCGCCTTTTCAGATAAACAAACTGTTTACAGGACGCGTCGGAAAATTGGCATAAAAAGGCGCCGAGAGGAGTCCATCTGTGTGCTGTCTGGTGTACAGTAAGGCCTGCATCTTTAAATCAGCAAAACAAGCACTGATGGTGGGGTTTTGTTACGTCTCAAACAGCACGAGCCGAAGCAATTTACCGCAGTTAACGCCACGTGTGTGTGTGTGTGTGTGTGCGTGTGAGTGTGCATGAGCTGGTGCTTGCTGTGCATGTAGCAGACATGTGAGAGTTAATGTGTACTGCATTAATCTTAAAACTGTACAAGTTGTCATTAAAATATCCAATTTGCATCGTGGGATGCCTAGAGAAGGGGGGGGGGGGGGGGAAAACAATTCATAAAGATAAAAAAAAAAAGATCTAAAAGCAGTTTAATAAAAAAATAAAAGACGCATAGGAATAAATCACTACTTTTCCTAAGACAATAGTGACAATTGCAGGTAGATCTCAGCCCGCTGAAGCGTCTGTGACTGTCAGAAACGTCTCTAAAAAGGAAAGATTTATATATATACACACATATATATATATATATATATATATATATATATATACAGACAGAGAGAGAGAGACAGACAGAGACAGAGTGAGAGGGAAGATTCTGACAGATTTCAGTGACAATGTGCCTTACAGCCACTTCCTCTGTGCTTTTTACCCAGCGCCTCTGGTGAAGTACACATATGAAAGTGTATGAGGCATCGCATGCAGCCGAAACTGTGAACGGCACCATTACGCGTACAAAACAACTGTCACCTGCAGCCGGAGTCAGCGGATTCGACTACTTCCCTCACCTTACCTTAAGTTTGTTTACAGTGAACCTAAACTGTGAAAATATGATAAGCGTTAAAACCCCCCAAAAAAACTCTCTGACAAGTATCAACACCACAATTAAATCCGATTTTTTTTTCCTTCTCACAAATGGTTCCCCTTTATGAGGCGTAGCACCTGGAGTGTTCTCCAAATATATCCCCCGGCTTTCTCCTCGTCTCTCTGGAGTTGAATGAACCTCTGTCGACAGCAATCACAAGCGCAATAGATACGAATCCAAATGAAGCAAATCAATCAAAGCGCCTCCTCCTCTTCCTCCCACATGCCTCCCACCAGCAGAGAAAAACAGCTGCCGTTAAAGTGGAGCTAAAATGGGAAAGTTTACTTCCATTCGGGGTCGGGTTTCCTTTGGAGAGCAGTGGGGTGTGAGCGGGGGAGAGGTGGGCAGGTGTGTCTGGCTGTGCTGGCGAGGTTCACTTTCCTAGTTACCTTTGCTACACCTCAGCTAATCATCTAACTCAGTGGTCGGTCCACCCGGCAGGAGCCTCAAATGCCTCACCCCTCCCTCCTCCCTCCCCGCGTTGGCCTCAATTAGTGGGGAATGAAAGTCCTGCTTCAAGGATGCGATTCATGGGGGAGGCTGCTCCTTAATTACAGCAGCTCTCCATGTGCTGCTGGGGACTGATTGCAAGGTAAGACATCGCCCAAACCCAGCACCACCACCCCAGCCCTGTTTGTGGGTGTCTGGAACTATAGCGTTGTTAAAAAAATATCAGCAGGCAGATGCAGATTAGTTATTCAGCCGGTACAATGGCGCAGAGCTACAAGTGTTACTGTAATTTTTCTTTTTTTTTTTTTTTTTCTTTCTTTTTTTTCCTTTTCTTATCTGGCAGCCTACAACAAGTCAAGGGAGAGAAGAGTCTTTTTTTTCCTTCTAATGCAGAAAACAACGGCACAGCTGTGAAGCAAGTTTCGTTTGGAGGCCTTGTTTTGTTACAGTTTGTATACGGCGTGCAAAAAAAAAAAAAAAAAAAAAATGTTAACAGACTTGAATAGTAGAATTCTCTTCCCACCTACATTTGGGCTGATTGTCTGTGGTTTCATTGTAACTGCAGAAAGTCACTCTTTTATACCATATGCTAATATAAATTCCCTCTTTAACTTGAAAGCTCGGGCCTTGTCCTAACTTATTTCAAACATTTTGCATTTATCATACTGTCTATAATGACAACGTGTTTTGAGGAAGTAACCGTTGACCTTTTTTTTTTTTTAATCATTTACATTTTGAAAAATGGAAGATGGACATTTCGAGTAGGCGCTGCTCTGGCGCCTTTGAACTTTGAAGCCTCCATGTAGCGTTTGATTGAAAATATCAAACAGAAAAGAAACAGCATCCTGCATGTTGCAGAATACACACAGCACACCTGTAGTTTGTGCCAGTACTGTTTCTGTAAGGGTCCTTTGGTTTGACCGCCAATATTCATTGCTGAATATGCAAAAAGCATTTTATTTTCATTGAACATTTGAGATGTTTAAAGAGAAAGAAGAATAGTTGTGGCTGATTTTAGAATAAGGCGCCATATTTTCAATGTTTCATTTTGAAGTAATCCAAAAGTAATTGGATTAGAATTTTTTTAAAAATGTATTACAAAAAATGTCATGTCATTTCTGTTCAATAACTGACTACATTTCCAAGTAATCTGACCCGGATGCAGGTCATACTGTATATGCCAGAGGTTCCCAACCTTTTTTTGTGTGCACACCCCAGCTACTTAAAACCATTTGTTGACACTGGATATGTTTTCACTTACTGACAGGGATTTACCTTGACCATTTTTACTGTACAACCATCACTGTGCTCACTGAAGAGTCCAAAAGCGCATTGTGTGGATGCTGATTTTCCTCTCCTGACATCAGCCTGAAGTGCCGAACCCAACGGGTGGCGTTGAGAGTGCGCAGCTCATCTCTCACATCTGGCCTGGAAAGGTACTTTGATTTTAGGAGCCACCTTTGAGTGATTGCCTCTTGCTCCAAACCAAAACTCCTCGTAGCGTTCGATCAGGTCAGTCAGCTGTTTGATAGCACAGGCTGGCCGATCCATGGAGGTTTGCATTGCAGTTGAATGGGTCAGTCAGTCCCTCGAACGCTCCGTAACTTTAAGGCCTTAGTGTAAGTCACTATGTGAACTGCACAATACCATTATATGTGGCCTAATGCCACATCATTCAAATAACTTTAAAACAAATATAAATGTTTTTGAATTCAAGTAAACCTTTTGACCATTTTTACTGTCAGAGGGAAATATTTGAACATGTATTTCTTGATTACTTGACATACAGAGTAAAAAGATGATGTTCTATATGTCTATTTACGTGCGCGTGTGTGTATTAATATCAGTCAATAACAAGCTGTGATGTTTTAATTTTCCTGTTGTCTTGACTCCGAACCGTGTGATAAAATTTGACCCTGAAATGTGCGCCTCGTCTCATATCTGCAATGGGAAATAAATGCACAATTCCAAAGTGTAATTTATTCCAGCAATAGCTTTACGCCTTTATATTCCATTGACTTCGCTGCCGCAAATGGATACTCAAGAGCATTGTATCCGTAAATAAGGCATCGACTGAACCTACACTTGTGTCCTCACAGGGCCTTGAGCTTCTGATGGTTTGATATGCATCCTTTATTTGAGAGGGCAGAAAATTACAGAGCCTGTTTCCACAACCCACGTCTCAACGTGGCTTTTTGCGAAAAGGTTGGAATAATTGCTCTTTGTCTCTGCACCTGTTTGATACCGAAAAGCCAGAAAACCCTACTTGAATTTCCATGAAAAAGCCCACAAGAGCCACTTGTGGCTTGGGAGCAGCATCGGGCTGAAGTGGCTGCAATATTCCAGAATTAGCAATGATAGCTGAATGCTCAGGGAGGCAAGTGGGTACACATCTCCTTATGTTATTTTTACCTTTAGTTTGGAAAAAGTCAGACAGAGAAGAGTGAGAGGGAGGCATCGATAAAATGCATCATTTGAATGTAGCTCGCGCCGTTAGCGTCCACCTTACATTACATCTGAATGTAGAAAATGTGAGTAAGATATGAAGCTAAATATCAGCTGAACCTCATTTGTGTTGTCTTACTGCAAGAAATGCCAACCTTCAGCATCACACATTTGTATTCCGAGGAAGTATTTTCCTGTCACAGCACACATCCCCTTTGAATAGAATAGCCTTTGGTGAATTAACTAAACTATTTCAAAGGAGAGGCTCAGCCCGAGCCTCGCAAACAACAAAGATGGCCTATTTCTCTTTTCACTTGGAAACCGCATGCAAACTGTATCCACCGCCTGGCTCTGACAAATGTCACCAGGTTACTTTTCACATTGGATTTTGCACTTGTATCAATAGTTAGGCAGGTTTCATATATCAGATGAGACAAGTTTTTCCCCAATCTTCTCAGAGCTTAGATTTACAGTGCCGTCGATGATGATATGACAAATGAGACTATTGTCACTTTTGAAGGAAAAAGGAAAAGGGAAATATAAAAGATAGATGGCTGTACGTTGAAACAAGGGGGTGGAGCGAGGATGCAAAGGGGGCGGGGGGGTGGGTGCAATACCAGGTTAATTGGATCGTATTTAGCTTTCCGTAACCTACCAACCCCTGCTGAAATGCATATTGGCGTGTTTTGATTCATGTCAGAGGAAGTATTGTGAGGTAGATGTGCGTGTACATGTGTGACGTACATGCAGAGTATATGTGTGAATTATCACCACAGTCGTGGTGCGGTGGACAGGAAGACTCAAGAAAAACAACACATGTTGCGTGACTGTGGGAACAGAACTACATCAAAGGTAGAAAATACCTGTAATGTGGGTATGTGTGCAGAACATTGTCACACATACTGACTTTGGTTTATGGCACGCTGATGAGGAAAATTATTTGAGAGAAATTTGGATTAACATATGATAATATGGAGGCAAAGTCTGAGAATATTAACAAAAAAGGGGAGGAGATGGAATGAAATATTGTCACGGCGGGTAGCGCACTGGGCTGTAAGCACAACCCTGACATTTCAAGTTGATTTGGGAAACTTGTTAGCAAATTGTTGCTTATTTACCCACCAAGAAGATACAGAGCAGCATTTATTTAGATTTGTGTGTTTTTGGTCGCTTAATGTCCAACGCTCACTATTCTCCACCAAAAACAGAACGCACCTGAGAAGCCGTCGTTGAAAACTGTTTGGAAAAGAGCAGGCACCTTCAAAGAAATACTGGGCAGGTGATTGGATTACCCATGCGTCAATCACCAAGGGGCAAAACGTCTTTTCCATCGGGAAAAATGCTTTCATTCCGTTCTCTGCTCTTCTTTCGATGAAGAAATACTCCCCAGTTCAAATTGAACTGATGCTATTGCAGCATCTACGCTTACCTCTTTGTTTTGTTCCACTGGTGGTTCGGATCAATAAGCGTCCTGTGAGGAGCTGCTAGCAGCTACGAGCGTAGTTTAATGTGACGACACGGAGGGGCAAACACTGCTGGTTTGAACCCAAGGCATTAGATGAAGCCTGACAAGATGGATTTTGCAGAATCAGGTGATGATTCGACGGAGGTTTGTCACTATGAGCGACGCCTCTCACATTACACATTTAATTCTGTCAATATTTAAATATTGAGTATAGTTAGTGCTGCTTTAAAGAGCCGGGTTACAAAACATAAAATCAAGTAAAATACACTTGCCTACCCATTCAGTTTGGGTTTTGTTTGCTAAGGTTTCGAGATATCCAATTCTGAAACTTTTGTGCCACCCTGATTGAGGTGAATGGGATTTTGTTTGAGCTGTTCAGAGCTTCGAGAAAATCCATTTGATTCAATTTCACCCCCGTTGTATTGGGGTGGCCGCAGAAAAACTCAGAGACTGATATCTCCCTAAAGCCAGAACCACCTGCATTGCTATACAGGTTTTGGGTGAGGTGACCCTTTAATGACAGAATCCCGTTGATTACTTCGAAATGTCAGAAGAGTGTCGGAATAATCGAGGCTGCTGCCGGCCTCATTGGCAGAAAGATATGGCGAGAAACAAATAAAGTGCTACCATTCCGACACAATTAAACGTTGGAATGAGTCTTTTTGAGCGTCAGCCGGAAAACAACCCAAAAGTGGCTCTTCTAGCACCGGTGCCAGAGAGCAATGCCGCTCTCACTTTTCCCCTGTTTTGACACCCTCCGTTAAATTCTGAGAGCAGAGGTGTTGGTAGTCCACACGAAAACAGAGGCGGAGGCAGAAGCGACGGGTTTGTTAGCGGCACAAAATTAAAATGTCATTATGTATCTCTATTCTTAGCTGGGACTGCTGCAGGGATCTCCCACACGTCTGGCTTTGTTCAGAGAAGTGGCGTGTGTGTGGTTTGACAAAAGCTCACAGTTTCATGTAAATCCCAAAAAGGAACTAATGTGCCATTGTAACATGACATCAGTTCCAACAGGATTTTAATACTGTGTTCACAGAGTATAACACGGATGAATGCCCGGGCAACTCCCTCTAATAATAGGCAGAGCTGTGAAAAGGATTCTCTCGACAAGATAACAGCCAGGTATTGAGATGTCAGTGTGAGGTTTAATAACATAAAAGTGCTATTTTTTGTTGAACTCAATGTTCTGGTGACACGAGATGGAACGATTTTTTTTACAAATACCACAAACTGGCTTGTAGTTGAAATGAGAATGTCCGTACTGAACATGTGTTTTTTTTTTTTTTTTCCCGCCTTGTAGTCCAAATGTTTACGGGCGCTTTCGAGTTGCTGACGTGCTGGTTTTGTGTCGTTGGTAATCATGTTGATGCGGCGTGAATCCATTCCAATCGTTCTTCCAAGATCTCTTCAGAAATGCTGAAAGAGAAATGTTTGCAGGGTGCAGCTGCGAACAAACCCAATCTATCGAATCCAAACCCTATATGTGTTTCTCAAAATGTCTCACTTAGCACTTGATAATTCTTTTGCAGGTCAATCACTTATGAAAGCCTTTTTAAAAATGTCATGTCAATTACAATTTCTTCAAAGGTCTGTCGAGGGCAAATAGAACAGCTCTCAGCTGCTGTGCCCTGAGACATTATGTTTGTTTCTCCTCTGGCTGACATGAACATCTTGATTGGATTTTCTCTTTAGGCGTAGGGATGGGAACATTCAGGAGCATTGAGTATGTATTCATAAAAGAAAGGCAGAACTTAAGTGATGCAAAATTTGAATATCGTCATGTCTAAAAACTTTAGGATTACATTCTGTCTTTCCAGTTTTTGTTTTAGATGCATCATTTCTGTATTTATTAATTATACAGTGAAGGATCTTGTGAATATCTGTTTAGCTTTATATTCAAATATTGTATATGTATTGTTATATTAGGTTGTTATATTTTATATTATATGCTATATGTGTGATTTTTATTTTTGTCTTTTTTTTTTTTTTTTTTTGTCATCTGTATTTTTTTGGGGCAGTCCCGTAAATCAGCCTACAAACATTTGTATTAGTTTGGATTCTAGACCATCTACTTTATTTTACCAGTAACTCTTTCTCTTACTGACAAAATAATCTTAACATGATGTCCACTTCCTCTTTCTGGAGCTTTCAAGCATGCATGTCTGTACCGAGGGGCAAAATGAAGCCAACGTGGAAGTGTAAAACTGCAGTTCCTTGAACGACCACTTGAGGCTGGCTCCAAAAGCGAGTCAATCCCCATAGACCCCCATGGTAAAATGCCCAATTTAGCAAGAGAAATAAACATGTTTACAGCCTGGTACAAATAACAGTTTTGGCCTTTATAGCTAATTTCCCCACTCATGACAATTGCACGGGGGTGAATTTTTGTATAACTCACCCGTTTAAATGATATTAAGGCTTAAAGTTATGCATTGTTAGAGACAGATGGTTGCGCTCTCAGGTCGCTAGACGCTAGCTGTCTGCTCTGCTGCGTCACCCGCGCCCGCCTCAGCTCCCCCATGCTTCATACTGTCTATGTTCTGGACTAAAAGAGCCACAGCGCTAGCTTGGGTAAAAAGGAGCATAGAAACATTAAGTGTAAAAACAAAAAATTGTTAGACATGACAACGGGGTTATAGGTTATTGTTTGATTTTGGAGTAGACTTAAAGCCATACTACTGCTGCGGTTGAGCCAAGGCCGTGTCATTGTCTGCTCGTATTGCAGAGATCTCCCCAAAAACATTTTTGTGCTATTTTTTCTCTATTACCGTGGAAGCAGGCTGTCAGTTTAGGCCTTGTACTTTCAGCTTGAGTTGAATCCTCCTCATCCCTCCGTCCCCTAGGCAGTGTCGCGGGCGTAAAAAGCAGCCTGTTGAGCAGCCATCAGTCTGCTGGCATTTGATCAATGGTCCAGGTCCCTTTGTGCTGCTAAGCGACAGATAAAAGAGACTGTTATCAGCTCCACAGCATCAGCTGCAGATAGCTACGTTGCAGTGGCAGAGCAGGCCGCTGAAGCTGAGAAGGCGAGGAGGAGGACGAGGGGGGGTTACACTTCAGCAAAGTGTCGAAGGAGAGAATCAGTGAGGGAGGGATAAGGGGGAGGATGGGGCAGCACATCGTAGGTCAACGCCTTGATACAAGGTTTTACAGCTGTCACAAGCCCTCTGGAGAAAAACACAGCGAGGGGAGGAGATGAGGAGATGAGGGGAGCGACAGAGAATAAAAGGGAGGCAAAGATTAAGGGAATGTTGTAACAGACAGCGTGGACCGGCAGGAGGAGAAGGAATTGGACATTGGTTGTTTGGCTGAACAGCCTTTGTCTCGTTAAGAGTGTGCGGTCGACACGCGGGACAGCGAGCATCAAAATCAAGCAAAAACACACACACACACAGGCGAACTTAATGTATAAATGTGTATACACCGTATGCACACACGCTCACTTTACAAAGCATGGATCGATCTCATGTGATGTGCCTGCCTTGTTATCACAAAATAAATACGACCCGATTCCCATTTGTCCCATCAAATGTGTTTTTCTGCCAACATTCACCCCCCCCCCCCCCCCCCTCTTTGAAGAGTCAATAAGGAGCATTGATTGGTGTCTTTATCAGATCTCTTCTCAGAGTGTTTTGTTGATTATTTTGTCAGCGCCCTTTTCTGTTTGAAGAAGTCAAATATATTCAATTTTTCCGGCACCACTTTGACTAAAGCAAACAGGAAAACTTTCTACTTGTAAACAGCCCAAATGGATTGAAGTGTCCATTTCTGCAAAACGACGGATGATGCAAATGAGCGACGCTGAAGAATGAAACGGATTCTGAAGCAGTGTGTGACGAGCGGCGTAATGACACGATGCCTTCTTTTTTGATGCGGCTTAGTGGGAGCGACAAAAGAAAACAATGGTATGACAAAAAGCTGACAAGACGGCAGCTATCAGCTCCTATTAAAGACCCTGGAGCGCAGACGGAAATAGTTTCTCATTCTCCTAATTTACTCAGGATGGGAGGTGAGGAGAAAGTTTTTTGGAAAATTGTTTCACAAAATGTCTGCTTATTTATTAAACAATCGTAGGATCGAGTCAGGAAAGATATATACGTAAAAACACAATGTATCGATGAATGATGGCGCGAATACATCGTGTTTCCTGTCATTGTTTCACAATAAAAGCCAACCTGTGTTTCGCCGGTTGAACACTGGAAATACTTGTCGTGTCGCGGGAAATGTTCAGTTTGCATTGCAGTGACTTATAATAATATAAAAAATATATATATTATAAATGCAATTTTTTTAAACGCAAATGAACGCAGTTTTGAACTTTTTATCATTGTTTTTTTCTTATATCAATAGCCATTCAGTGTATTTACATTTTGTAATTACCTTTCTAGGAAGTAGTTTTCATTGTTAGTGGCGGGGTCTGCCATTCCTGTGCTGGACTCAAGTTGGAATTCACAGGAAATTATGCATTTCTACCTACTTTTAATTTCTACTTTTATTGTTACAGATGTATTAATCAAAATAAGTTATTATTATTACGGTAACATTTAGCCTAAGCAGCTTTTAAATGTTGTAGCTAGTCGAGCGGAGGCTAATTTAACTACCTAATGTCGGGCGGGGCACATCATATTCAATCAGTTGTTATATTTTTTATCCAAATTATTTATATGCAAATGTTCTGGAGTAGAAACGTAAAATTGATTGAATTACTGTAGTTCTCTGGTCCGGTGAGAGAGAGAAGCAGAGGAAAACCAAGGTAAATGCTCATATTCATGATGATCAGCAATTAATACCTGTCATGGAGAGTAACTAAGTACATTTACCAAAGTATTATGCTTAACTGTAAGTTTGATGTACCCTTCTTTTTCAGGAGGAACGATTATACTTGTTATTTCACTACATAGCTGGCAGCTGGTTACTTTGCAGATTCACAATTGACACATTTTAGACACAAAAACATAATTAACAAATCAAATACGATTCATTATTATAGATGTCATTATCCAGCAGTATGCAAAGTGCTTAAGATCAGCTCCACCTTCAACAGACTTCAAGTGTCTTGCGCTGATAATACTCCTCTACTTTTACACATGTAACATTCTGAACGCGGGACTTATATTATTAAAGATCAGAGTAGGTCTTCTACCAAAATGCCAATATGCGCATTTAGAAAAAATAAGGTAGAATAGGGTTTCCCTCAGGCCTTATTTAGTTGCGTTAAAAAAATCCGATGAAATTCATATTCCTCCTCCACTCAACAATATTACCGAGAAAGTGGCAATAATAACCTTTACCCAATTTGAAACCATGATATTCGCAGGAAAAATTGCTAAGTCATTTTCACCCATTCAGGCAGCTTTTCTCACTTGTTGTTGAATGTTTCTTGAATTTTCTTAAGATATGCTGTGATTGACTCTGCATGAGAGCTGGAAAAGGCCCGGGGAGAAGGAATAGGACGAGGAAGGAGGTATAGTCACGAGGTTCCTATGTATGTGTGTGTGTGTGTGTGTGTGTGTGTGTGGATTGCTAAGTAGTAGGATCTCTAATTGGTGTAGGTCTTTCTGCTCGGGGGCAGTCACTGCCATGGTGCGTCTGCCTTTACGGAGCTTTTGTTTCTGTTTGTGCCTCCCTCTTGTCATTGCCTCCCACTTTCCTTCTGTCTCTCATGTGTTGTCTGTTTTCCTCTGAGAATATTAAATGGCCTTGTCAGCAGGGAGCGCACACCCGTGTGTGTCCGTGTGTCCTTGCGTGTGTGTTGTTCAAGATTCAGGATTGCTTTATTTGTCCCAATTACGGAGACAATTATAGTGCAGTGACCGACATTCACAGTGCATTCACAGACTTAATGAATTAAGACTAAGTGTAGAAATAAAATGCACTCCTACTTCACACCCGCCTTTTTCCCTCAGTTGTGAAGATTCACTGAATGGAAACCGTTTGAAAGCAGGACAGGGAGGGTTTAGAGATTATTTTTACAAGCCTGTTTAATAAGACTCTTGTCAAAACTGTGTGTTTTGCCCGTGCGTGTGTGTGTGTGTGTGTTCCCCTCTTACTGTGTATTGCGTCGCAGATCAGTCGCTAGATGATATGCCCATGAAACAAGCAGAGGATTAAACTTACAGGAGGACGGCATCATTAACCGTGTATAGTTAAATGTTAATGGACGTGCTGCTGCCTTTGAGCACAGAAGGAGGAAGGTATAAAAGTGCAAGAGTAGAGAAAGGGTGACGAGAGGGGAAGAGAGAAGAGAAGGCTCACAGTTTTTAACCTTTATTGATGCAGAGAAAGCGGAAAGGTCTTTTTCTGCCACCTTCCACTTCGCACTCGTACACATGCTTAGACCTGGCAGCTGCCCCAAGTCTGCTTCTGCTGGCAGCCCCACTGCCTGAAGGCATTTAAGTGGTGGTGAGAGGGAAAGAAGTACATTCATTTATTCGCTTCCCCCAACTTTTACATTTCACACCTTGACTGTACATTCAAACAAACTCTCTTTCAGGTCACAGGGCTGCCGCTAAAAAGTCCAAGTGGTCGTGCGGGTAGCTGCCTCACCTTCAATATGTCAACTTCAGCAACATTGAAGCGGGCTTATGTTACTTTTACTGAACATTCAGTGGCCATTACAGGCTAATGAGAAATGCTGAAACATCAAGCAATCGAAGCATGGGTGGAGAAAACCTGTGAAAGCAGCAGACTTAATCAGAAATATCAGCGCCCAGCCTGGTCTCACGTATCGAGGTATTTTTGTCCAGGGTTACATTTGGACGTATCACAAATACGTCGGCAGAAGTCCGTGTATGGAGGATGTCAGCGTGGCTTGATGGGTCAAACAAACAGAGGACTCACACACGGAAGACCGCGGCTCTCGTCCCGTGTGAAACCAAAACTCAACGTTGCCCTTTTTTTTAAGGTATAGGTAGTATTGGCAGGACTACCTAGAGAGAGAGAGAGAGAGAGAGAGAGAGAAAGAGAGCAAGCTAACATTTATTAAAATGGAATGGAATATATTTCCTCCCATTTTGCCCGATCCAAATTCATACTGTGGGCCTCTGTACACTTTTCTCGTCTAGAGGGCCTTTTTGTAGCTTGTTGCTGGTTAGAATGATTGTGTAAGTGAAGGCAAAGAGTCTGAAGAAAAACAAGTTTCAGTGAAAGTGTCAGCTGTGTGTGAGTCCAGCAAGAAAAACAAGTCTGGGTGATGTGGGGTTAAGGTTTTAGTGTGTGTGTGTGTGTGTGTGTGTGTGTGTGTGTGTGTGTTAGAAGGCCACACATCAGGCAGCACATGGCTTGTAACGTTGCCTTGGAGATTGACAGGCTTTATCGTGTGTAGGTGAGCTCCCATCCACCACTTGTCCACCATGTGACACGGCCTGTCACACCACTTTGTCACAGTGGGAGAGTGTTTGTAATGATTTCTCATTCGCTGGGGAGAAAACTGTAAAGTGTTGTTCACGTACTCAAGGGCCATTTATAAGAAAAGAGCTACATCAAAAATGAGCTGTTTTCTATTCATGGACTGAACTAGACACTCCCAATTTAGAAGGGCAGGAAAAAAAAAATGCACAGCTGCTCGCTGAATTGCAGGGATTCTGAATTCGGAGGTCTGATTCACACAAAAACAGACACACACGTACGCACAAGCATCAAAATAATCAAAATCAGTGAGCGCCGCCATTCCCTCTATTGTCGCCGTTCTGTGTTCTGGCCAAAAGTCAATCATGATTGCCGCTGGAGAAGCTTGTTGTATGTGTACATCTTAATGTTTCTGACAGCATAGCATTTCCATCCGAAAGAGCAACCCACCAAAAGTCAAGTGTTAACAACACTGTTGTGCTTGTAAATCGCTCTGTTTTAATGCCAGATAAATGTAGCGTAGCTCACAAGAGGACTTATTTCCAAAGACTAGGTTCATAAAATGTGCTATTTGCTAAAGGGCAACACAGTCACTTTTTTTTTTTTTAAATGGGTGGAATCGTTTTCTGGCAGTAGGCTGTGGGGGCTTAGAGAGAAAGCGGAATGGTTTGAATGTAAACAAATATCAAGTGTCAGGATTTTCAATGGAGAAAAATGGTCTAGAACAACAAACTGGCTCCTCCGGGTCGAAAGCCTCAGTAAACAAATAAAGCTCTGCGGAAGTTTGAGGGTTGATGTTCGCAGGAGGCGAATTACGGCAACAAACTGGGTCAAAGATAAAGGTAGTTTTTCCTTTGATGTAGGGAGTGGTAAAAAATAATAAATAAATCCACTTTCTTCACAAAATGGGATTTAAGGGTTCTGATATCCCGCCAAACTGGACGTGAATTGAAATGAAGAAGAACCTTTATCGTCTCAGGTGGGGTAAATGCCATCATGCTTATGGGGTGACATCTGAGTATTGAACTTTTTCTAAAAAAAATAATTCTCAGCAAGCAGTACAATCCAATCTGTTAACAAACATGAAAACAACATACACAGCCTCTGCAATATTCCACTTTTTATCAGACAGGTGTTTGCTTTTGAGCTTTGTGGTCAATGGTCACTGTGCTGCACTGCATTGCACTGAAACTTTCATTACAGGAGAGAATATTAGGAACACCAACCACCATCAATATAATGATTATATGGTGTTTCATTACCTTTTCATTTGACAGCTCAAATATTATTCACTCAAAGGAGAAACCGCAGCCTATTCTTTCAGCCAAGTGCCTTTTGGCGATGTAATGATTTACTGATTGAAATCGATATAGTGATCTTAAAATCTAAGATGCGGCCACATTGTTTCAAAGGAGCGCGGCTCAATTGATGCAGGCTTGTTAAAAAAAATGAAAGATGGGTCTTTTCTACTGTCGTATGCAGCTTGCGTCGTCTGTATCTGGTATTTCATGTAGACCTGTTAAGAGGTAGGGAGGATGTGGCGGGGTTGTCATCCACCAGTCGGAGGGTTGGTGGTTCAATCAAAGTGTCCTTGGGCAAGATACTGTGAATGTTATCACTGAGCTTGTACAGTATCCTCTAACTCTGTATATAAATGCAGTCCATGTACATCTCAGATGTTCAAAACATAAAATCATACTTTCATACTTTCGGGATCTATTGAACGGTACATTGTAAACATGTATATATATGACACTGTGAGCTGTGGCAAGAGAATCCCTGTGTCCCCTTTGCACAATAACATTAACTGTTGCATACAGCAGAAATAATACTAATAATAAACCATTTTCAAAAGACATGTCAGAAATATTATTTTGAGTTGGCAGACTCTGAAGAAATGTTGAGATTGGTGGTTGTTAGGAAGGCCCGTATTTAAGAAAGACACACCAAAGAGAAAAGTTGTTTCCTGAGCGTGAAAAAACAGATACTTTTATCTAGCACTCCTTACATCCTAGAGCAAAAGTCCTTTTTAAGATGAACTCTAAAGTGGCCACATGATCACATTTAAGAAATGTGATAAATAGCTTCTATTCTTCAGTTTGTGAGTTAAAGTGAAGGATTTTGACCATTATCTTTCAATAAAGTCCAACATTTCCTCCTTCGGTTGTCTGCTAAATACAAGCCCAGAACCATGTGGAAGTTCATCTTTCTTATCGTCTCACACAGAAAAGAACACACTGTTTCCAATTGTCCTATCTTACTGGATTGTACCATTCTGTGTTATATCCCATCAAAACACAACAAATCGCATAATATTCAAACACTGTCTGGTTGTTATTTACACACATTGACTTCTTATGAATATATTCAATCAGTGTCAGAAAGACATATCCATATCCCAATTACATTAATGAATTCAGCCTCATAATTGATCGCCAATGATGAAATTATCACTAAATGTAATTAAATGGAAAGCTTCCATCATATACAGTAACTATTTACATGGAGGAGAACCAAAGGCAACACATGGTTTTCAGAAAGTATAACGTCCTGCATATCCATTCATTTAATAACATTTCATCCATAATTTTGTTGAATTTAATTTTCTTTTTACACAGCTATGATATGCAAAGCAGCTATGATTATCGCAAATTTGGAAATGCAAATATATGTAATATTTTTAGAAGCTGACATGAAGAAAGAGTCAATTTCAGCAACGTCACATCTACATTCATTCATGTTTGTGCGTAACACGGTATTAAAGGAAATATGTTAATTATAGACAATGAATCACAATTGGCTTTTTTTTTTTTTTTTTTTTTTTTTTTTAAACACACAACCACAATTATGTCGTATAATATTACGAGGAAAGAGGGATCATCATTCATCATTGCAGACTGTTCATTTCTTGACAGGCCATGACAGCTTAAGTGTCTCCTTCCCTGGTCAACATCTGCTGCGATACAGAGTACAGTATAACTCCACATGGCCTGGAGCAGTGTGGTCCTCTCATGTGAGCTGCAGTCAGAGACTTTCCATCTGCAGGATGGAAAACGACTCCCTGACTGGATTCCGAAAATAGAGAACAAAGTGTAAGGAATACCATCACACGAGTTGTGAGAGCTTTTTAAAAACCACTCACAGAACTATAATAAACCTCACCAGGGAACCCAAAATACTATGGTGGCTTTAGAACGTCCTCCCGTTCACGTTCCTTCTTTATCGACACACTTCAATTTAAAATTCATTTGGTTTGCTGTTTAATTCCATGCTCTTTGAACAAAGAACACGCACTAGACTTACGCATGCCTTGTAGTTATTGAACCACGGCAGTACACACAAATATATAAATAGCAGCACATATAAATCTCCGTAAGGCTGTTTTTCAACGCAGCGGTGCTTTCCGCAAATGCTACCATCAGCATGTTGACGCGCACACTATGCCAATGCTAACATATGCTATCATGTTTGCCATGCTAACCATCTTAGTTTAGCATTTTAGCAAGCTATGTATTTTGTCAAATCATTTTTTTAATTGGCAGGCAAATAATGAGCAACTTATTGGGTCACAAAGCATGGCGACACCAAGCATGTCCCAGCCATATTCATCATGTGTCGCTACAATTTCCACTGTCTGTAGTTGGAAACATTTTCTGTATTTGTTGACGCAGTTCTGTATATGCATCGTGTTTCTGTATTTAGTTGCGTTTTCTTTATTGCCGAAGCATTCTGTATTTGCGGCTTCTTCTTTTTTTTCTAAATGCTGTGCATGTGTTGTCAAATTGGTAAATATGTATTTTTTATGTTATGTCTTTATTTGCAGTGCATTGAGCTCTCAGGGTGCAAACACCTCCTGAAAAAAACTGCCAATCAGAGCCTCAAAACTGCCCTATCATCATAAGAGAAGCACCGTTTTTTAAATTGCCATTAAGGAGATGGGTTTCATGTGTCGTAAGTATAGCCACAATTTAAGTGACCCCAAAAGCACAGATACAATAAGGCAAAGGAAGTCTTTTGAATGACATTACATTCAATAATAAAAAGTCGTTACTTTAATCAAAAGATATGAACAGGCTATTACCACAAGACCGAATAATTATATGAACAGGATAAAAATAGGTTCAGCCTTTAATGAACTGATATTAGGTTTTTGTCTTTTGGCCATCAGTTATTGACAATTATCAGTTATCACATGTTGGACACACTGAACTCAGTCTCCTCTAATTTAAGTTAGAGGAGAGGATTCATTTGAATATAAATCCTCACTTTTCTTTAGGGAAAACCAACCAAATTTCCCCCAAATCAAATCAAAAGTAGCCAAATTGGGTGGAAAATGTCCCAATCTGACAAACTCTGTTTACAAGCCAAAATACCACTAGTTGTCCAACGTTCAATTTAAAAGTATTACCACACGTAGTGATATTTAGGCTATTGATGAAATACAAAAGGAGTATGAAAATGATATGAGCTGCTGAGGCTAATATTCCCAACCATACACATCTGTACAAAAAATACTTTCTGGATCCTCTGGCACATGCTTTATGCCTCTTTGGTGTTTCATTTTCATATAAATAAATAATAGAAACTTCCCCTTCTTACCACAGATAATCTTTTTCAGAACTAAATCCCAGATCTCTAGAAGACTGAATTAAAAGTAAAAAGGCACTCTGTGCTGCTTTTCTTCTCAATTTCCAAAGGGTGGTAGAGATTAAATCAAATCTTCTCTGTGATGTATCAAGCTACACTTGATCTTGGAAGACTACACTAATCCACAAAAGTAAAGTGAATCTCCAGGTACGGAATTATTCCTGTAGATATGATTTCTTGATATTATGAGCCAATTTTCTCCCGCTTCCAGTCCCAACATCTGCGCACGCACGCACACACACACGCACAGACACACACACACACACAGCAACGTTCCACTCTTTCCAACCGGCACTTCAATCACCCTTTGAGACCTTTGTGGTTTGTGTGTCGCTATAGAACAACCTTTCCCCTACCACTCACATGGCGACCACTGTCACACCTGAGACCAGGAGTAGGTGATTCTGATATCACTTAGACACACCTACCTAATGGCCTGTCAGACACTGCCAATAGCAGTGGCTTCTTTGTAGCATTCCCACCTTGTACCAACATTCGGCCATCATGCAGGGATGGATCAGAAGACACTCATTGCCCATTTTTATTTATTTACTTTTATTTAACGCTTTTATTTTGCAGACAAAAGAGACAGCCCTGGTGCAAATCAGTACAGCCTATGTGTTGTTTTCAGCTCATATGTAACAGCTTGCATTGCTGTCTGCCACAGTGTGTTTTTAATCATGCTAGCAACATAGCTCGAGGGATGATCGGTTGGTTGGTCGGTCTTTTGTGACTTTATGTCCAGGCTGGACTATCTCTACAGCTATTGGATGGATTGCCATGCGATTTTCTCCCCCTAAGAAAGATCAAGTTTAGTCATCCCCTGACTTTTCCTTTCAGCCCCATCATCAGGTCAACGTTTATATTTGTCCAATGCTGTGGTTTAAGAGGAAATACCTGCAATGACAATCCCATCAGTCCTGTGTTGAGTTAAAGTTACGCACTATTATGGGTGTGGTCGCTTTTAGTAACAGGTGGGTGCCGTCACAGGTCGCTAGCCGCTATCTGTCCGCCTCAGCTCCACCGACTAGCCACCTCTTTGCCTATTTTTGGATTAGCCAGCAGTCTGCACTGCCCAGATGGCGACAGTCGGAGCTTCCCACCATGAGCTTCACAACGGCTCTGGATAAATTAGCCGTCATGCACATGCACGTATCAGCTCCCGCTTAATGAAAGTAGATTGCTACGTGCATGGACGATAGCATTTAGCTCAAAGCACCGTTGGGCCTAAGAATAGCTGCTATTCTGTAGTCTTGTTTCACAGTCTTTCATATGCCTGGTGGGTAGCAAAGTCCTAAATGTTGAAATCCTACCTATAATGTTTTTAATAAAGATATCACTGTATCATTTTAAAAAAAAACTAACGCTACTGCTCTCTTTTTAGTAACGTTCTCCTCACTAACATAATGCACAACATTGACACATCCATTCCCAGCAGTTACAAGTATCACAAGACATTCTGGGAAATGGAGGCAATCATTATATGGAGGTAGACAAGACAGGCTAAGGGAAAGTTGGCACACCACAAAATTGAATTTCACCTCACTTCATCACAACTAAATAAAGTGATCTGATGGTTCAGTGACGATAATGCTCCCCTGGAGGTGCTTTCAAAGTATCGGGTTCTTACTTGGGTCTTCCATAGCCTTGAGAGATGACACGAGGTAAGCAGAGTGTGCCACTGCCTATACAGAATTTCTAAAAGCCAGTGTCGGATGCGTACCCTGTCACTTTTAGAAAAGTGAGGTTAACAACTGATTCAGCTTTTACTCTTTTTTTTTGCCAGAGTTGGTACTGAACAAAGCCTGTTTTCAGTTATATTGCCCACTTTCACTAATTCAATCCAACCTGTTAATAATGCATAATAATTGGGCAGGAAAATCCCCAGAGATTAATGCTAACAGCATTTGGCCATGCGGCTCATCTGCAATAATGATATTAATGGGCAGGCTGCGAGATCCAAGAGTAAATTCTTGAATCAATATTCTGTTCATTACCTATCTCGTGTTCACACCCATGTGTCCCTATCTACATGTGAGTGTAAGCACATGAATCTGAAACGTGCCCTGTCTCGCCGCTATCTTAATTTTCATCCCTTCGTCCCCTCATCAGCAGCACGTCTATCCTTCACGCTGGAAAAAGAGCATGATGTGAGGGCCATTTTCATAATCATGTCCCACACCTGCGCTACCACCACCCCACAGCATACATTACCTCAGCGTGGGAAAAGACGCCTTCCCCACCTCGCACAAGGACACACACGCGTCTGCCGTCCCCCTTCCCCTTCCAACCTCGAGCATCAATTTTGGCGTGGCGGGTTAACACTCAGACTATAAAGGCCCAGCCTGCGTCTGGCAGCGGCCCATTCCTTTAACAATTACAGATAACAAGATGAACATTGGAAATGAAAAGTCATCAGGGTTCCCTTTCAGCCGAGCGTGAGTGACCGTATCGGCCCCCTCCATCTTTGTGTTAACCTTGCCTTTGTGTGTGCTCAAGCCCGCCATGCCTTTTATTGGCGTTAAAATCAAGGTGGTGGCGGGTGGGCAGTGGGCAACACCCCCCACTTCACCCCCTGTACCCATACACACACAGACACACAAACACACACACACACATCATGACAATGCTTGTGTTTGTCATTTTCTCCCACTCTCTCTCTCTCTCTCTCTCATTTTGTTCCCAGTTCCATCTGCTGGGGTTGAAAGGGTTTTATTTTTTCGATCCAATCGCCCGCTCTTTGGCTCGTAATGTGGCAGCATACTGTAGCCATAAAGAGCAGGGATGTAATGTTTGTGTGGGCTGGGTGTTAAATGCTACCTGTCCCTGTTAAGCCTGTCTGGCCATGCAGATAGTCTCCACTCACAGGCATTAGGCACAACTGGAATGGTTCTCATCTGCTGCAGGGAGCATGGCGGTGTCTGATAATAAGGTGTTGATAGAGGGCATTAACTTGATGGCTTCTGCCGTCCGATATACCAACAGACCGTGGGCAAGGGTAGGCTCAGAGAGAAACAGAGAGTCAGAGACAGCAGACAGGAGTCACACGTCAATTCACATATCAATCATGAAATGAACGCATTGAATTGATTTACTTGCAGATCTGGATCGGATCTGGAGAGGTGCTTCTGTCAGGTCGGGCTGTATGTTCTGTAAGGTGTGATCAAAGCTGACATGCATGCAAAATCCAAATGATATTGTTTGTTGGCTCCAGTTAAAAGAAAAGTAGAGCATAAAGCAGAGAAGCACATCTGACATTAGCACAAAGACAGTGATCGCCACAACTTGGCAAAGACTTGAGAGTTGCCTTCCTCACTCAATGCTGTTGGGTGACACTCACAAAATATTTTTTCTTTTTCGTGATGAGAAAGTAATATTATTCGATTTGTTCAGGGAAAAAGCACCAATTACTACTAATACATCCAGACTTCAAGTTCCATCATCACCCAAACTGTGTTATATTGCAGCCAAACTAACAATTAGGTTGTTCCTATTTACATATTGTTCTGTTCCTGTTGTCAACAACAGAACAAGGAAAGAAACACATTTCCTATGTTCCTATGATGTCTCATCTCGCTATGATCACATTGCTAGTTTTACGTCCGTAAAGTCATCCAGTCAAAATAAAACATAAATACAGGATCTGGAGTGATGAGTTCTGGAGCGCATGGTTATATGTTGAGCTTTTTAATAAGGTGCATTAGAAATCTGCAGACGCAAATAGACAGTAGAAAGTCAAATAGACACCGAGATGTGTATTTTTATATTACAAGTGCGAAAGAAGACATGTTACTGAAGCAAAATAGCCCAAATTCACAAAATAAACCAGTGCATGAAAAGAAACAATGTTTTATTCCGTAGTGTCTCGCAATAAATGTTTTCACTCCAGATTTAGTCTTGTCCAGACTGTTGAGGCACCGGTTTGAGCTCATAGTTGTCTGATGTGCAGATATTCCCTCAGCCTTAAACATAAATACAGTTTAATGATATCTGTATTGTGTGATCGCCCATCTACTAGCCTTCACAAGTCGATTCTGTGTTTTATGAAAGGAACAAATGGCATCGATATATAACATGGAAGCACGTACGCATGGAAATAATAAAATAAATACCTGTATGCCCTTTTCTGTCAGGCGGAAGTACCTGTCACTCAGAGCTACCAGACCTTCATGATGATCCACATAAGTCCAGTCAGGACTCTGAGGAACTGCCAGGTGAGACACAAACACTCAAAAAGTGGACATATATGAGCGTTTTTCTCCTGTAGCTTCCGCCACTTCCTATATTGAAGTGCAATTGTCTAACACTTGAAACTGAAGACACTTGGCTGCAGGTTTTTTGCGGGAGTAATAAAACTAAGAGATATGTTAGTGATACAAACATCTAACAGAATGGTTACAGTATATTTGATCTGTGGTGAATATGTGGAGATTGTTCTGGGTTTATGTTACAACAGGCTGGAATTATTATCCCAGCCCGTCCCTGTATACAGCCCAAGAGTATTAAGCAGGCTTGCTGTATGTCATCATTTTCTGAAAAGCTCATTTTTCCTTGTCTACACTAGAACACTAGAATGTGGATGGAACGACAAAATGGAGAGAAAAAAGTTTTCGAATTACCGTTGATGTAGTCAATGTTTGTCATTTTCCGCCGTAGTCATGCTGTTTCTATATTGGTTGATGTTTTTGGACAGAATTTACTTTAACCTTTTTTTTTATTAATTAATAAAACAAATTTAATTTATTGATGTCGTTGTGTTTAAATTTATCCTTTTCTTTTGATAATTTTCCTTTGTCCTATTTACCTCGGTTATGTCACGTTGGTTGGTTCCCATCTTGAAAAATAAAGTTATAAAAAAAAATTTAAAAAAAAAGACACAATCAGATACATTAAAGGATGCACAACTCATTGGATGAAAGACAGAGATGTGTTTGTTCATTCATTCAGTGAGTTTTGCATTATTTCAGGTGCTTTATCTCCTGCACTTAATACAAAGGAGAGATGACCCTGAGATACTTGAGTGGATCTGGGTATGAGATCATTTGCAACCTTCAGGGATGAAGTGGAAAGAATTGTTCTTCCTACCAAAAACAGAACAAAAGAAACAGAGAGGAGAGAGACAAAGACGGGGAAACAGAAGTAAGAGGAAATAGTGAGAATGACAAAGCCAATGCCATAAAACACCGGAGAGCTTTGGAGCGTGGACAGTATAGAGGGAAAAAAAATAAGAATATAACAAACAGAGGGAGAAAAATAAATCCACAAAAAGGACAGAGTGTAAAATGTTCCTCTCTCTTTTCAGTGTCTAGGCCATTCAGAAATCTGATAAGTACATATCCTCAAAAGCACTGCCGCCTTCCACTGCCATCTCGGCAGACTTAAGGGAGAACACGGCACGCAGTGTTTATCACCCCATTGCCGTCATTAGGAATCACACAGATTAGCTTTGACATTCTCGCAGATGAGAGGGGTAACAAAGGGAGCGAGCTATTAGCATGCTAATGCACATCAAAAGAGTTCAGAGTGGTCCTTTCATCCAGCCTTAAGACCTCTATTCTGCTGAAAAGCGCACAGATAATACATTTCTGACTCACCTGTGAGCCAGTCTTTGCATGTGTGTGTATTTTCAGTGCATGTGTGTGTCAGGTGGTTTCACAGAGCCAACCAATTGGCGCTACTTAGTAGTGGAAGAGACAATGCTATAAAGACTAAAAGACAAAAAGTGTTCAACTGTTCACCACCAGCTATTTGCAATGGTCATTAAGCAGGCAAGTCTTCCATTATTTGCTTGTTACTGCTGCCGGCTAGTCTGCCTTTCTTTCCCTCACAAGATGGCAGTGTACCGCCTTCGTTTGTTTTTCGCTCCAGAGGGAGAGAACCCGGCTCGTGGACACGTTCATGTCTCTTTTCTTTTGGACTTTGAAGTGCGAGAGGTATCAGTTGAAGCATACAAAAGCTGAACGTAGCGTCTTTCAATCCTAATAATGTGCTGCAAAGAGTTGTGCGTGGACTTATTGATTGGACAACTTGGGCTGAATGAGAAACAATGGCTTTGGTAAGTGTGTGTGTGTGTGTGTGTGTGTGTGTGTGTGTGCAGACTGGAACACTGTGGATCTCATTGAGTGCATGCATGTGCTTGTGTGTGCACGCACGGACATAGACACATAGTATTTATGTGGGTGCCCATGTGCTTCAATTGTGTTTTGAGTGATACACAAGTACCATTGTCTCGTGTTACTTTGCATTGATAATTTCAGCCTCATCCTTTGTTCAGGCAGCTGCATGGTTTGCTGGAAATGAGGACAACACGCCTCAAATCCCTTGCTACCCTCATATGGCTGTAAAAAAAAAAAAAAAGAGAAGAAGGAAAAAGAAAGAGCCAACATGCAATTCTTTAAGTATGAGTCTAATCCTCAGCCTATTTCTAATTTTCTAGGATAAATGGGCATTAAAAGCCTTTAGTCAAATGAGTCCATTATTTAGTCCTCTTAACGACAATCCTGGCCTTTGAACGTGTCTTCAGCGGCTCTCCGCGGAGTGCATGTGATCCATATTGCTGCTGAATGACGTTGGTACAGTATACAATGGGAATGCAAGTGTCCGGAGATAACGCGCTCTCTTGGGACGGATCAAATAGAGTCTGGAAGAGCCAGCAGCCTTACACAGTAGCTACACGGTAGCCGGTCGGAACAAGATCCATACACTATCTGCTGCTCATTATGAAGCATCTGTGGTGTTTGCCAACTCTAGAACATAGCTCCAAACAAGGAGTAGAATGTGGCCTATATTTGTATGTTTCATAATGACCACTATAAAACAGGCTCTGTCAGAAACTGTAGCATAGTCCCCCTCAACACGTGGGGATGTGGAATCACAAGAAAAAAACACTGCGTTTTTTTGATGAGCCTATGCATGACAGGAACAGAAACCCACTCTGCCGGTTAAAGGGAACAAGGGAACAAAACATGTATCCTCAGTGGTTGTTTCGACTTGTGTATTCAATTTGTCAAAATCATAACGGCCAAAAAACTAAATGTTCCTTCTACTGAGCTCATCAGAAGTCCCGCTCCACATCCCCTCATCCAGATCTTCAGCCAACTCTTTCCACCTATTCACCTCTGCCAACACTAGTGACTAGACTCAGGGGGAATATTTGTGTACTAACCACGGCATTACTAACTTTATTGTGCACTATGTCATACATTTATTTGTTTACTCTAATAGGTCTCTCCTGATTGAAATAGTATTGTGAACTGTACGTAAACTTTGCTATGTGGGCTTTTCGTTGTAAACATCTTGTGTATATGTTTGTAGGCTATGCAAGGCTATGACATGCTCAAGTCATTAGTGTACTTAGGCAGTTGGCAGGGGTCTCCAAGCAATGTTAGCTCTCGATGTCAGCCAACCTCTGCCATGGGAAACACCCACTCAGAGAGCTGAAGCTAAGACCCTGTTTACTCACATATTTCCAAAAAAATGTTTTGTTTATCATCCTTGGAAAATTTGCCCAGCATCTGTAGTATCATTATAGTTTGTATTTCTTTACACAAAAAGTACGAGGAAATGTTTAAGCCCATAAACCAAGAGACACAGCGGCAACTTTCCCTTTAAAAGATGCTCTACCGTGCAAAAGCAGGTGACCTCCATTAAAGGATGTGAAGCCCTATAGAGATAAATATAGAAAGGTGAGAGATAAGGAGGATAAACCTGCAGTATTATAGAAAGAAAAAAAAAACAGTAGACGGAGAAAGAACCTGAGCAGAAGGAGGGATTGTAAAGGGACCACTTTGTTATCTATCTGCCACACATCACACTCCAGATGTTGGGACTCAGATCTTTATAAGATGAGCTGATCATCTTAACATCTCTTTCTGTCCTCGTCTTTATGTCCTCTCCTTTCTTCCTGTTTTTTGCCCAAAAAAGCCTACCACCTCACTGCTGGTCAGCTGCCATCAATCTGGAACCCAAGTACAAAAGTATCGACTTTTTCTTGTCAGCCTCTGCAGATAGATGCCGGCTTATTATTTTGGTTCTGCCCCCAAATATCGAGACACATAGTCCAGGGACTCTCGGCTCTATTGATTAACCATTACGATGCTGGCCTTTGGCTGTGTGTCCTGTAGAGTGTGAAGAGGCCAAGCAGAGGTGTTGTTGGTGAAAGCTGTTTTCGCCCTGCATCCACTGCGGCGCTTGACCTTTCAACTGGACAGGGTTTAGGCTCTTCGTGTGTTGAAGGAGCTCTTGAGGAGTGACTTCTGTTTCCTGGAAAGTACTCACAGCGTCCTGAGTATTTACACTGGCACTCTTCATCAGCGCTCAAGTGCCTGGAGTTACAAGCCGATATGGCGATGCAGCAAAAGTCTCCCGGTAAATAACATACTTACCTCTACCTTAGTGTCACCTCAGATAGGCTGTGATCGTAATTATTTGTGCGACTGATGCTCTAAATCAGGTTTCATTGCAGTTTAAATACAGATCGATTCCTTTACTCTTTCGGAATTAAAAACCAGAGCAATCCTGTCGCGTACAATAGTAAGCAATCCTAAAATTGGAATAATCTTTCTACAAATCTTCATATCGATATCTTCAACGTAGAAGGGACAAGGTTTTACTTTCTGGCAGTACACAGCAATTCACCCGCTAGCTTGCTGCTATCTTGTCTAACCGTAGCTACAAGGAATGTATGGGGGTCAAAAAACATCCAAACAACAACTAGAGGCTCATTTTGAAGAGAAAAAGTCAGCTGATTAAAATCAAGCTCATATACTTATGCTCCAACCAAAGTTAAAATGAAAGGAATAAGGCAGATGAATCTCTTTTCCTGTCATTACAAAGGACTGATAAATGGTTTTGAATAGTATTCCTTAAATTACTAAACACCCAGGAAATTCCTACAGCCTGAAATGCCTTTAAAAAGAAATTAGCCAATTGTAAAAATGTGGCCTCACCATCAGAGACGATTGGGTGATGCCACATAAGACATAACCTTTTTAATTCAGGGACATTATTGGGATACTGTGAAACAATAATCTAACTGTTAATAAACATATGGTTGTTAAATATTGTATGATGAACACACCATTACCAGTGGTGTGGTCAACTGTATTTGCAGAGCTTTTGGAGACATTTTGAGATTGTTTTGGATAAGTATTGCATTTAGTGACTTCTGTCCGTCTACCTAATATTTCGTAAACACATTACAATGTGATATCCCACATGTTGACTGACTTACTATATTTAGAACTGCAAAAGACAAAAAAAAAACAAGAAAGTGTCTGTTTTTTTGTCTGCTTTGACTCACCGATTGACCTGGGATAGTTCAACACACCAGTAAGAGTTACACACCAAATACGTTTTACAGTGTTGTAGGTTTTAAATTCACAAACATGAGTTTGAAAATGTAGTTGAAAATACAGACCATAATGAATGATCTCTCAGATGTTAACACAGATAATCCTGTGCAGTAGGAAACACAAATAATACAATAACAGAGGAATAATATAAGTTCCCTTTAAAGTGTGACGGAAATGACAACCATGGATTTGATGGGACTTTAATTAGCAACAAAGTGTAAAAAAACTGATAGAAATGTATTTACACTCATACTTATCTGATCAAAGTCCTACAAGTTATAAACCAAACGGCAGCTTTCAATTCATAACAGCACCTTAATGTCACACATAAACACTAATTTGTCTTGTCTGGCTAAAAACAGATTATGAATGCTACATGCGAATGACATTTCCTTCGTTACTCTTTATTGGTAAACACTGGTTTAGGGCTTGTCTGTGGTAATGAAAGCTGAAATCACAAACAAGTGGGGTGGTTGTGGCTCAGGAGGTGGAGTGGTCGTCCACCAGTCAGAGGGTCGTGGTTTGATCCCCGGCCTCTGCGGTCAGCATGTCCAAGTGTCCTTGGGCAAGATAATGAATCCCAAATTGCTCCTGATGGCCAACAGTGTGTGTGTGTGTGTGTGTGTGTGTGTGTGTGTGTGTGTGTGTGTGTGTGTGTGTGTGTGAATGGTTATCACTGATGAGCATGTGGCACCTGGTATGGTAGCCTTTGAATGTGTGTGAATGGGTGAATGCTGACATGTTGTAAAGCACTTTGATTGATTGCTAAGATTGGAAAAGCGCTATATAAATGCAATCCATTGACAAAAAATGCTTTTGTTTTGTCACTGATGAAGCCTGCCAATTCTCCACAAAAACAGTTCATGAGTTGACGCGGGGGAAAAAGTTGTTCTGTCTGGGCTGACAGAGACATCACATCGGCGAGCGTCCAAGTCGCCGCTCGCTCTTAGTCCGGTTACAGCCAGCGGACGATCATTCTGCACAGCACCTCCGACCGATGGGGCTGGGGGAGATTATAGGAGCCATCACATCCCATCTATTGCCTTGTAGCTCCCCTTCAGCCACGCGCCTGCCTGTGACTTGGCAGACATGCAAATGATCCTGTCAATATAGCCCTAGCCTCCACACCCCACAGCCCCCAAACCTGCAAATAAGTCATGCCCATTTGCTGAAATGGGGAGCTGTGACCCAGGCTGGCTGTCACACCAAATACTGCTTCTCCTCAGTCACTTCTGAGATAGCACTGACATCTCAACTAAGGGATGGAAGAGAGAGAGAGAGGGGTTAGAGATTTATGTTTGGCTGCATTTATTCATGGGATAATAAGAACCACTTTGGCAGCATTTAGAGGAAACCATCACAAATTCCATGTCTATACAAATGCATACGTAGAGGAAAACAATGGCATTCACATGTCTGTTCCAGTTTTAACTAATCATTATAGATTTTCTAATTGTATGGAATAATCTGTTCCTATGGAGACTTTACCATCCATATGTCACTTTTTACATCCTTTATCACCGCCATAATAACCTGTAATCTTGCCAGATGTTTAGTTGAGATTTTATTATGTCAGAATTTTGGTACGGACAAATTTACTTCTACTCATTGAAAAAACTTTTACAGAAATACTTTATTAAAATATGGTGTTCACGCCTCGAGTCAATATTTTGCTGGAGGTACATTGGCAGTGATTTCCACCATCTACTCCTCGTGGATATCAACATATGCACAACCTCTGCACAACCTCTCCATTACCATCTGAAGATGCAGATGTGCTCAAGCTTATTCAATTCAGATGAGGAGCATATGTGACGATCTGTCTTTAAATTATTCTGGAGATTTTCATCGGGATTTAACTCCGAGTTCTGTCTGGGTAACTCAAAGACTTTTCATGTTCATTGTCAGAAGCCATTCGAGTGTAGATTCAGTTATATTATTAAGGTTACTGTCCCGGACATGAATTGTTTCCCTAAACTATGTTTTTTGGGAGATACTTTTCCATTCTTTGTTCCCTCTTTTCTTACAGGTCCTCCTGATTTATGAGGAAACTCTGCGCCACTGCTTTACACCAGCTTGATGCGTCTTAGTAAGGATGGAATCCAGCTCATAATAAACACAGTATTCAATTGCTGTATCTCAATGTGCATTATTCTGTACTTACTCTTGCTATTTTGAATGGCATAATGCTGTGCACCATGGGTACCCTGATGGTGTACTCATAATAGTCAAAAATAAACATTTCACCCTCAATGGTCACCATCTTGTCTACGTAGCGGAAGGGGAGGGAACACCAAACTTGTGAAAATGGCGGCCGAGGAAGCTGCAGTGGTGGCATTTTGGCGTATTTTCCACCTTGTGTGCAACAGGGCACACACAAGCAAGTACAAGTGAAATCCCTTAAATTTGATTCCGTTTTAATACAATTGTGAAGTGAGTAGACAAGCCGGCAGAATTTTTTGAGATTGTTTTGGATAAGTATTGCACCTAGTTACTTCTGTCCATCTACCTAATATTTCTACAATGTGATATCCCATATGTTGACTGACTTACTATATTTAGAACTGAAAAAGACAAAAAAAAACAAGAAAGTGTCTGTTTTGCTTTGACTCACCGATTGACCTGGGATAGGTCAACACACCAGTAAGAGTTACACACCAAATCAGTTTTACAGTTTTAATACAATTGTGAAGTGAGTAGACAAGCCGGCAGAATTTTTTTGGCGGGCCACATTCACGGTCAAATGTTGGTGGTAATGCTCCGTCCAGTTGCAGTTTGCCATGAAACGAAGAAGTTGCGAACATAATTTTCGGTAAGTGCACAACAGATGTGATTTGTGTGACAATACCTACCCTGTTGAAATTCACTCACTACCAAAGTAAGTACAGTGTTTCAACAACAAGGCTATTCACAGCGCTTCACAAAAAAAAAAGATTAACAGCATCAAGTGCAAAAAAGAAATACATTATAGAATGACATTTAAATACAATTAAAAACAGTTATTAAAGATAATAGAAATAAAAACAAGCTAAAAAAATACATTTTACAGTGCTTTGTAAGAAATGAATAATTATTTGATTGAATAAAAGGCACAGGCAAACAGAAAAGTCTTCCACTTTGATATAAAAGAAGCGAGAGTTCCAGCGGACCTTCAGTTTTCTGGGAGTTTGTTCAGAAATAAACCATTCGGTGCTTTATAAACACGCAGTAGTAATTTCACGTAAATTCTTTGACGGACAGGAAGCCAGTGTAACGACCTCAGAACGGGAGTGAAGTGATCCATTCTCTTGGTGTTGGTGAGGACAGGAGCAGCAGCGTTCTGAATCAGCTGCAGCTGCCGCATCGATTTTTTAGGGAGACCTGAGAAGACGCCGTCACAGTAGTCAAGTCGATAAATGCATGGACAAGTTTTTCCAAATCCTGCTGAGAGAGGTCCTTTAATCCTTGATATATTCTTAAGGTGATTGTAGACCGACTTTGTAATTGTCTTAATGTGGCTATTGACATTCAGGTCTGAGTCCATCACTACGCCGAGGTTTCTGGCCTGGTCCGTGGTTTTTAACATTGCCTATTGAAGCTGAGCGCTGACTGTTAATCGTTCCTCCTTGGCTCCAAAAACAATTACCTCAGTTTTGTCTTTGTTTTATTGAAGATGAATTCAGTGAAGGACTGCAAGAATATTTCTCTATATCTACTATCTAATGTATGTTCAAACCCTCTTATTGTAGCACAGTGACTTGTGGCAAAGCCCTGATCTTTTATATTTTTTCTTTGGTCAGAAAACCATCCATATAATAATTCCATATGTTTAGCTTCTCTCTTTGACTTTAGCTGTAATAGACAATACATAAGTATCTTCCTAATGTTTATAATAGCGTCTACAGTTGCTTCCATATGGAAGAGAGAAGTATGAAGAGATTGGGCCACCATGGGCCAAATGAAATAAAGCTGTTATCTCACCTAATTAGTTGGTAGGCCATTCCTGTGCACTATAAATGTGACACGGGCTCGACACCAGAACAGTAAAGGGGCCAGCCAATGACTGCTTAGCTTTCAGGGCTGCAGTCTTGGCTTTGAACGTGCTAAACAGAGCGGGGCTCATCTAGGCATGTGTGTGGTTGAGTGTGTGTACATGTGTGCGGATGAAGGGGGTGTAGGGGCTGGGTACTTCTTTTTACCAGGCACTCTGCCTTCAGAAACAGCCTCGTCTTCACCTCGGAACAACAGGAGACATGACAGCCATACGGTCCCTCTGCAGCCGGCTAATTGTGTGCAACGGGCCTGTGGAGTGGCTGCTCCAAGCCCCCCCGCTCGCCCCTCTTCGCCACGACTGTGTTGACAATAAAAGGAGGAGACGGGGTCTTACGTTTGTAAAGGGTCGATGGTCAAAAATAACAATTCCATTTAGCTGGGGTTTGATTCAGCTATAAGGTGTTGTTCTTCTGCTGAGAAGTCACACAGCAGGCGCAGAAAGTAATGGTTTGGCCAACATTCTGCACTGAAATAACACAATATATGTACTATATATATACTATACTATATGTTACGTGCCTTCGCCATTTTATCTGCTGTTCAAAGTAGATTGGAGAAACGATTGGTGGGTCAATAAAAAATTCTAATGAATCGCCAACTATTTAGATAATCGATTTAACGTTAAAATCATTTTTTTCATACAAAAATGGCAGAAAACGGCTCTCATAATATGGAGATTTCCTGCTTTTCTCTGTTTTATATCATATTTAGGTGAATATCTTTGGGTTTTGGACTGACAAAACAAGACATTTAAATGATCACCTTGGACGTTGACTAACTGGGATGGCCATTTTTCTCGACGCTGATTGATTATTAATCAAAACAAAAAATCGGCAGACCAATCTATACCGAAAATAATTGTTGGTTGTAGCCCCAGTTCAAAAGTGTAAACGGTATGTTGCCCTTAAAACATCCCCACAATAGAGCAAAACACAGTAACAGATGCAAAATGACGATGATTCATGCGTGTCTAAAATCCCAACGTACGACATACTGTGGAGTTAGTAGTTATTGTGCAGGGAATACTGAGAGTGATTTAGACAAAGTCATTGAAAGAAACAGTGTAGCACATGTTGTGAGGATTTTCTTGAGATTTAGCTCCTTATCAGGATGCATCTGAATGATTTCCGTGAGTGCACTGTTCTTCTTGCGCAGCGCATTTAACAGGTTTAGTCAATGACCACATATCTCAAGAACTAATAGCTTGCCTTGTTTTTTTCTAGCCGTGTAGTTGTGACTGGTGAATCACTGTATGTCGCATGTGTGTGACTCTGCTTCAGAGATCCCACAGGCTTATTGTTGGTCTTCGCCGTTCCCTTCTCTCACTAACGTCCTGCTCTAGGCAGATTTACAGCGGTGCCATTTTTTTCCCCCCACTCATTATGTTATGTCTGACCTGACCGCTCTCCATTCACTGCCTTCAATATGTTCATGTTCCTCCTCCTGGTTGGTACTTTTCCAACAACAATGGCACAGATTTGTTTGGAATGTTCCCGTGTTTCCGTGACACAGGTTTTTAAGCCGAAGCACCAGGATTACACACACGCGATCTCCATTAAATTTATGTGACAAATAAACCGGTTTCATCATCGTTTCATAGAAAATGGGTGTTTTTTTTTTTTGTTTTTTTTTTCTATTTGCACTTAATTGGGATACATTTGTACATATTCTTTCCCCATTTGTCAGTAAAGCTTATTTTTCTTCTGTTAATGAAGTCCAATGTGGCTTTATGCTGTTAAACCATAAAGCTTTTATACTGTAACATACAGTATATGTCAAAAATAAATTGGGACTATTAAAAGTGCTTTATGTATGGATAACATCTACATGTGACAATGCAATTTTGGTGTGCTTTATTTACATATTTTGTTAAAATATTCAAAAACACACACAAACACACAATCATATATATCAAAATGAAACTGGACAATATCCAGATCATATGATAAGAGAATAGAAATGGTGGGAAGCACAACCATAAAATAAGATGCATGAACATTAGTCTAGTAACATGCACCGAGTGTGTATCTGTCTGCCTGTGTCAGTGTGCATGTGTAAAATACAGGGTGGAGAAAAACATTTTACATTGAAAAATAAAGAGGACGAAATAAACAGGAAGAGGAGGAAGAGAAAAGGTGTGGCCGGACGAGGCTGCTGGTGAGACTGTACCAGCCTCAGGTTCAACCTTCACACTAACAATGCAATAAACTGATCAAAGCACATGACCTACTTTCCCTTGCCTTCTTTCAATCTACCCCAAATTTACCTTGAAAGAAAGCAAAGGGAGTCCCGGGGAAGGAGGGGAGGAATCCCTGGGGAAGAAGAGTGATGTTGGGGAAGACGCCAAAACATCAATAGAGACTGAAGGAAAACACAACTGTGGCACAGGTGGGAGTCAACTCCCACCCCCTCCAGCCCTTTATTGTGGTGTTCATCAAACATTAACACTGAGGACGAATACCATAGAGGAAAATGTTGCGCTTTGAGGACTGTGATGATGAAAAGCCCCCAAATGGATCTGACAAGGAGTAAATATTGAATTCAAAGATAAACAAGGTGAATAGCCTTTATTATTCATGCCAATGGGGAGACAAAGAACCGTCACTGCATGGAAAACAACATCCTTTATCTGTCTGGTCCGCTCATAAAGCTAGCACCCTCTCAGATACACTGGAGGCGAGGTCAAGGGAAATTCACACATCAGCTGGGTTTTACGTTGTGTTGTTTCACTGCTTAACAGCGTCTACAACTGGCAGAACGTGCTTCTCTGTTTCAACATTATCTCACATTATCAGTTTTTCAATTCCCACTGAAATGACGGCCGCGCACAAGGAGGCCTCTTTATGATTGGGCTGTGGAGGACACTCCATTTCTATTCATGCGCTGCAGCACCTTATTGCTAGCTGCTCTGCATTCAGTGGGTCTATTATCCCCACAGATGCATGCTTTGGATGCAAGGCTGGTCTACTTTGATTTTAGTAGTCCTTTTCCTTTTTTTTTTATTTTATCACTTTTGTAACGCAGCACAGTAGAAACATGTGCGCAAGTGTGTCTGTCTTTCCATTTGGGCTTGGGTATAATTGAAAGCTAAAACAGGCGGTGATCCCAGTGCATTCATTTAAAATACGTACTTAATTATGTTTGTGCATTAAGTGATTTATATTGTGCAGACAGTACACTTATTTGTGCAAAGAAAAACAAGCCAACTTAATGCATCTATAAACAATATTCTTACAATAGAAATGTATCAAATAATGTGAAAACGTTGTGAAAGGGGTCATTCGAAGGGTAAAGTTCAGAGAATTATCTCTGGACTCTGCGGCTCCCCTCAGCTTTACAGAGCTTTATAGCGAGGTTCAGCTCACTGTTTAGCTGTTTTAACTGTACCCTACCTGCTCAGCACCAAGCAGCGGACAGACACGGTCAGAGCCTAGCTGGTGAACACAGTGGAATATTTAGCAGCTAAAAAGAGTTGGTAGAGACCAAAAACGGAGCTAAAAAAAAGAGTTTGCCAAATCAGTGCCCTGAATCTTTTGGATGTGTAAATAATAAACTGTTTGCTAACAAGATCGCCATATCAACTTAAAAAATAATGATACATGTTCATTATTGTATTGTATGTAAAAAAAAGCCAAAAAGAAATCGGTTATTGCAGGTTTAAAGTCAACAATCTCAGATTATTGCGAGAGGGAACAACATTAGACAGGGAGAGGGCCAGAATTGTCACAATTGAGAGTTTAAAGTACAACTGCTGGAAGAAAGAGGCCAAATAAAGCTGAAACCAGGCTCAGTGGACAGTAAAGAAGGATACATGGGTCTTCCAACCTCACACGTGGGATGCCTGCCTTAAAAAAGTATTTTTTTTATTTCTGGCTTTTTCATGCACATCATATCACAACTTGTGGTGCTTTTAAGGAAAGCTATACAGCAAAAGCTGAAACTATCAAAAAAGTTGAAAAAGTTCGGACTGAAGACAAGTGATGTAGCTCACATATGGTACGATAAAATAAAAAATAAAAATACTGTTTAATAATATTTAATAATTACAATTTGCCATAAAATAATACTCGTAAATATTACATTTAGATGAAGAGTGATCTTGATTTACATTTTTGATTAACAATTTTCATTCAACGGTAACATGACCAGTGACATAGTGATGGATACAGTCATGTGATGGGTACAGTCATGTGATCAATACAGTCATGTGATGGGTACAGTCATGTGATCAATACAGTCATGTGATCAATACAGTCATGTGATGGATACAGTCATGTGATCGGTACAGTCATGTGATCAATACAGTCATGTGATGGGTACAGTCATGTGATGATATAGTCATGTGATGGATACACTCATGTGATGGGTACAGTCATGTGATCAATACAGTCATGTGATGGGTACAGTCATGTGATGATATAGTCATGTGATGGGTACACTCATGTGATCGATACAGTCATGTGATCAATACGGTCATGTGATGGGTACAGTCATGTGATCAATACAGTCATGTGATGGG
>CALSBV010010478.1:6835446-6925439 GCA_943590825.1 Bovichtus diacanthus
AGTCATGTGATCAATACAGTCATGTGATGGGTACAGTCATGTGATCGGTACAGTCATGTGATGGGTACAGTCATGTGATGGGTACAGTCATGTGATCGGTACAGTCATGAGTTGCTGAGAAGACACAATGCTCGAGTTTACTTCAGTGTGAACAGTCTGCTGGTAATGGCATGCTTAATCGTTACTTTAGTAGGCACTTTGCAGTACACACTCATTGAGTATGTAGTATGTAGCAGGTTAGTTTGTAATTCCGAACACAGATAGTCACAAGACAATTTCCTCTTAAGGTCTTTTGGGGGATACATTACTTCTTATTTGACTTGAAATGCAACAAATTCAACTTTTGCAGGTCTACTCACTGCCACTGGGGTAATGAAACTGTTCAGTGATAAAACAAATCTACTGCTCATCAACACTGTATGGCCAGTTAGTTGAAATAAACAAGTAAATTAAATAATGTGTCATGAAAACTCAAGTGCATTTAACTCAAAATGCCTGAAGGGCTAGATTTGTTATTTCAAAGTCAATACACTTAAAGCCAAATCATTTGTACTGACAGAAAGCAAAATCTTCCGAAAGAAAAACAATGCAAGTTTCAAAAAGCAGCGGTTGAGTCTGGCCAAGTTTAATCACACTATTTAAATGTGTTGATATTAATTGTGGCCAGTTAGTCACATTAAAATTCAAGAACAATTTGTCAATTAAGTCTCAACTTACTGAATTTCACGATATTACAAAAAGATGAAGGGAGAAAATGGCATAGCCTCCTTAACTTCCTTGCGGTCAGCGTCAAACTGGTCCATATTCATCCAATGACTGATGTTAAACAGGGAAAATGGACTCTGTTGTTGACTGCATCTACTGCTTAGAGGGATACAGACCGACATGTAACAAACCCTGATCATGCAAGTTGAGCGAATTGGCCAATCAGAAGCTGGCAAAGTGCTGCAGCGCTGATTGGGTGTGTGTTCCAGGCTAAAACTCGATGTTTATAAGTCTATTCAAAACAAAGATGATAGTGAACACAATGTTGCCATCATAATAGTACTATATACTAGGATTGGTTAAGTTATGCAATAAAACTCAATATTTCAAGAGTAATTTTTACTTAAATTGTTGAAGCAGGAAAAATTTCAAGCTCACAGTGAATTGAATGAAAACAAAAGTTACAGTATAAAGTGTATATATATATATATATATATATATTCCATTCAGAGTTGGGAGAAAGAATGCGCTCTGAGACGATAATGCCCTCACACCATCACTGAGGATGTTCAGGTCTGCACAGGGGGAGTAGGCTGACCTGTCACCTTAAACCTTAAAGTTTCTGTAGGATTGATCTCTTGGCACAAACAGAAATGTTTATCTCAGCTGGAAACTGATGACAAAAGTGTTGCCAGGGCTGCAGTGAATCTATATTGTCGACAAAGCTTTCTGGTCTCATGAGATTGAATAAAAAGAGAATAATGCCTTAAAATGTTGTGCAAGAAAATGTTTTGGATTTTTTATTTTGCTATGAAAGGACAAAAACAACTGAAAATAGGCAGCAGTAAAAAATACTGCAATACGGCTGTGTCCATCCATCGAATAACCAGAGATAACAAATCATGTTTAAAAAGAAGGTTTGTCTGTGGAGTCCTCCCTTCAGACGTTTGTTCAGGCTTAGCAGTTTAGACCCCAACCCATAATCCTCCTGCAGACACACCTGTAGAGGAGAGTATAAAGACCCTGGACTGAACTGAGTCCGACATCAAGCTTCCAGCAGTCTCTCCACAGCACCTCTCCACAGCAGCTCCACAGCCTCCAGACCGACCCTGAAGATGACTCCCTCTGCCAGCCTCCTGCTGCTGCTCCTGCTCGGCCTCTCGCAGGCACTTCCTCTCCAGGACGAAGGAGACGAAGGAGAAGAAGAAGAAGTCCCAGACACCGTCGACATCTCCACCAGGATTCTGACCTCCAACAACGGCAGCGCTGAGTTCCTGCTGGAAGGAGACATGCTGGCTCCCACAACCAGAAACGCCATGAAATGCTTTTCCCAGAGTTGCCTGTGGAAGAAATCTTCCAACGGCGTGGTGATGGTCCCCTTCACCGTGAGCAGTCAGTTCCCCAGATCGGAGAGTCAGAGGATCGTCTCCGCCCTGAATTCCTTCCACAGCCAAACATGCATCCGCTTCGCGCCCCGTCAGAACGAGTACGACTACATCAGCATCGAGAACAGAGCCGGGTGTTTCTCCGCTCTGGGCAGGACGGGAGGCAGACAGGTGCTCTCTATCAACAGGCAGGGCTGCCTCTACCACGGCATCATCCAGCACGAGACCCTCCACGCCCTGGGCTTCCAGCACGAACAGACCAGGAGCGACCGCGACAGCTACGTCAGGATCAACTGGGAGAACATCAACCCGGCGATGGCCTACAACTTCCAAAGGCATTCCACCAACAACCTGAACACTCCCTACGACTACACCTCCATCATGCACTATGGAAGAACAGCCTTCACCATCCAGAGAGGGAGGGACACCATCACCCCCATCCCCAACCCCAACGTCCAGATCGGCCAGAGACGGGGCATGTCCTCCTGGGACATCAAGAGGATCAATGCTCTCTACAGATGCTAATTACAATACTGATGCTAAATGCAACAAATTCCACTTTTTAGTTTCTTTTTTTCTGTTATTAATCAAAAAGCTACTCTTACCTATGGAATCAATGATCAATCAAAGATTTCACTTTATTCACCATATTATTTCAAATGTTCAGACAACAGAATATGACTCCCCACATGCCTGAATTATCTCTAATAAAATGTAATGCAAAATGGCTGATTGCTGTCTCGTTCATTTTCTTTATTTGTGTTGCCAATTTTTTTTTTTACATGTACACACATTAGCACAAGCATGCAAATCCTGAACAATGGGATTGATTGCTCAGTGAATGTTTTACAATATGTAAAAATAAGAAATATAAATAAATAACAAATTCATTCTTTAAAAAAAAGAGAACTGACTCATGTCATGACGTTCCTCCTGCACACGCCTAAACCAACCTGAGTATTTACAGTAAGTGAGACAATCACAGACAGGCCTGGTATCGGTGGGCCGGGCAAGGTACCGTTTCATTCACGATCTCCGACTCGCCAGGTGGGAGGGGCTTGGTGCCACCTCAGCTAATGACGTCCGGGGGACATCACGTCTAAATCAGGATGCGAAATACATACTTTGCGGACGGGTTAAAGAGGTCAGGCGTCGGCTGTGGCCGTAACACTCTCCAAACATCAGTACAGTATGTCAACATATATCATCGTGAGTATGTTAGCATACTGACGTTAGCATTCAGCTCAAAGCACTGCTGCACTGCTACAGCCTAACAGAGAGCATAGCTGTAGACTCTAAAGTTTTATTTTATTTAACCATGACAAAAGCACAGTTGTTTTATCTGCTCAACACTGTCTAAGGGTTTGCAAATTCGTCACCTAATCTTCTAGTGGAGAAAGGCAATTTTCAGATAATGTGCGTAGACAACACATTGTATCAAAGTGCGAGCTCAATGTGTACATTTTGTGAGACCGGTCTGCCAGTGGTGAGGTGATCTTGAGAAATTCATGAATGTGTGCGTTTTCAGGTTCGCTGAACCCTCTTTCTGACCTCACAGTTTCACACACTGTAAGTGAACATAATAGCCTAATGGGTAAGAGCACATGACTTGACAGCTTCCTTCACTTATTTAGTTTAAAATATCCAAACATCTTACACATAAACAAGTCAAAGTATTGAAAACAAACATCTAAATGCATCCATATTTCCAGTTTGCAGTACCTTCCAATTATATTTGTAAGTTGTATAAATGAAATGTACTTAAAGCATGTGTGTGTGTGTGTGTGTGTGTGTGTGTGTGTGTGCGTGTGTGCGTGCACATAATTGCATGCCCTTTCTGTGAATGTGTGGGTGTGCATGGATTGGGCGGATATTGTCTGCCAATCTATCTCTCTGATCTGGGGCCAGATACCAAGGCATCTAACAACCCCCTGACGTACACACACACACACACAGACACATACGCACAGACACAGACACACACACACACACCTCACCCCGATCCAACTTTAACTTGGCAGCCATTTACACAGAAGCAATCTTCCTCATCATTAGGAGCGGCCACCTTCTGTGAGAATACCAGGGGCAGTGTGACCCCGGCCTGTGCCAGCATCACCTTTCCGCTCTCATCATTCCCACTGCAGCAACACTGTCCAATAGTCATTGTTTCACATCGCGCCATAGTTTGCCTCAATGTACCCAGCAACCATTTCACTGACAGTGATTTCCAGGAAGTGGCCAAGTTCAACACCAACACGAATGAGGGCAAATCTTAAATAAATACGATCATGGCAGGGCAAAAACTCAGATTGGAACAATTTTGGCAACTATTTGTTAGGACCATATTTAGGTCATAATAGCATAAAAAGGATGCTGATAGCATTCATGCAAAACTTAAGATGAGTTTTGCTCATTGTTGATGCTGAAATCCAACAGGTTTGTCAATGTAACTGCAGGCAATTCAACGTTATATATTGGAGTGTTTTTGATCCGTTTGTGTATTGCCGTTTTTTTTTTGTTTTTTTTTACCATGAATTCAACTACACGTTGAATATCAATCAGTGCAGAGCGATATTGATATTTGAATTAACGACAGTAAGCAAAAGCTAGGTGTTCAGTTGGTTTTAATCGAAACAAGAAGTCGGACCCATATACAGGAAACGGGGGACGGCGGTCTAAACTTAAAAAAAAGGTTGGATGCAGTCCTACAAACAATTAAGCTTCTTTAGAGCAAAACAAACAGGGGCAAGGTTCGAAAAACTCAAAAGGCTAAAGTGTGCTTGAGAAACAGAGCGACGCAAAGTCAAGCAAAAAAACAAAAAACAAACAGTTAGTAACAAAACCTAAAGGCCGGAGGAGGAGCTACCAGAGAGTGGACTGTATATAGAGCAATTTACCTTTGATTTACAGCAAAAGATTGACATTATTTGTATTAGAAAATGAGTTGGTCTGCAGAGCTGTTACAACTTGCAGAGCAGTATACAGGACTGCTATAATTTCTCTTCAGTTCTGGATCTTTCTGCAGGACACTGTACCCCAGGCTCTCATCTTCGTCCAGATCTCTCTGATATGCTCCCTGAGAATCTGGGCCACTTTCCCAACATTCCCTCCCCAGTTAGCTGTCAAATCCCCAGACAACCAACACCACCAGCAATTTAAAGGACACCCATGCTATATATATATATATATATGTTTCCCTTTACATCTTTTTTTACATCTCATCTTTATCTTGACTCTCTTTCTTGCTCACTGTGTCTCTTTCCTTCCCAGAATGTTGTATATGTCCCTCAGCCCAACTGTGTGATCTTCCTGATCAAAAAAAAGAAATCGCCACTGTTACTTTTTCATCATATTCCAACATCTCCCTTGGTGTTTCATTTGCCGCCAAGCAGAGTTTTGGGCCATTGCTCGTGTGTAGTGCAGGGCCTCTCTCAGTGCAGCAGTGGGATATCTATATAGCACAGAGCTCACACTGCGTTTTGTTTTTTGTGCTTCTTCTTCGAGGCTGTTTGCATTCATCTCCACCGCCATAGTCATTGTGCTGTCGCTTGGTTATAGCTGAGTGAAAACGTACTCCTGCACCCTCTCAGGCCAACTAATTATGGACTTTGATTATTCCCATTTTGTTTTACTGAGTGCGGTGCCGTCGCCAACAGGCAGGCCGGCAGAAAGGCCAGCGCCATTGATTGTCTCAGTTTCGGGCCTAATTGAGCCAAATGGGAATCGCTGTTGCCAGAGTTCACTCTTCTCCAGTGTTTACATGGCTGATCCACCAGAGAGACATTCATTACCGGCTCGCTGAAAACTCCTCTAGACACACTCACACACACATACACACATACAGTCATATTTTGTAGTCATATTGATAAGGGGTTGAAGTTCTCAGAGATCTGCACATACAGCTGGGCCAACAGATGCAACTGGGAATTAATGCTGTTTTCTAATGGTGCTCGGGCCTACATCACAAAGCCATTATTTCTATCCCTCTTACATCGCAGCCGGAATGTTTGCTTCTGTTCAACCCACACTGGCTTATAATTGCATACAAGTAAGCTTGGTGTAAGATTTGTAGTCTGATTGAATCATTAGAATTCATACATGTGGAGTTGCTTTCAGACATGTTAATTGTGGTCAAGCTGTTTGACATAACAGACAAATAGCTTCTTTGCAAGCGTTTCTTTAAGTGTAGTGCCCCTGGACATGACTTCCATTAATCTGTACTCCTTGTACTAAGAATGCAACACTCTCCCTTTAATCAAAGTGAAAGCAGTCTATTTGTACCAATTTAAAGCGGTGCTGATTTTTAAATGAGGCTACTTTGTCGTTTTTGCTTTTGAAAACACAGATTGTCAAGGTTTGAGGATGATGGTATTTTTTGTTTTGGCTCCCTCCATTACTTTTACCATTTTGAAAGATACTACTGTGTATTTTGACATTTGGCACAAGTGGAGAGGCAGCAGCAGTGAGGATTCTAAGCACATGCATAGAACTGTAGTAACAGCAACATTAGATACATTTAGAGGTGACGGGTCATTTGGGGCACATTTGAAAGTGTTGAGGACACTTTGGAAGAAAAACTTGATATTAAAAACCTTGGTGCCCAAAAGCGTATTCATGGACTCCACAATGCTCACAGACGCCACCTGGTAGCAAAACTGTAGCATAGTGACTTAGCCACCTTCACTAAAAGCATCAACAGATAAATAATGACCAGCGTGGAAGGGAATGAAGTCCACACAGAAATAACAACTCTGAAATCAACATATTTATGTCTTTAATCAGTGTGAAAAATGTTGCGTTGACCGCTCTCTCAGCATTAATTGACTAACTTGGACACAGTGTCAGGCTGAACGTATGGAGTGACATGAAATGGCAATTCAGTCGATCAAGAAATATTTCACCTTTACGCGTATTGTTTTGGTTCTACAATTTTATTGTTTCACTCTCACGGCTCTTATCAACCTTGTTTCAAGCACCATCAAGCTGGTGTTTTCATAAAAATAAAAAATGTAAACGCGTAGAAACCGTCAGCATGCTACTGCTGCACTGCACACGGACAAAGTTAGCTACTAGCTGGTGAGCATTGATCGGCTAAAGAGCTAGATATACTGTATGTATTTCTCAGGAGTTGGTGGAGACCAAATCAGAGCTAATAGAAAAGTTAATATTCAACTTAAAAACGTCAGGTGACCGGAAACGCAACTCCAACTCAATGCGAATGTTTCCCTGTGTCCGCTGGATGTGTGGAAATAGACACGTGTTTGCTAACACATTCTCGATAACCCCTTTTAAAAGATGATATAATGTCAGTTTTGTGTTTCCTGAAAAAAATATATGTATTGGTGCTTTAACCTAACACACAAAAATAACTGCTAACTTCTGCTTATCAAATAAAACGATAATATTGATTTTGACTGATCTGCATTGTGGTTTCTCACGGCACAGTTGTGTGAAAGCTAGCTTAAACATACAGTTAATATTTTTTTGTGTGCCTTTTCGATATCTTACAAGTAGTATGAGCTGAAATGGTCATCAAAGTAGTTGCAGTGAAGTTTTCTGCCGGCCTGCCTGTTGGCGACGGCACCGCACTCAGTAAAACAAAATGGGAATAATCAAAGTCCATAATTAGTTGGCCTGAGAGGGTGCAGGAGTACGTTTTCACTCAGCTATAACCAAGCGACAGCACAATGACTATGGCGGTGGAGATGAACTCCTGCACCCTGCACCCTCCCTCCGCCTCATATAGTTTCATGTTACCTTTTAATGCCAACACTTCATGCTTCTTCGTGTTCTCACTTAATAACTTTTTGTTACATTTAAATTTCTTAGAAAACCCACAATTCAGTCGGTCAAAACTCAACAGACTACGATCCTTCAGAGGAAGAAGCTCCACGACATAATTTCTCTGTTCGACTAACACACTGCCGGCACACGGCAACCGTCACAAAGCCTTCAGAGATCACGAGGGGAGAAATATAAATCCTGTGAGATAAATCCATGCCACCAGCGAGCCTGCGACAACGACATAAAGCCGTATTTCATACCGGGCTCCTTCATTGAGGTCGGATTATCAGGTAGAGTAAGTGATGCAAAGGGAATACAATACCACCACTGCTTACATATGGATGATATGATTAAGGTGCTATAAGCCAGGCTTTGACACTGACACACAATCCAGGTGGCAAGTGCATGTTTATGGCATCCGTATCTATGTGAACACAGCGTGAATGTGAATGTCACACTCTGGCTGCGTGTCTTGCAGTTGCTATCTGATTTGATTGTCTAAAATTCTTGGAGGGAGAATGGATGACAGACCGGGTGATACGTGGGTTGATGCATCAAGATAATTCAGTTTACATCTTTTTGATGGACCTCTTCTCAACAGAGTCATTGTTAAGATGAAAAATCCCTTTCATAAGGCGACCACAATGTTCATTATGTCATTATGTGGGAGTGCAACATTTCTTTTTCTTATAGCGGAATTTTTCTTCTTTGACTGACTTGGCAGGCATTAATAGAGTTGAGCTGCCAGCCAACTTTACAATAGACCATTATCCTGGTGCACTGTCCTCGCAGAAAAGTGCGAACATGGACTCTGATTACCAAACGCAACCAAATACGGCAAAGGCAGAAAATAACAATTATCATACCACATGTCTCCGCTGCCTTTGATAAAAGGCCCTTTTAAATGGGGGCTGTTACTGTAACCATGTGCAATTTAACCTGATCGACTCAATAGGTGATGGGACTTTAATGCCACAAAAACTCCACCTGAAAGGCTTAGGCCCATATTGATTATGGCAGCATTAAACATTTAAGTAATCACTGCACTTAGTTAAATGATTGTGTAATGAATAATAGATAAGATGGAAGGCGGACAGGGTAATAAATGGTTCGCGGAATAATATCTGACCATGTGATATTCAGCCATGCCTCTACTACATCCACGAGGATGCTCACTTTTTTGAACTGCACCAACTCTCTCACTCTACTGTCTCATGAATCAGGGTGTTTACCTTTAGGGATACTGTACACACACACACACGCACGCACGCACACACGCACACCATGTTCAGGAATCGTTGGGGATTTAATCAATTCACATTACTCTTGTGGAATGTTCAATGTGAGTGCAGCACTTATCCCCCAAGAGTCAGATCGCTATTGGGCTGTTTGATTAATTATTGCACAGAACATAGATTTTCTAAAACTAAAACAGCCTCGGTTCTATTCAGCACTGCAACTTCAAAATAGACACAATCAAATAAAGAAAACATTAACATTCATTTCACCACACATATGCTATAATATAGCACACTTTTCTTTAAATAATGTACTCCCTTTGAAATATGTTTTCAGCCATGTACCACCTGACCATATATAAAAAGTCACAATGCAGCGCTGCACCATCGGTTTAATAAACAGCAACCCAGTTACTGAAAACCACTTAATATCTACATGTCACGTGTTTAGAATCCATCACTTAATTCATGGCAAACCAATTTTTTGACCTCATGCAATAACAGTAAGCGTCGATATCGTCAAGCTCCAACGTTAACCAGCGCTTCGCCTGCAAACTTTAACACGCGTTTGTTGTTCACGGTGTACCATTATCACCATCGATCTTCGCATGATGCACCCTGTGCCGTGCCCACCCTGATGGCAGGCCTGCCGTTTCGTACCATTTGAGAAACACTTATGAAACACACTGTGTACTCACATGTACTGTGAGAACACAAGAAAATACAAACAACCATTCTATTCTCTTCCAGGATGTGATGGTGTCGCCTTGACATACCAGTTGTCTGAGAGAGTGTCAGGTCAATAACCCACACACGTACACACAAGAACGTTATGCACTCACACACCACCCAGACTGCAGTATGTGTGTGGGAAGGATACCTTCTTCAATCACTTGATGTAAATGGGCAGAGGCCTGTTGCAATTTACAACATGGTGCTGTCGTGTCTGATAAATTCAGCTCTGTCTCTGTGTTTATCATGTCAAGATGACTTCGCTCTTGTCCCTCTTTAGCCCTGCTGTCTCTCCCGTCCACATGTGTTTCGCTCGAAGCCCCTCATTTCCTTGGCGAGTGGGGGCAGGGCGGGGTGGGGTGGGGGCACACGAGTGAGACAGCTTGGTAATTAGTTCTCGAGCACGCTCTTGCTAAATATTCCTGCTTAATGACAAGGCCGGGCAGGCGCAGTACGCCTAGCGGCCTGGGGGTTCCGTTTGGCTCTGCAAGCTCTGATCATAATCCAAACTTGTAGTAAAACTACAGCGTGATGCAAGAAATAAATAAATAACTTCATGAATAAATAAAAGAACATAGATGTTCGGGCAGACTTTGAAAAGTACATCAAAAGCAGCGATTTGTCAGCCATCAATAGTCTTTCCAAAGGAATGTCTCTCTTTCTCTCGGTCTGTCTCTGGGTCTCTCTCTCATTTAGTTTGATGATTGCCTCTTGCAGCCCGAGGGAGCGATAACAACCACCAAGTCTATTACTTCCTACAGCACTTTACTCCTACCAATATGAAACACTCGATAACAACAGGACCTACCCCATGTTAACTCCTATTAGTCTATTAGCCAAACACCAATTCTATCCAGCAGCAAGCATCGATACTAGGGAACCCCTGAGTAACATTATCCACGTCGGAATGACTCAGAGGAGAATCGTGCAAAGTTGGTTGCATCAAAATGAGTGTAATGAAAAAAAAATTCCGGGAAAGCGCATAAAGGAAGCTAATGAAGAAACAGAAAACTAAACAGCAGACAAACACACGCAGCAGGGTTGATGGCTGATATTTTTTTAATGCATCTTTTTGAGATGAGGTGATGTTAGGATAGAGATGGGGCACACACAGGTACACACACATTCACGCGAAGACTGCTGCGTTGTCCCAGTGTGCTAATGGCCGGGCACTGTGCATCCAGATGCTAACCTCGCTTTCTTCCCCCCCGATACAGCAGGGAACAGTGCATCCCAGTCTCGCAGGGCTCAGGTGTTAATTTATGCTGCTGCACCACTTTTCCCCCTGACTACACAGCCTGACCCCGGCCCGGCATGTACCCTCGGCGGGGCTGATTCTCTGCCCGAGCATGGGCCGATTTCATCCCTCAAAATGAGCACAATCACATTCAGCTGCAGAAAAAAAAGGAGGGTATAACAGAGTAGAGACACAGTAAAGATAATGAAAAGGTTTCTCACAGATGTTTGGCGGCAGTTTGTGTGCGTATCAAAAGTGCAGTGCTGGGATAACTCAGCCACGGTTGTAAATCACAGATGATTATCAGTGTGGAAATACTTGCATCATGTAGCCACAAGGAAGAAAACAAAAGAGGGGGAAAACAAAAGCAAACACAAGTGGCACGAGGCAAAAAAAAAACAAACAAGTCACATAAAATCACGTGCAAGACAAATAATGAATGTATATTGCATCAAAACATGAGCCAGGAATCCACGAGTAACAATGGAGAGTTTCATTCTCTTGGAATAATCTGTGTTTTGTACCAGAATGAGCATACTTAATTGATGATTACAACTCATTGCACTGCTGGGTTTTTTTTTTCTTTTCTTGAAAGACGAGTAAATGTGTAGAGGAGACAGGAAGAAGATGGGGGGCCTCAGGTCGGGGTAAGGTAACAGCAGCTGATGGCCAGTTAGGCCAATATGTTTGTGGTTGAGAGAGTTTCTGGGGCAAAACCTTCTCGGTTGTTGACTGGACGTCTCGCGGCATCTCAGAGCCCAAACTTCAATTCATTATTAATGATCCGCGGTGTCGCTGAAGTCCATTGACTTCATTGTTGAGACATCACCTGAGACATCGCACACGTACGCACAAACGTAAACAAAGATGAAAGCTTCCGAGCACCTGCCTCTTAAGCGCTTTTCTTATTACTCTCTGTCACTCCCGCCGGGCAGAGGGCACTTTGTAGATGCCCTGAAGATGTAGATAGCAAGTGGAGGAGGCAGAGGGAGGAGGAGGAGGAGGAGGAGAGCATTGCGGGTGGCTAAAAGTAATCTAGGGACCCCGGCAAAAGGCGGCGCCTCGCTTCGTTTGCGAATGCAATTGCGTATGCACAAAGCCCCTGCGCTGCCAACAGGCTGACAGACGGGAAGGCCTCGCACAAGCAGCGAGCAGCACACTCCACCCTACCTAGAGGCAAGACCAAAAAAGAAAAGACTCCAGGGAAAATAAAAGGTGTAAAAAGGAAAGAGGGGGTAGGGGCGAAGAGACAGCCTTTATAATTCATGTCTGGAAAGGATGAGTGGAGGATGATTTGCTTTGTTGTCCATCTCGACGGTCAGTGAGGGAACAGAGGACTCGTAGTTCAAAGGCAGCCAGCCGTTGCACCTCTCTTACAAACCTACAGGGACTGCGACTATTGAATATAGAGCTGTTTGGAAAAAGATTTCATCACATTATCCCTGTTTAGGACCTTTGTACTTGGTGCTGGAATTAGCATTGTAGCCTGTCTGTCTGTCTTTTATGCACTGAGCCTGGGGTATGAAATATATTTAGAGGAAAATTCAATAACACATCAACACTAAGCTTATTCTCTTCAGTTCAACTGGAGCCAAACTTTTCTGAACCTGGGTAAGCACAGGCGTTTATGTGGGTCCACATTAGTCTGCGAGTCGGTCCCATCAATGGCGCCGGCATGGGGAGTGAGTTGTGGGGTGGCGGAGGGGTGGTGGGGATCAGAGACTCAAAGTCGGCCTGGGAAAACCTAATACCCAAAAGCCTTTTTTTATTGAAATATTTATACAGGTAAACTCACTGTATCTGTGCAGCTCCATTTACAGGAGATATCTAGGCGTCACACCAAAGCCAGAATCGATAAAACACAATTATAGCAGGACACCCTATTGCTGGATCTTGAGCGATAGGAAGGTGGTGGATTAAAGCGTTAGAGGGTAAACGCATAGAATAGCCACAGGGACAGCAATGTGACTGTCATTGCTGCATGGCCTTGTTGCCTTCACAGGTGGTATTAGCAGCTTATAGCCCTCCTCACAATGCCTCATTATTTACCACAGTCTAGCTTTTCTTTTTATTTATCCATTGATTACTGTTACCCCTGAGCTTTGGCAATAGTTAATGTGCTAATGTGCTGTATTACTCGAGCTGGAATGACATATCTATTATACTTGTTCTTTAAATGGCTTGAATCTGGGAGGAAAATAAAAAAGCCCAAAGACAAACAATACCCTTGAAAAACAGTGCTAGCGTTTTAGCTCGCATTCGCATTCAAGGCAAATGCCCTCAGCAAATCAAATGACCAACAAGTCAACAGTACTTTGTTTTGAAAAGGAGCCTCTGGAGAAGCATAAAGCCAAGGTCACAGGCCCGGGAGATGCGGGGTTCAGATGTAATAGATTTGAATTGCATTACACATGACTGATCTGCTACAAATCACTGGCGTTTCTGCAACATGCCAACTTTGATTCTTCCATATGCATGTAATCAGTTATTACACACACCTTGAGGAAATGTCAACTTGACTCCACATGTGTGGCGCGTTAGCAGTGTGTTTACATTGTCAGTGGGTATGTGAAGTGTGCAGTCGTGTGTGCATCGAGAGAAAATAGAAAAAAAGGAAGCAGGGGGTGGGTAAGTGGTTGGGGTCTGTCAGTGTCACCGTAAACCTTCTGAACCACCTTCCGCCCTCTAATAAGATTGAGCACCAAGCCGAGCTGAACAACTGCCAGACGCGGAGACACCACCCGAATAGAGAGGAGATCTCTGGTAAGGGAGGGCAAGTAGAAATATTTCTCACTACCGAGGCAGCTCCACCACCCTTTTTGGTCAAGGAGAGCTCAAAGAGCCCTTGTCAGGTAAATCAAGTTTGACTTTTATTTCTCGGGGTGACAGAGGCACGTGGTGGCTACTAAGACGTCGTGGCAGTGGAGACGATATTCACAGGATGTTGGGAGGAGAAAGGCTCACACACATACTGGACATTAGGGGTGGGGGAAAAAATCGATTCATGTAAGAATTGAGATTATTATATTTTCTGAGATTCTGAATCGATCCACAACCTCCAAATATCGATTTTTAAAAAACGTTTTTTTTTTCTACTACAAAGCTAGATATTGCTACCGCTGGACAGTAATCCTACACACCAAGTCAAAGTTGTGTCAAGCATGAATCAAAATCAAAATCCCCCCAAAAAAAACAGTTTTATAGTGCTATTTTGTGTACAATTCATTTTTTGCTGAAGCTTAGCTATGTTATTTATGGAACAGGCAGCATGTTTGTGTTTTCTTGAAGTTGTTATTCCTAGATCTCCTTATTGAGAAATATTTAGTACTTAGCAAACCTGATTATTACTACATGTTTAGAATAAATAAATGTTACATTTTTGTACATTTACAAAACCCTTTTCAGTCTGGAGTGCTGCTAGTTGTCATGAACCTGCTTCAGTTTCTTCTCCTGTTGAAACTAGGCTCCATCATATATTTCAAGCAAATTGTAAATACTGTTATTCCAATAAAAAAAGAGTGAATTTCATGCTGTTGTGTTGTAACACAGCTACGTGTAGTCTTTTTTTGTCCTTTAAAAGTGGTGCTCCATCCAATGTAGTCTTTCGGATTAAAATGGAAAAGGTTTTAAAAAAAAAAAAAAGAGAGATTGACTTGACAACGATGACGGGGATATGATTTAATGTTCTTGTCTTTTAAACTTCAAGAACCGGCCTCAATTGCCAACACTGAATCATCCATTTATTTCACACAATGCTTGACTATTTCTAAATAGCACCACACTTTCCTGTCCATTCATTCCATCTTCAGGTGGTAAATGTCACATGGCAGGCTGTTCTCATTGACTGTTCGTGTAGGTATACCTACTAAAAGTAATGCACTGTCATTTGTTCCTCTCCCATAAAATCCAGGAAGTACAGCAGCACAAAAGTCTGCGTAAGAAAAAAGGTCGGGTCGGATGATGACTAAAAAACACTGGGCTTTCCACCCAGAGACCTCTCTTCGTGCCCCATCAGTAACTTTCGTATGTAAAATGTCGACTTACAGTATTTCTCAAGTGACTTCCATACCTAACATACGGCACTTCCATAGTCACCAGAATCTTTTCCTAAACCTAACCAAGTTGTTTCCTGTTAGGATGGAAGTTTATTTTGAATTGACGAGTGGATATTGACACGTGTTGCTGGACATTCGTCGGAAAACGCACAAAGATTGAACCTAATTAACACAGGGGCAACCTGATGCTCGTAGCAGGCCTACTCCTCTGCCACTCTTTCAGCACCGCTGTTTGATTTCCAGTGGGGGTATCAGCGTGGCTCTGCCCTGCAATAGCTGCCTCTTCACCCAAAGTCATTTTCTTTAAATGTTTTTTTTAAACACTGTGTGCCTGCCTGCCTCAGGTAGATATAACTTAGCTTAAGCAATTGGCAATTTGCAGGACATCACAGCGGACCGCTGCATAATGACTGCTGAATTACTGTGGGGAACTCTATTAATGTAGCACAGCTTCCTCAGCAGTCATGATGCACATGGTGCGTCTGGGTGATTGTGGTTTACAGCAAACTGGCGAACAATGCTAGCAAACTCTTTTTACAGCCGGTAGCATTGCAAACGAATCCTTTTATATGACTTCACAGTGTCTTTTTTAAAGTGTCTTTTCGTTAGTTAGTGTGGGAATGAGTGCTTTTTAATGTTTTCTCAAACAGAGCACATTTCATCATTACTGAGTATTACTTTCATGTGTAGTTTCTTCTCTTTTGTGGGTCAATATCCCAGGAATGGCCAATAGTTTAGATTACAGCTCACACATGATAGTGTACTTAATTTGGTACATATCAGTAAAGTATTTACGTGGTATCTATATCAAGATCAATATGCATGCACAAGGAAAGAAGACAAGAGGTTAGGGCATTAGAGGGTAATAACTTTGTGTTTAAAAGGGATTTTAAAAAATAATTATACCAGAAGTAGGCATGTTTCTAAATAAAAATAACTATTATTAGTATTTATTTAATAATAACAGGGTACACTAATATTGATACTGAGAAGATAGGGGGGAAACAACGGTAGCAGTGTTGATATTAGTTACGATATCTAAAAAAATAATATATATATTATAATACTTACACATTTCTTACTTTTGGAAATTACATTGTAAGAATTTTTTTTGCATTTTGTTTATTTTTTTATAATTATGATTAAATACTGAGGAAAAGTAACATAGTTTTGGGGCCCAATGTAATTCTTGTCTTGTTACTTATAGGTGGAGCTGGTCTCCCATCTCTACCTTGTAATTATTGAATTTGTACTGGAAAAAATGTCCCTCCTAAATACAAAATGCTTACCCTGTATTCTCTGAATTTCTTCTCTTGTACCTACCAGTAGTTACCTATTAAGTATTTCATTGGTATCCCCTCTGTACCAGTTATCAAAATGTGATTCGTAGTTAATAGTAGTTTGTTATGGGCTCAGATCCCGATCTAAGTATTTTAACATTGGCTATCTGCCAATAACAAGTCTGATCAGATACTTTATTTTCTTAAAAGGTATTTAATTGTGTATCTAACACATACCCTACTCGTTGTTGCTAACTAAATTTGGCACACGTTACAGTGCTAATTGATCCAAATACTCAAGGTCCTGGTTAAAAAGAAATAACGTCATAAACCTAAATTATTGATATGGTATGAACGAAAGATTACCTGAGGGAATGTGACTCCTGAAATTGACGTGAGGCGTGAGAATGATCGTAGTTGCTTTGTTTTAGCCGATACGCGCCGTATAAATATGCCTGGATCGGCCCCGATACCGTTCCTTAGGACCGGCTCGGAGCATTTCTACAATGTACTGTTGTCCTGTTCATTCTGTGTGTGCATCTGCTTTCTCAAGTTGCTCGCACATTTAACGACAGTCAGAGAAGGTATCTCGTTCTTTGCCTCCACAGTGCTCATGCAGGCATCAGATATGGGCCACCTTGACCTGCTGGAGTGCAATGGTTATTTATTTCATTAAATGCATGATGCACTAACTTTATTCAAAGCACACTGTTTATAGCCTACTGATATTCTTCCTCGAGACTGCTTCCATTTATTTAGGACCTTGGAAGTTACAGAAGAAAATATTTTAGCAAATACTTCACTTTACAGCAGAATACAATACAGCACATAGGATGGAAATATGCAGTGCAAAGGCCATTTGCTTCTTTATAAGTCCCCCCTTTTTGCTCCATGAAAATTCAGCTGTTCTGCCTGTCATGTTTCCTAGCTTTCAGGCGGTGGATGTGAATGACAAGAACTCCACTGGCTGGCTGTCAGAAATTGATTTGGCACCATCGGAGCATCAGTAGGATAGAGGCTTAGGATCCTTTCAGATCGGGGCTCCACATGCTTATTGTATGTGAAGCTCCTTTAGAAAGTTTCAACAACTGGGTGTCCTAAGCATACAGCTTGCCTTATATTCTAGTCTTATACAAACAAAAATACATAGAGTTAGATTTTTTTTTTTTTTTAAATGACCTTGGGGTACCAATTGTTGCAGCTTGCATTGACAAAAGCAGTTGTTTTGTCGCCTTTAAAAAAGCCACTTCAGTCACTCATCAATGTCAATGCTCTATGCTGTGCGTCAAATTCTCATGTGTTGGTATCAAACCTGAAAAGACACTCCTCCGGTTTTTGCTGAAGCTGCCACAGGCTAATCACCAAAGAGGGCCTCACCAGGTAAAGCCCACACTCATCCCATTTTGTCTTTTGCGACGTTACAACATGTGCCCTTTTGAAGCAGTAATCATTACAGTTTCACTCCTCTCTGGTAAAGGGGAGGAATACGAAAAAGGAAGAAAAATTAAACAGAGAGAAGCTTGGGTCTCTGCAGAATTGTCTGCCCAGCACCAGAGCTGGAACACCCAAAGAGCTTAAAGTGATATAAATGTCCCTGAATGACAGCATAAATCTGTATGATGACAAATAACCTCTTTGAAGCCCGCACCGCAGCAAATAGGATACCATTTCTGTATTTTAAAAAGGCAGGGGGACTTAAAAAAAAAAAAAAAAGAGCCCTCGACAATGTCACAGCGGCAGTGTTAGTCGTGTAGAAAACTGTGAGAGAGATGCAGTGAGGTTGTTATCTAAATAAGAGTGTCACGCCTGCTTACTTTTATATTACCTTGCAACAATACCCCCCTTGACAAGCCATCCGAGAGAAAAAAGCAAACAATAAAGTAACACAAATTAATATGTATATTTTTCTCTACTCTGTCCAACGTGCAGCGTAATTCATCACAATTCAGTGTCCAGGTGCCAGCATAATGCATAAACTTTGCACGGTGTCGCGTAGCAAAAATTGAAATAGACTTGTGAAGAAATGAGCAATTTCCCTGTGGAAGAATTGGAAATTTTGCGAGGCCGTCGGTGGCTGACCTGTCATCAATCACTTCACAGCAGCACAAATTTAAAGGCTGGTGGGAGGCTGAGCGATTCAGGCAAACACCCAGCGGTTGTTGACAGGTGATACCCACCCAGCCGACAACCTAATAGCACACAGCCTAAACAAACATGTGTAGTTGATGGTGTTGGGGGTTCAGACATCAAACATACTGTATGTGATAATTGCCACAAACCTTAAAAGAAGGAAAATCAGTGATGCTCAGGAGCGTTAACTGGGGATACACTCTAAAGCCTGCAGCACAGCTTGTCATTGTTTTTATCTTAGTGTTTAAGGACTTAATTGTGACTGTGTTTATTTTTATTTTTATATAATATTTGGAGTATTTTCATAGTATGTTTTGTTTAATTATGCGCGTCGTGAACATTAGAGTACTGTTAGGCTACATCGGATACATCATATAGAGATCCGATCCCTTTGCTAACAACCTTAAAGGGGCAACTGTGAGGTCATCTTCATAGGACGTCGTATGTGTCATGTTGCGCATTTTAAGTTATTCGCGTGCCATTTAAATGGTAAATGGACTGCGTTTATATAGCGCTTTTCCAATCTTTGCTATCACTCAAAGCGCTTTACGACACGTCAGCATTCACCCATTTACACACATTCATACAGAGTCAGAGGCTGCCGTACAAGGTGCCACATGCTCATCAGTGATAGCCATTCACACACACTGTTGGCCATCGGGAGCAATTTGGGGCACAGTATCTTGCCCAAGGACATTTGGACATGCTGACAGCAGAGCCCGGGGATCGAACCAAATATAAAATGTATAAGAACTCATAAGTTATAACACAAGTGCAAATAGAAAAGCAATAAAACTAAGTTCAATTTAGTACAATAAGTAAACACAATGTAAAAGGAATATTGCACGTGATATTGAGAATAATATTGGCCATAGTAATAAAAAAGCAACACTTCACATGGATGTTGAAAAAGTAGTATTGCACATGATATTGATATTAGTCAACGGCGGTCTCTTGGGTGAAAGTCCTGTGTTTGTTTTACCAATCTATCCACCCTACGCGGACTTTCTTGCTCTTTATACGGAGCACCTGCTCCACGCGCCCAATAGGCCTATTGCCGTGCATGAAATGACATGCGAAAAGCATAAATGCGTAGCGATAACTTGCGAATTTCCAAGTTATTCCTACGTCATTGGGTATCTAACTTAGCTAAGATAGATGCAAGACGCAAAGGTGGTTGTATCTCTGATCCAATTAAAACCAATTAAAATTCATCTAAAGGAGATTAAAACTACCAACATCTACTAAAACTACCAAAATCTACTGCAACTACTACCTCAGAAGTAACATTGCGATACTGAGCTGCGGCCATGACCTTGACTGCTGGAGCTTTGTTTGTAGCAAACAGCAGAGCTCTTCCCCAACCTCCTCCCTATATGCAGGGCTGCCAGGGTTTCAATTCAGTTTGGAGTGAGACAGTAAAATCAACTCACATTTTACATGGTCATAGTCAGCACCATCCGTTGAACATTTCAGAAAACCTCTGAAGGATTTTTTATGAGGAATTCATGAATGTTATTATTTAATTCGAGCTAACTTTCCCTTTTTATTTTCTCTAAAACTGCCCCGTCAAATGCCTTGAAATGTAACATAGTCTGGGTCATTCTGAAAAGGACTTTTTTTTTGTGCCTTTTTGACGGTTCAAATATGAGGACGTTGCAAATGTAATAAAGCTATTTGAGCTATTTTCCCCTTTCATTTTTCTCAAAAACTGAATAAAAAATGTTTTGAAATGTCAACCCTCTGAAGGAAAACATTTATTTAATTTAGGAGGCTTTAAAAAATGAGGACATTTTCAATGGCTCACTTGACTGCAGTGTTTTGTGATGCCGCTGTTGCACAGTGCTGCTCTGTCTCTTAGTGTCCTCTTTTCGCGCCGCGCTGTTATCACTTATACAAAAGTTGTCAGTGAAAAGTGTCAAATGCATGAGTCTCATGGTCAATTCAGCCCCGAGAGTGTCACACTTCCTGCATAGCAAAAACTAATGCCAGTGAGTGTAGTCCAGGCAGCAATCATGTATCCGTTACAACGTAGCATTAAAGTTATTAAAACGTATATTTTGCAGGAGATAGAGCTTAAATAAGACAACAAATAAATAAAGCCTCACGTGTGTGATTCACTTTGACACCGCTGCCTTTGTTGAATAACCAATCTCATGTAGTAATATCTGGTGATTTTTTACGTTTTTATGCCACATTCAATTTGTGTGCATTTTTGTCGAACTTTGTGGATCTATCCACAGCTTTTCTCTGTTCATGTGTGTGTGTGTGTGTGTGTGTGTGTGTGTGTGTGTGAGTGCTGGTGTTGGAGGGAGTGGGCTTTCCCTATTGTGTAGAGACCTCTCCACCATCTGCCAGTCTGCTCCCGGCCTCTGTGCCTGATGAAGACCAGATGTTTTCCCTGGCTGCCGCTCCCCAGCAGGATCTCTCCTGCATCATCCCAGCCCACTTTGGCTAACACTCAGATAAACACACACATGCTGCACACTTAATTAAAACGCTCACCTCTACACACACTGTACATACATGAAAACACGCATACATGTAAATAAACATGTTCTGTGTGTCCTTCCTGTCCCCTACTTTCTCTTTCTTCACACAATCGCAAAGCACAAGGATTTCTGTGTCAAACCAGACACTGGTCAACATTAAAGCTTTACAGCACTTTTATATACCGTAAAAGCCATTTAATCAGTATGAGTCACCCCGTGACCTTCCAACAAAAATAGAACAGAGATGTGGATTTGTCCTATTTGTCCTCGTTAAATTTTCATCTCGTCATGGGCACAAAGTTTTTGATTCATCACATTGAGGGATGAATCCCAAACCTTTTTTTTGGTGTGTACACATCAAATGGAGTGGTTGTGTGCAGGTTTACTGACGTACTGATGTCATCTTATGAGATTACTCAGTTTAAATTTACATTAATTAAGAATTTCAAACCTGGACTTTTTTTTTATTGGATTTTATTCCCCTTTATTTACAAGCTCCTAGCAGAGTCACTACACAAGTTAAACAGGCATGGCACATTTATTCAGAATAAGTTCTGGTTCTCAGAAATGCCATCAAGACAATGTGAGTTGTACTGTACTGGATGTGAGGTTTTTTTGCCTGTACGTTATTTTTAAACAGAGAACACATATGTGAAAGTATACACAAAGGTGCCTTTGCTCCAGCGATAAAAGAACCATGTTGATTGGAAAAAATATTATTGTTATAAAAATAAAATCAGGAGTCCATGAGTAAGCTAGACTCAAAGCCCAGGTTGCTTTTTTTCCCCTTATATTTCTTAATTTCATTTTTTTTGCATATTTGCATCATGAAAAGTCATGCATAATTAGCTTTTAGAAGTTTCTGTTTGCACCGTTATTATGGATGTACAGACAACTATCACTTGGTTACTTTTGACACTGAAGAAAACCTAATAATGTGATTAAAGCGAGATCATGAGTATTGTCTTTATCTGTATCTGTATCAGTGTATGAGTGTTCATCCGTAATGGACATTGGCAATAATGACGTCTGAAAGTGTAAGTTATGCAGATTCTAAAGAAATGTATCATATCTGTGTGTTCAGATTTGACTCTGAGAAGGGGTGCATCTGCGCCAGTCTGATACTAAGAGTTAATATAATAAGTATGCAAATGTTGTTGTTGTATGTATTGTGTATTTTGGGGTTGGTGGTTACCGAAACAGAGCTAAAGACAATCTATTATTGGACTTATGTTGAAGTTCGCCCTAACAACTTTACTATGCGATAATACTTATATCAGGGATATGCATTTGTCAGCTTCTTTCATAACCCTCAAATTGATTAATGCAGCTTTAAACAGCAACCTTTCCTCTGCCAGTAGGAGCTGCCAGTATGATTCTGCCTAGTGTAGCCCAACTATGCTCTAATATCTAATCATTTTCCTTTGGGCCTTGACTCACTTTAAATCTTCAACTCAAACTGGCATGAAACAAAGACTAGGCGGACTGGATAGAACAGCACATTGCGTTTCTTGGCACTGTCCTTTCTCACCCATTCTAACCTCATAACTGCTGTTGAACAGTTAAGATAGTAATTAAAATCTTCTCTGCCTTTGATTCCGTGCAAACTGCTATTCGGTGCAGAGGTCAACAGTTGAGGTAGGGAATCTTAACTGTGTAATGAAATACACTGAAGAGGAGAGAAAGGAGAAGAATACTAAAAGATTGCAAGTGGCCGGTAACGGCGTCAAAGCCAGGCAATATTATGCAAATGTGGCCTTGAGGGAATGCTACAAAACGTTAAAACCTTCCAAACAGGATCTGAGTTTTGTTAACAATCTTATAAAACATTTTCTATTCTTGCTTTCACTTGGCAATCATGCATCAAAGAAGTCTCTTACTTTATCAATGTGCCCCTGGCGTTTATGAATTGGGTTATCTCCAGTGCCAGTTCCTGTATCATTATGGTAAGGCCGTTGCGGTGCCATTGCTGGCCACTATAACATTGATAAATAAATATCCAAGGTATTTGCCACAGTGCTGCTAAAACCAATTCTAAAGCTGTTTGTTGTCAAAGATAATAAATATGAATATTGTATAGGTGAGTCATTTAGCACTATACTCCACTGAAATGGTTCCCAACATTTGCTTTGCACCAGCGTTTCTGGTCTTAAGGGATATTTCTCATTACATGTATGATGTGGCAGATATTAATATGATTTTAAATCATCACTGTGATACGATGACTTTGTTTTTCTGCTGCTAAGATTAGGCCTTTAGAGTAGTAGCCATGTTGCTGATAACAGAATAGCACAGTGCATAGGGCAAGCGGCAACCTTCGGTTCTGAAAAGTGAAATCAATGATTTCAAATGGCCAGCAGGGGGCGTCTCCACTGGTAGCAAAAATAAGTCTGATTTAATAGTCTATGACAAAATTATTCTACTTCTCACCTGATTTATTACCTCAGTAAACATGTTGATGGTCTCAATCCCTAGTTTCAAGTCTTCATTAATGCAGCCTGATGTTCAATTTGTGAACGATGGTCCTATTTCGAGTAGAATAGATGATAAAGCAGGGTATGCTTTGGGGCATGGCTACCTTGTGAACACTATGGGTTTGGGTATTAACATCATCGTATTAACATCATGGTGCGCTGGATTCTACAGTTATTTCAGGAAATAATGCTGCATTCACATAACGTGGGATTAAAAGTAGGATATCTCAGAGCTTTCAGAAAAGATATGAGATCCCCAATAACGTTGACATGCATTTACAAGTCGGGAACTGGTAATGGTTACTTTCAAATGACATGACCGTGGCACAATCTGCCATAGCTGCTGGCAAGTGACGTCTCTTTACATATGGAGGAGATAACATACCGATGAGAATGTAGTCCAGTTTGTCCATGGTACATTAACATTTTTAATATATGTAGTCTGCATCCACACATCAGCATCTGAGTTTATGTTCCCTCTATCACTGCAGCCAGCTGCTGCCACCGTCAACTGTCTTCATTGCAAAAGAACTACTGGGAGAGTGTGACTGAGATAAGTTCAGGCCCCTCTCCACTGCCTGGAGGCATCCCTCACTTGGAGTGGAGAACTGCATTTCGGACAGCCAAACAATTTAACAGTTTGCACAATGAACAACACAGATCATATTACATTTTATAACATTTTGTCACAGTCAAAGTAGATTTGTAGGATTCAGAATTCACTGCTGAGGAAATACAACAAAAAGAGACAGCTGCTCAGTCTGATGGTGCTGCCGCTTTGCTCGCGGCTGACTAGCGCTACTAGCCGCAGCTACATGCTCCTGGGAGCCAATAGCTAGAGTCGACTGGTAGCATTTGTCCTCCATATGTGGTCCAGCGCCAGACAAAACACCTCACTGTGCAACTGTGGATGATGTGTTGGGACATGTTTGCCAACACAAGTGCAGATGATGGTGCTGTGTAATCGTGGGGGAATTGAAACTTTTTAACTGGAAAGAAAAAAAATGCCAACAGAGACAATAAAACAGTCAACTGCTGCATGAGTGGTTTTAATGTAATGGACTGCACAGATTGGACATCCACATTGAGGAATGGGAAGCAAAAAAAAAAGCAGATCATACTCGTTAGGCACTTAGTCGTGATTTGTTAACTGGTTTAATGAAGTATGTTGTGTTTTTGTAATTTGTTGATTTGCACAAAAAAGAAGTTTGAAAAAAAAGAAGCGTGTTAATGATAATGGTGGTGTTAATGATGATCGTGCTGCCAGCGACAGCTCTGAGCAACACATCTGTGGCATCAGTTCTGACAATTTAATGTCATTTTCTTACCGACAGCAACATCTTTATCTTATTAAGCTAATAGCTTATACAAAGTAGAAATAACCCGTGTGGATAAATAATGAAATACAAGTCCAAGTGTCAAGTTTAACAACAAACATCTGCCTATCATAGTGTTTTGGGTGGACAATTTAGTAGTTATTTGTCCAGAATGGTAAGAAAGTACAATGTAAGTGAGAGCAAGGCACAACAGAATATTTTAGTACTGTCAGAGGAGATAGAGCTATGGCCATATTACAGCTGACAGCATTCTGTACTTGAGTGTTTGAATTGTTATCCCATTCTGGTTGAAAAAAAATGGCTCAGCCAAGATGATCCCATTTTAGGCTTTTACAATCCCCTCTCTTCATCTCTCCAGGGGCTTCGGCGTATCTTCTCAGCCCACAATGACTCATTGGTTTGGAAACTGAAATCTTTTTTTTCATGCAATTAAGTGCAGCACTTTCTTTCATCCTCCGTTTTGACACACCTAGAGACAAAAATACAGTATCGCTGCTACTTCAGAAAAAGATTGATTCTCAGATCATTGAGAAAAGAAAGCAAAAATGAGGCCCTCTGATTATAAATGATTGTTAGTGAAGTGCTTGAATCAGTGCTGAAACGCAATTTATATATAACTGCAACGTATAATGGACATGATAACATAAAATGGTTGAACCACCCTGTTAGCAGCAAGAAACTATAATAACAGCATTCCCACAACAGAGAAAGAAGACAGTCCGTGTATGCATATTGCAATACATGTGAAACATGAATGGACCTGGATTCATATCTCAGTCGCATCAAGGTGCGAGACACAGGTTTGTGTGTTTTGCACAGTTCTCTACCACCCACGCTGAACATTCAAAAGTGTAAAATACAAAAACAATAGGCTGCCATTTGCCTGGGTACTTGACGTGCACCCCTCGATTTACAGATTTAGAATCTATTCTGTTCCCTTGACTGGAGCTGACTTGGTGTCCACAGGGATTCAACCGACCTCCCCAGCATAGCCAAAGGTCACACAGCAGAGGTATGGCTTTCTAATGCAATGCCCTTTTGTAGCGTCTGAACTGCCGGCATTATATTCCTCTCACATAGACTTCTAGCAGGGAGAGAGGCTTTGAGAAGCTGGATAAGGAGAATAGCATTGACAGCAGTTCTAAAGGGCAATCATACAGATAATTCAGTCCAATGGCCCTCTTTATTGAGATTAAGGCGCCAGCATCTCTGATATTGTATAAACAAAACAATGGGAATTTCACCCTGTGATGGCCCAAGGACTCAGTGAGAGATGCAGGGAAAGGCATTTTCTTCTCTGACAACAGCTCAAGCAATGCTGTTTTCTGATAAGCCGGCCAAGGAGAGCTGTGCCTCTGCCAAGCTGGCATCATTATTCACTGAGCTAAAGCGCAAAGTGTGTTGTTGTGATGTCATGATAGTACATTTGGCAAGTTTTGGTCGTGTCACTGTTGGCAAGCGAAAAACTCATTCAGTATCTCTCTCCTATGCCTAGTTTTCAGGAACTTTGCAAACCAATCTTGTTCATAGCTTTATTTTTAACCATGCTAATGGCGTGGCTCTGTGGAAAGCAATGCCAGTCTGTTGGTTTGGATTGCCATTACATTCTGAACAAGCAAAAATTGTGAGTATGAATCCTAATGACTTTGGTTGTCCCCTGACGTTTTGTCTCACACCACGATGAGATTTACTCGTGTGACTTTGAATGAGACAAAGACATACTGGACGGATTGCCATGACATTTGGTACACACATTCATGTTACCCTTGGGATGAATTGTTAGAACTTTGGTGATTTTCATCTTGCGCCGTCATCTGCTCACAAGCTGTACTTTGTATTTAGTGCGAAATAAATAATGTGAAACGGATAGTTCTGGTCGTTGATTACAACTGGCTGAGACCCGTGGTAAAATACAGCTGTGACCGAATTGCAAAAGTATAACTGTGCCAATTACACATGTTGTGAGGAGTTGGTAAAAAAGATGGACAGTATAGAGGAGGAAGATAAAGAGAATGTTCTGAGAGAGAAATTAAAGACCTGGCTTTTATCTACAGCCAAAGCAAACTACACCAACGAATCGATCTATGGTAAGTTAACTTAACTTTAGCTAGCTTGCATGTTTTTATTTGCAGCCTGTAATGCTAACTTTTTCTCTAGTTATAGTGAGCACAATAGTTAACGATGGTGGATACGTGGTTATTTTTTCCCCTAACATTAGGCATAGTTGAGAGCCTGCACTTGTACCGACAAAGAAACGTGCTAACATGATTGAACATTACTTTGACAATTGCAAAATGAATGTCGACATCCAGATAAATGTTAATAATCACCCCAATCTTAAAGCCTGCTTTCCACTGCGTCTCTGTGCTGCTTGACAACCACCTTGCTAAATGTCGCTAAAGAACTACACTGCTTGGGTGGAAGAATTATTATTTGTTATTCATAAATGATTTAAGGTTTTGTTGCTGTGTGTTTATTGTATGTATCCTTTGCAGGGATATGTAGTGTATCTGCATTGTGCACAACAACGGCCCTAACCTGTGTCGTGTTCTTATAATTTGAAATAGAGATGCGTAGAAAACAATTTCGGAAAACTTCTCTTCAGGTAAACGGTATTTATTCGATGATGATGAGCATTGCAAAAGTACTCAGCTGCGGACCGCCCCATTTCTCTGTCCACAGACCACATTTAAGTAGTTACTCTGTCTCACAGATCCACAGAACAACCACGATCTCTTGTTTACAACATACTTTGTACCCGCCGCCTTTCAGGTATAGTCTTCTCCCATTGGTTGGCTGGGGCCAGGTCCTATTGGCCCCTTGTTGTTACTTAGGCCACGCCTCTCAGCGCTTCTCTGCTCCAATCAGATCTGCAGTCACCCTTTTAGGTGGTGTACTCTTTCACTTCAGTTTACAAATATTGCTTCTTATTTCACAGTAGATTGTCCACTAAGTTACTTAATTCAATAACATCTTACATATTACATCTAATTAAGGACACAGGCACATTGTAACAGTATACATATTAATTATTCTCACACCTGTAAATCATGGCCTGTTGTGACTTATTGCTTAATTAGCATGCGGACACGCTAAATTCGGATGGTGAACATGCTTCACTTCAGAATGTCAGCATTATGAGCATGTTAGGATTTAGCTCAAAGCACCGCACTGTACAGCCTCACAGAGCCGTTAGCGTGGCTGCACAGTCTTATTTTGACTTCAGTTGGCTTTGAAAGGGTTTCAAGCCGCTGAGGAAAGTGAAATACTTCAACAGTAGTTTAAACATAACTGGGTACATGGATTTCACCTGACAGCAAAAATACAGCAGCGCTTTTTCCCTTCATCAGGTTCTACAGTACTTGACCTAATGTATGCGAGCGAACACAAACAGCTCAAGGCTATATAATGCGATGGCAGCTAAAATTGCAGAAATGATAACTCAAGGTATGTGGATTATTATTATTATTACCTCAGCAGGATCGACAGTCTAACATGTCCAGAGTCAGTGATTTCACCGTGACTGACGAATATCTTGACGTTGTTTTCCCACCCCTCGACTTAAATCATAAATATTTTTTTTACATGTGTCAGCTGATACAATGTAAGACCAACAGCTTGTTTGTATGTTCAAATATTAATTTAATGTATGATGCAACCTGTTGCAAGAACAGACAATGAGAGCAGGAGAAGGCTGCTTGCAGATATGGGATTAGGGGGAAAAAAGTAATTTATCCCCTCCAAGCAATTAGAGCATATTATCTTTGTAATTACTATTATTATCACAGTTAAAAAGGAAAGCATTTGTAAAAAGTGGTGTTCACGACACTGCACATTACTCCCTTATTATGTTGAAATTCTTATTAAAAATCTGAAAGTGCAATTATGTCAGCTGGCAAAGAGTCATTAAATCTAGCATGAAAGCCTCCCTGATATCAAATGGAGAGATTTCAGCCTCTCTTCTAGCCAAACTCTCTCTCCACAATACGAGCTCTGTCACGCTCCGCAAAGGCTCAACAAAGGACACTGCAGTCCCATTAGCCAAGTAAACAAATCAGAGAGTGAAATGAGATGCTTTTTATTCTGAAACAATGGATTTCCCATAGGAGAAAATATGGCGGGAGATGAAACCCAATAATGAGGCACGTGCTCTTATAGAAACTCTAAGATGGGAAGCTTGAGTGAAAAAAAAAAAAAAAACATATCCATGCTAAAGAGATGAAAAATCCTGACGACGGTTTATGGATTGAAATGAGACTGCTCTGTGTATGGGATTTACTTGCAATTCTGGAGTATCCGAGATGAGAGAGCCACAATTTAGCATTCACAGCAACAAACATGCATTCATCTGATCATTTAAGAGGACAATCTGATTTGGAGATGGCTTTGACCATATACCGCATTGCATTACACTACTGTTGCCAATTTGAGTGTCGAATTACAAGATTTGCTGCAAAAAAAGATGGATGCAAATTCACTTTCACACTGATACCCATTTTCCCTAAACTGTGTAATGTAAAAACATGTGCTCCATACTAAGTGAAAATCAATTTGCCATCACAGATTGTCATTTTCCTCCTCACCTAGGAATAATTGGCAGCAATTATTGCGCAGAAGCCACTTCTACAAGTGTGATGCTTCCTTGAGTGCAAATGCCATTTTTTTTTTTTTGTGCGCACGTGCCTCTGAAGCCAGAGAAGATTAGAAGTGGATAGTGGTGATCCTTGTCTTTAGAAGGGAGCTCTTTGGGGACGCAAGGTTGGTGGCTTCATCTCCGTCCGAGACAGAGCAGACCCTCCCTGCAGCTGCTTTAACACAGAGGTGCTCTAAGTATGTCTGACAGAGTATTGATTATCTCAGGTCTCATGTGCAGCAGGACTGCATTAGCTCACAAGAGCCAAACAGACATCTTGCACACATACGGGCCCCCAATGAGCTCAAGACTGATGGTTGGAAAATACAGATATGGACATGTGTGGAAAGGTACAGACCACAGTACACCTGTAAAAGGAATTAATACCGCTTGTTCAGGATACTCAAGATAGGGATATTGTTTGCAAAATTTGCAAAGAACCGTCACATTCTCACTCCTGACTCGTTACATACTGAAGGCAGTGGCCATATGCTTCAAAATATGACGCTCTAGGTTCCCGTCTAGCGTCATATTGGAAGTGGCAGGGACATGTGGCAGTTATTGTCTTTTCAAAATAAGCCTCCGCGTTCACAGGATACGTGCAGTTTCCGCTCGTTACATGCAGACAATCTCTTTTCAAAATTAACTTCCAACATAGGTTTACTTGTTTAGGCTCCATTGTGGTTTCAGTAAAAAAAAAAAAAGAAAAGAAAAAAAAAAAAAAAAGGAAGGAAGGAAGTTACATAACTGGGCTTAGTTAATTATGTAAGTTATGTAAAATAAGGACGTTTGTTACACAACTGGGGTTAGTTAAGCATAAGTCACGTAACAAAAGTATGGAAAAATAAGTCTACATTGCCTTGGTTTCGCACGGGACACTAACAGTGGTCTCCTGGCTGAATGTCCTGTGTTTGTTTGACCCATCCATCCTCAAAAAATGACGCGGATTGGTTAACATTGTAGTTAGCTGAAAGCCCGCTGTGTCTGATGCTGAAGGAGGCCTTAGTGTCTAGGTGTCCCGTGAACTCTTGAGGAAATCTTGATCACATAGCACAGCACAAGAACTGAGACATGAAACAAAGATGTGAAAAATAGACAAAAAACATTCCACAATTTTTCCATATGTACTGTACATAGTGGGATCTGTGAATTTGCTTGAAGCAGGAGTTACACGTCAGCCAACACAATGTCAGGCACATTAAATATCAACATCACAAAGACTATCTGTCTCTTTGGCCGCTGAACGCTCCACTATGTTCAGTGTACAGTGACTTTATCGGCTGCAGAGTTGGCTGCTAATTCTTTGAATGAAATTGCCCCCTTTCATATTACATAGTCACTTAACCATTCATTCAAATAAAGAAATCAGAATTATGCAGCTTTAATGTAAAAATGAAGTTACATTTTCTGTCGTGTTCTGATTCAACTCAGTCGTGGTAAAACGCTGGGTCGAGCTGAATGAACCTTTTTATGTCGGGAAGATGTAACCCGAGAGGTGGCACTCCACTGTTAATATTCACTTCATGAAACTGTTCATAAGACTGTGTTGTAAAGGCAATAAAAAAATGCAAAAAAAAGAAACTCTATTATAAACTGTAATGAATGAGGGTTGCTGTGCTGTGCATTGACGTGTCCGGTACACCAACATGACATTTGCATGTTTGGTTTACCAAACATGCAAATGTATTTTGACAGCTGTGTAAAGCATGATACCTGTGCTCATTCTAGAAATGTAACTATGTTGTTTTAGCTTGTCTCACTGCTATCTGTTCCGATGATGTGTTTATATGTCTGCTTCTCCCCATTGTACCTGCACACACCTGCTCCCTCCCACTGTCTTTATTAGACATAATATTAATGTAGAGCAGGGACGGTGGTTGACATTTTTATTGAATTATTTACAAGGGAAAATAATGATGGTGGGGTCTCAGCACTAAACAAATAAATAAATCAGATCTCAGATCTCTAATCAAATCCGGGCATGATGTATGTGCAGCAGGATGTTATTAGGTTAGGTGATAGGTGTCAGCACTCACAATGCCAGCAGTAGAAGAGTGCATGGGTTTGTACAAGGGAAACAATTGGAATGCGCCTCTGTGTGTGTGTGCGTGTGTGTGTGTGTGTGTGTGTGTGTGTGCGTGTGTATGTGTGTGTTTTATTTATTCTCCCTCTCAGACAATCAGATGATTAAGTAAATCACAATTGGAAGTTTTATTAGACTGTGAAGCTGAACAGTGCTTAATGGCTTCTAGAAAAAAAAGAGACAAAAAGCAGTTTCTTTGTTGGCCCATTCCGTTCACATGGAGGAGGTGTTAAAATGACATTATGCATCATGTTGTTCGATTTGAAAATGTTTTAAAACAACATTCTTTTTCCAAAGAAGGAAACTTTTTTTTTTCTGGGTTTCTCCCCCGATGCCCACAACCAACGGCACGAGAAGATGGGGAGACATGCCTTGCAGCAAACAAACACCTTTACAAGAAGCTAAACCGTGCTGCTAGCGCGTGAGCCCGGCAGCTTTTTGATGTTCACTCATCTTTCTCTTTTCACTGGTCTAACCAAGAACAACTAAGCCCCCATGAAAAGTCTCAGGCTTTTTTTCTTGAGATGTTTCTCTCTTGATTCTTGCCTCACTGGTTGATTTTTCCAATAAATGTTCAAAATTGTAGGAGCGAGTAGGACAAAAACCTTGTTTTGGAGCAGTTGTAGAGGTGATTGAAAAGGGTTGAAAAGGGAGTTTACGGACAATAAATCTCTCTACCAGATTAAATCCTAATCATTCTTTCCACTCTGCGACTGTTGCTGTGTGCGACCTCCAAATCAACTCTTCTGGTACCTCACCTCTTTGCAAGATACACTTCACATGTGTTTCACCTTTGTGGGAGCTGAGATATTGCACCTGACACAACCCTTCTCTACCAAAATGTCCCAGAAGCTAAGAGTCCCAAGAAACTAAACTACATTCAATCAGGTTCCTGTTTGCATTCCCACTACATCTTAGGAACCATGAGCATTTGTGTAGGTTAGACCCATGACAAGACAAACGAGACAATGACGCTGCCATTATGCGTTTGTTTTCTTGTTATTTGCTGTGATGCTTAAATTATTGTTAGGAAAGAGAACTGTAGAGGTACAAAGATAGATTTCAAACTAAAATAGGGAAGAACTGCATGTATTCTGGATGTTTCATGCATAAGTGGGCTATAGGAATGCACTAAAATAGTTCGTTTTTTATAGTTGGAGAGAGCATTCTTAAAATATGAACATAATTCCTATGGACACTGAGCTGGTTTGATTAGTCAGGAACGTTCAGCACTGTAGATTTCACCCTAATAGTTCCCATAAAATACTACCCTGAAAGCTAGCAGGGACTTTCTTCTTCAGAGCCCAGAAACTACATTTCCACCCTGGTTACTACAGTCAAAACACAGGTTCCAGCAGTATAAAAAGGGCCATCTGTCACAGTTGTGGGGAGTTCATTTACACAAAGAAATATACAAATGTTTCCCACATTTTTTTCACACAAAATATAATTGCGCAAATCTCACATTTTCATTTGTTCTTACTTACTGATACGATTTTACGTTCGCGAACGTTCCAATTCTTTTCTTATGGTACGAACACGACATTTTTCGTTGTGTGAAACGTTTTTCAGAAAATTGTTTATCTACCTGATTTAGATTAAAATCTGTTTTATTTTGTTTTTCTTCTTCATTTCATTATAATTGTGCCAATAAAAACTTTTCGAATATTGTGTTAAGTGCAATTTACCAAACCTTACCCTATAAAAAAAGAAACGATGAGCTGGAAATAAACGGAGCAACCTGGTGACAGGAACACAGAGAAAGCCGATAAAGAGACAGATAGGGCCGGACGGCGGGTAAAAACTTTATGGATTTCTTGATGGCTCACCGGCCCACTGATGCGGCGGCCCACAGGGATTTTTTCCAATATGCCAGATGGCCAGCACACCACTGAGCAAACCTGAATAGTATTCTTGTAGATACGGTAATTACAAACGAAAACTGCAAATGAGAGCACAAATGAGATGACCAAACTACATTGGTATCACTACCAGGAGAATTAGAAAACCCTTGAATACCTTTAAATATTGCAATGAAATAACCAAACCTAAAACCTTTTACGTCCCAACTACTTCTCCAATTGACATTAGAGCCCCTTTTGCCATAGTGGTGGTTCACAACGAGATAATCCCCTCATGGAGGCAATAATAAGTGCATGCAGGAGGTGAGGAAGTCAATGGACAATTAACTTCAATCGACATTGAATGGACAATATCTCTAAATGCATTTACAGATGTAAGGTGGCTGGACTAGCTGGAATAAAAAGGAATTAAAATTAGAACACTGTTCACAGCTGAAGCCTATTATCTCAACGCACCACAGAGAGAGAAAGGGAGTGAGATATAGTGAGTGTGTGTGTGCCGGAGAGAGAATGAGGAAGAGAGAGAGAGAGTGAGACAGAGAGAGAAAGAGGACAAGACCGCCGACGAAGGGAAGCAAAGTTGAGAGCCATTAGGAAAAAAAGAAATGAGAAGGAAAAAAAAAAAAAAAAGTCCATCCCCCAAAAAATGACCTCAGGTGAGAGTGAGATAACTTTCCCTCTTTTTATGGCTTCCACAATGAGGTATTATCAGCTGGAAAAGGGCATAAGGCGGGGAAAGCGAGATGAGGAAGAGCGTGTAATGGTGAGGGAGGGATCTCCATTAATATATCCATCCAAAGTGGAGGGCCTGGAACTGACAGGGCCCAAGAGAAGCTTCTGCAAAGAGCCTGAGAGAGAGATAAGGTGGTCATTATTCCCCAAACTTGAATAATCCCTCAACGGCAAAGCCCCGGCCTTCCCCAAGGGTTATGAGACTTCAGAGTGTCTGTGAGGAGAGGAGAAGAAGAAAGAGAGCGGGAGGAAAAGCATTTTTTGCTGTATATGTAATCATTTTTAAAGTGTTATTTATTTATACATCATATTGGACAGAATAGCCCCAAATGAATGCCGCATCCAACATTGTATTCCATATGTGCACGCCGTCTTCCAAATGGGTTGAAACAAATTGAAATAAAAATAAAACAAATATTGGCAAATGTGCACAGTGAATATATTACAGAAATGGGGACAATTATGTGCTTATGCAAATTCACAATCAGTATTGGGAAAGTAAACTTAAATGATCAACTACTTCGTAAACATTACGATGTGAAATGGTAATGAATCCACAACAGAAATATGTAGCTCAATTGCTCATTAATATTCCAAAGTGAGCGACAAAAAAGGGGTTGTTTGTACATATAGAAATACGCACATTTTAGTAGTGTTTTCAGACCTGACACCCCTGTCAGCAGGATGACATCATGTGTCTGTGCCTTGTTTGTTGAGCCAACCATCCACCCCAACCTCCTCTCCACTGTATCGCTTCAAAATACCATTTCCAGACTACCTCCTATCACAATTACTAGGCCAGCATGAGGGCTTTGTCGCTGGATCCTTAACACGTGTGGTTTTGGGGGAACTTGCTGATACGACTGACCGGAGTATCGTTCTTGGGAGGACTGTCCCCACATGTTCCATCTTCTGCGTTTTGCACGTGAAGTAAATAGAAATGAAGACTTTGTAGTCTAACAAGCAGCTGTGTTGTCCAAAACTCGACACTGTGTAAGTTACTCTGTATTCGGTCACGTAATGTTCCGTATGCAAACCTTGGAGGTACCTTATCAACCGCATATAAATGGTAAATGGACTGCATTTATATAGCGCTTTTCCAATCTTTGCGATCACTCAAAGCGCTTTACAACAAGTCAGCATTCACCCATTTACACACATTCACACACATTCACACAGAGTCAGAGGCTGCCGTACAAGGTGGCACATGCTCATCAGTGATAACCATTCACACACACTCACACACCGTTGGCCTTCGGGAGCAATTTGGGGTTCAGTATCTTGCCAAAGGACACTTGGACATGCTGACCACAGAGGCCGGGGATCGAGACCCCTGACCCTTCGACCGGTAGACGACCACTCCACCTCCGGAGCCACAGCAGCCCCCATACATAGCACTTTCCTGTCCTGTCCTCGGGTAAGTTGCAGGCTTTACAGACACTATGAACAAAACCCAACTGATTCCTGCATGTACTGTGAGCTCGCTGGTGACTAGCGAGTTAATATTTCATAAAATTCCCTGAAGCATCATCTGCCACATATGCAGGAACATTGTCCAGAGCCGGACCATTGTCTGCAATAGCGTCACTTGTTTTGTTTTCATCTTTGTAGGAGTCTAGCAGTCCATCATTGGTTTCCTCAGTTGGTGAAAAGTTGCACACTGCTAAATGGAAAAAAACTTTTTGTTACCCTTAATTGGTTTCCAATCAAATAAGTCTTTCAAAATACAAGGCTCTCTCGAGGCGAGTCTTTCTTAGTGAAACATTTCTGACAGATGAGGTGATCTGGGGTGTTGGTCTTTGTTGCTTGGCCAAACCATTGTGCTCCTGGCAATCAGAGTGACACACAAGTGCATGTCTCCTATCAAAGTTGACGGAGAAAGAATGGCAACAAAGGGTGCATTCCGCTTTCAAATTATTCACTTTGGGAGCCCAAGTTCTGATCTTCACACCACTTTTCAATTAAATGCACAAAAATGACTTCATTTTCCCTGCAGCTCATATTTAGCCAGCTGGCAACCTCTCACACTTTTGCCATGCGAGGCGCACAGGTTCTCCCGCCTGAGTAAAGCCCATCACATTTGATCTCTCTTAGTTTTAAGTTTTTGTCAAAGCTGAGATCTAGCAAATGTGTTTTATCCCCAACATGCTTTAAAGCAGAGAAAAAACACCAGATTTAATTTTAAATATTTTCAAAGGACTAAGCCAATTCTGAGAGTCTCCCGGTCAATCCTTTGAATGTTTGCCTACTGTTCGTATCCGCTAGCTGCCTTTCGCACATCTATTATCACAAGCTAACAAGTCCCAACCACTGTGTGGCTCCAACTCAAGGTAAAGTAGCACTCGAGCAGACCCCCCCACACACACACACACAAAAAAATGGCAGAGCATGAATGGATAACCAATTAATTTCATATTATACACTAAACATTAATACTTTACCTGTATTTACTTTAAGTCAGTAATGTGTCACAAATCCTCAAATCAAACCAGACAGGATATTGTGAGAATAATCATTATGTAAACTGTTACAATGAGCCTTATTGTGTCCTTATTTAGATGTAATATGTGATATGCAAGATGTTATTGAATTAAGTAACTTAGTGGACAATCTACTGTGAAATAAGAAGCAATATTTGTAAACTGTAAAGTGGAAGAGTACACCACCTAAAAGGGTGACAGAAGATCTGATTGGAACAGAGAAGCGCTGAGAGGCGTGGACACGCTTAAGTGCCAACAAGGGGCCAATAGGACCTGGCCCCAGCCAACCAATGGGAGAAGACTATACCTGAAAGGCGGCGGGTATAAAATATGTTGTAAACTAGAGATCGAGGCCGTTCTGTGGATCTGTGAGACAGAGGAACTACTTAAATGTGATGTGTGGAACAGTGGAATGGGGCGGTCCGCAGATGCGTACTTTTGTAATGCTCATCACATCATCATCGAATAAATATCGTTTACCTGTAGAGAAGTTTTCCGAAATTGTTTCCTCCGCATCTCTATTTCAAATTATAAGAACACGACAATATGTAACAAGCTACATTTATCTTGCTGCGACGGCATAATCAGGAGTAGAAAAGGGAAACCACCACATTCATGTTAAAGCTCAGTTGGTGTTGGAATCACTTTCTCTGACTGTCACCTTGCATCCTACATAAAAGTTTTGCAGTTTCTCATATCTGAAATATCAATTCGTCTCTATCTCTGGCTTCTCAGTGACCACCTTGGGAATATTCCGACTCTGTACCTCGCTCTATGAGCTAGGTGGCTGCAGATCAGAATTAAAGGCAGCCAGGCAGAAAATGGCTACAGAGGCCATGCGGGCAGTGGCAGCGAATGAACAGCATAAGATCGTTTTCAAAGGGGCCATAAAAATTAACTGTGGTGTGCCGTTAACTCAATCGTCTAACTGCTGCATGGTTACGTTCCAGCATCGGCATTCCACTGCTGTCCAGTTGGTATTTGATGAGCATTGGGTTTTTGTGATGGACTCCAAATTGCACTTCAGATGTTGTTTGAGAGTTCAAGCATCCAATTACGTTCTGAGCCATATGTACGTGACACATCTTCATTACTGTCCTGGAGCCTATTCATTCAAAAGCAGAGGCCGGGAAGAATGTGGAGCAGACTTCACAAAGAGACAAGCTCTGTGAATATGATATGTCAGACAAGGTTCAGCTTGTCTCTTTTTCCGTGCACGGTATGCTCATGTGTTCGACTTCTTATGTCCTTTTGCTTATATACAGTATGCGTGTCCTTGACAAATTTGTGTTTACAAGTGTTTTTTGTCCGTGGATACTCAATGCTAACTCTTGAGGAGAAGGACACCCATCCATTGTGGAACACTTTGAGTCAACCAGTAGTTTCTCCCGGACACTAAAGGCGCTACACTCAAGTCGGACAGAGCCAGACAAGACGACTGCAAAACAAAACAACATCATTTCTGTACTTTCTCATAACCATCCATCTCTTTTTTTTTTTTTTTTTTTTTTTTTTTTTCTTTTTTGTGTAAAAAGGGAAAAAAAAAAAAAAAGGAGGAAAAAAGCACCGGGGGGGGGGGGGGGGGGGGAGAAACCAGCAACACTGTCAGTTAATTTTCAGATCTGGTAATCTTCCAAGTTCATTAACAAAAGCCTGTGTCTGACTTGCTGTGGCTTTTGTACGCACCGAGGAGTTGTTGTGATACACCACAATGAATAAGTGATAAGCTGTTTGGGTAATTTGCGAAGTGACACAACTTTTATTATTTACGCCGTAAACCCTGATGGGTGGTGGGGGTGGGGGTGTGGGGGTAAGGGGGGGGGGGCTGCAGATAACAATGAGCGAATGTGACAGGATTGTGTGGGTGGAATCCACTTAGAACTATTACAATCAAGCTTCATTTACATGAGCCGCCAACAACCTTCAGTTGACTTTGGGGGCTGCATTTGGGAATAGCGGACATGGGTATTACAGAGCATACTGATGCATTTGTAATGGGGGCAGGCAGCAGAGCCTAATGCTGAATAGCGCGGCAGAAGGAAGAAGAAAAAAAAAATGCTCCAAATGGAAAGAGATCAATTCCCCCCTACTTCGCACCGCGTGATGGATTTGACATTCATCAGTGCCCTGTCAACTAATGCATTTGGTTTTATATTACACCTGAGATTTTTTTCCTCTCTCTTTTCTTTTATGGTTTCATGAAGCCAGATTAAAATGGTAAAATTGTGAATTAATTTTTCGGTAGGGCATGAGAAGCCAAGGAAACTTTGATTTTAGAGAGTGATGGAGTATTTTATTTCAAGAGAGAAGAGCGATATTGGGGGCAAAGGAGAGAATGAAGTCATTTTCACAAGGCGATGAGGTCTAACTTAGATTAATGGTATTGATTTATTTAATTTATATCATTTCTATTATTATTTTTGATATATAGACTGCCCTTCTCAAGGATCTCCTATTTAACTCTGCAAGACATTAAATAGGTGTACAATTGCAGGACTGTAAAATCCTGCAACGGTTCTTTGACAATACCCAGCTCTGAGACTAGAATGGTTTCCTCCCTGGTTCCATGCATCCCTCTTATGGAAAGTTCCATGTTTATATCAAGGTAGCTATTAATCCCACCGGCTTTCGTGGTGGATTCCATTATAAAATTCCAATTTTTGGCAGCATAAGACCTCACAGGAGAATACTTTTTTTTTTTCTTTTTTTTTTTGCAACAGTGATTATTCAAAGGATGATACATCATTGTGGGAGAGCTTGGCACAACAATACATAGCCCATCTGAAAATGTAGAACACACCTCATCCGAAAAGAGGCTCCCAAAAAACTCTCGGGAGAAGAATGAAGCACTGGATTCATGAAATAAGACAAGCAGTGCTCGGTATTTTACTGTATATACAAACTGTTTCATATGCATTCACGCTGTGCTCTGTGGCCTTCAGACATGTGGAAGAAATTAAATATGAGAATGACTTCAACTGTGTGCGTCGCTGAGTGCATTTTAAAGCAGCTTTCACTCGCCATGCTATTAAAGAAAGACATTTTTTTTTTTCTAGTATACTGGGGAATATGTGGTTTCTCCCCGACAACTTAATCCAAATTTGTATGTTATGACTCTGAAAAATCCCTCAAATTAAAAATGAATACATGGGCAAATGAATGTCCTCGATCTCCCCCCCTTTTCTCTCTCTCTCTCTCTCTCTCTCTCTCTTTTTGTTTGTTAAAGCAGTTACATGGCCTGGCTTGTCTCCCTCCTAACACTGGGGGGAGCTGTTATATTAATACCACAAAAAAAAGGGGCCATGGATGGAAACACACAGTGGAAGTTTAGTGAGACACTTCATGCTTAATGAACAAAAAGTGAGTGTTGTAAAGTGAACATTGGTTGCTGTTTTATTTTTAGGTTTGTGCACTTAATTCCCACACACTGTTTTACTTGCCTCTGGATTTTTTTCATTTTCTTTTAGTTGTAATTACAATCACCCAACAAGTGCACACGTGCACACATCAGTGTCCCCTGTGATTATTATTTTTTCTCACGCAGATGAGTTAGAACTAAAGCATGGCTCAGTCGCAGCAGATACATACCCTGACTGCTCAAAATGCCCTTTGTAGATTATGATTATTATGATTATGATTAGAGTTTGTCAAGTGTAAACAACTTGTTCTGATAAACACTCTTCATGAATGCTCATCTCTCTTCCCTTGACACACTCTTCTTGCTCTTCCATTCTCTCAGTGAGTCTCACACCAACCAATTTATATCAAAAGAGACATTTGATGTCTTTGGCAGAAATCACAAAAGCACACTGTTTGTCACATTAGCGTAAGATAAAGGAAGAGACATTTTCTGCTTGTTGAACACCAGGAAAATAAAAGGAGAAGAAAAAAGCGATAGCAGCCCCCTTTTCTAATCACATCACAAACTTTTGTAAAGAAGAAATGCTGATTATTACATCCCGTATTTCGGCTGCAACGTTTTCCTTCTTCTTCTTTTTTTTCTTCTTTTCTGTCAGTGCATGTTGTTGCCTTTGGTGTGTCACAGGTGATTGTCTGTGTTTGTCACTGACGGAATCCATGCGTGTGCAGATGGAGTCCTTCAGCGACAGATCTATATACGCCATTTCTTCAGAAAACATGTAAATTCAGTGACAGGGTACATTTCCGCAGGCAATTAGCCGGGGACAAGGAGCGCGGAGAAGGCTCACCTCCTCGTAGGCACGCCGTCTGCTTTTCTGTCCTCTCCCTTTAACTGCTTGACAGAGCGCTGTGTTGCCTGGCAGAGCATGAGAGAGACAGTAGCACTCCTACTTCCTTTTATTCTCTATCAAGGTTACACTGGTGAAAGTGCCAACAGTTTTTGAAGCTGGTTGAAGTCGCACAGCACGCGAGTTCCATTGGACATCAAATTTCCATTCAAATTATTGATCTTAAATTAGAATTCCTCTGCTTTTAAATTATGAAATGTTGGAACAGATGGAGGATGTCTTTACTCGTGCTTTGCTAATACTGTCCCTAATATAAAAAATTTTTAAAAAACGCAAAAAAACACCTCTGTTCTGTCATCCCATAGGTTGGTGTAAATATGCACTAATTTAGGTGGCCTATTTTATTTTAATGATGGATGAGTTAATTGAGCAATTAACTCAATAACAGGTGTCCGTAATTGCCCAATGCTTCAGAGACTGAGGCTTAAAAAGCTGCTTTGTCCATATATAGCTTGATGGACGTAGCTGTTCATTAATGACCGCCACTGTAAAAAAAAAAACACGTGTGTTGGAGGTTGGGAGGCTCCACGCACCATGACATTTAATTACTGTCGACAACGTATTCACATCCTTTACCTAAAAGTACAAATGCATAAAAGTATAGTTTCATGAGCGAAATGTACTCAAAGTATCAAAAGTCAAGTCTCATTCTGCAGACATTTGGCCCCTTGTGACAGTTATATTAAGACATTATTAGATTTTTAAACTACTGTGTACACTGTTTAGGTAGTTTAGTCTAGTGGTTCCACATCTCTAAAGGGTCACGAAATAAATTTGAGGGGTCAAGAGATAATTAATGTAATAAGAAAGGAGAACAAGCTAAATTGTGCTACACAAATTGGTATTAACTTTTTTTTTTAGGACTTTAGGACTCTCAAATCTCATAAATTATTAAACTGGAAGAGAACTTGAAGAGCGCAGAACTATACCAAGGCCTTATCCCTGAGTGAAACACAATGCGTGTATCTGCCCCGTGATTCAGATCTGCTCCAAAATGTGAGGGTTTATCCGTGGCCCATGCTACACCTTTTCACCAAGTTTCCTGAAAATCGAGATAGTACTTTTTATGTTCTGCTGCTGAAAAACAGACCACCCAACAACCAATTGAAGCAACAACTGGAACCGAAAAAACAACCTCCTTGGCAGAGGTAATAATGGGGATTGTTAGCTCTTTGGGCCTTGTACAGATAATTACGCTACACCATTGGAGAAGTTTTGTGGGGAAATGACTCTTTGGGGCCACTGCTAATAACTCATTGACAAGGGACCCCAGATACACAGGCAGACTGCATTTTGTAAGAGTTTGCAAATATGTAGCAATGGATTTAGTACTCTGGGGACCCTATATGGGGCCTTCCATGTGCCTCATTATAACCCTTTTAACTAATTGATCATGTTTGTGGCTGCAAATTGGGCTAGCCAGTTGTTGAAAGTAATTGTACTTTTTCTGGTGTTCAGGAATCATTCTCGTACTTATTTAGTGTCTTTATACATCTACTCATCTATATTATTAGGGCGACATGCTGAATTTTTTTAAAGTACGATAAAATGGAAATAGTTGGATAAATGACAAGTACTTGAGTAAATGTATTTACCTTGCAACACTGGATGCTTAGCGTCTAAAAATGATCTCACTCAAAGCCCACAATCCTCTTGACAAAATACATTATTTCTTTTTCATGACGTGGAAGAGAAACGGGGAGCGATGGCAGGATGGAGTGACAAAGAAAAGGAGGCAGAAGAGGTGTTCAGAGTCTTGTCGAAAAAAACCCAGGATTAACCCAGCTCTGCCGCTGATGTCTCAGCAATGCTAGGTAATGGCATGAAAGCGTCCGTGGCAAAGAGGTTTCGTGAATGTGTAGCTCTCATTGGAGTGTGTCACAAGCATTCAGCTGCTTTGAAGAAGAAAGCAAATGAAAGAGGAGATGCACAGCGCTCCTCAAAGCTTTCATTCCCATCGTTGGAGAAAAATACTTTCTTTTTCTCCATCTGAAAACAACACGAAGATAAGATTCTTATTAGATCTTGTCAAACTCAATAACAACAGCATTTGTAATACGTTTTGGCTCCTGAGCTACCACACCCCCGAATATGTGATTGGTTCCTGGTATATTCGAGTAATTTAGCGATGTGATGGAAAATAATTTTCATAATAGCACTTATCGTATTCATGGAAGTCATTTATAGCATTTTTTTCGAAATCAATGTGCACTCATGACAGTGGATTCATAAAGAGAATGGTGTCTGTTGTCTGCGAAATGTCTGAGAAATTAGTGTGAAGAACAGCAAGAGAGTGCAAAATGCAAAAAAAATGAAAGAAAAAAGAAGAAGAAGGAGGGAGGAAAGAAAAGAAAATGCGGCCCTGCCACAAGAAAAATCATTGAATCACAAGAGAACTCCTCTGAAGTCAGAAAATAAATGAAGACGCTAAATCCAGTTCTAATAAATATTCAGTGTAATGTTTATTTCTGATGTGAATACCTTTTCGGTGTAAGGCGAGATTAAATGACTTTTCCTGAATAATGAATACCCGTACCGCTGCACAGATGGGTGCAGACTTGCAAATCGAGCAAAACGCCCGGTGTCATTTCATCAAAATATTGATATACTGTAGATAAATGAATTTCTAAGAACAGATAGATGTCTGAGTGTTTGTTGCAGCTTTAAGTAATGATCTGCAACATCATCCAACAAAACACATCGCCATCCTGTTATGGAGCTTTTTTATTATTTACAGACCTATTGGATAAAGTTACATGTTCTTAATGTCTAGTCTATTATAGTTGCCTGTTTGAAATAATTTGATAGACGATGTGATGCAGTCTAGAAACATAACAATGAGCGCGAGGAATGAGAAATAAAGATAGAGATAGATGCAGTGAAGAGGTCACGCACTTTTTCCATTTATTTGTTCACATCAACATCATTGCCCATGGCAGCAGATAAAGTTGTGAGGTTTTTGTGGACTAAAATAACATGATTTAGAATGTAGGAGATGGGTCTCTCTGTATGAAAAATAACCACAAGCCTGTGTGAGTGTGAGTCTCCCCCCCAACCCCCCTACGGCCAGGCTGCCTTTGTGCCTGGTGGACTGTTATTAAATCTATGTGTGGTCACACAGCCTACGGTCCACAGCGCTAGATTCGTGTGTTTTTCTTCCTCTCACCCTTGCCCCGTCGGCCCACCACTGACCTTTCATCATAGCCTTTAGTCAGTGTAAGAATTGCTACGGGCTGACAGGAAATGCTGTCTTCACGGCTCCCTACCCTCCGTCAAAATATGTCATCCTGTAATACAAACAAGTACTAATGACCTACAATAGACCACTTTCATTTGGCGCACAAAAACATTGGGTAAAATGCGTCCTGGCTAAAAGCCTTGTAAAGGACTAATGAAAATGAGTAGTAAAAAGTAACTTAAAGGGACATTACGTGAGATAATCTACATTTATCGTCCTTGATCAGTGACCTATAAAAACGGACATAAAAACAACAGAGACAGAATTAGCATATTTAGCCACACTGTGTCTACCTGAAAATTCAACTAAAGACTAGTTCAATTAGCCGTTAAGTAAATACGGCATCATAAACATTTTTATTAAGTGTTTCGGTTTGGTTTATGACCAAATACCTGCAAAACATTCCCATCTGCCTCAGCTGTAGCTACTTAATGGTCTGTGCTAATTAGCAAACATTAGCACGCTAAAAAGCTTCAGAGAGATAGTGAACATGGTGAACATTGTTTCTGCTAAACATCAGCATGTTAGCGATGTTGCTGTGAGCATGTTAGAACGCTGGTGTTAGTATTTACGTCAAAGCACTGCAGTGTCTAGATACATCCTTGGCTAGCACGGCTGTAGACTCTTAGTCTTGTTTCCCTTTAATTGCTTTTCCGTTATTTAGATTATTAATAGCTATTACATTTTTTGATTTTTTGTTAGTGCATTCAAAAGAAAGTGTAATCAATTCATATAATTTCACTTTGGTTAATGTCTGAGATACACCAACGTCAACTCTTTATGGACAAACACTCCACTAGTCTCACAACTTCAAAACTACAGATTCTACCATTATTACTGTTTCTAATACACTGCTGTGACTTCAGCTACAAGTACGGCTTGATGGAATACTCCATCGACTTCTACTACTGCAGCTTCACGTACTGCTACTACTAGCTATTATTTTTATCTGCCATATTGCTACAGTAGCTTTTCACAGAAAGTTGAGTAAAGACAGTGTCTCAGTATGAAATAATGGGCCCCCTCATGTAAGATGTTTAGCAGGACTTTTAAAAGCTACTAGACGGAATAATTCATACTTCACTTATACCAGTAGTTGTAATTGTAATTAAGGCCCTAAATATAAATCAATTTATTTGTTTGGATTGGTTTAAATCAATGTTTACCATTGATACGGTGAAATTAAAGAAATATGGTAAAATGGGATGTTTTTGAAATTATGTGGGGCAAATACAAAAGAATAATGGTGCCTTTAGATCAAATGGCGCAAATCACCGATCCAAGGGGATATCAAATTGTCAATCATCACAAAGCAATTTGTGGCAATCAAATGTCAACGTGTAAGCCAAGTGTTAGGAAGAGAGAGAAAAAAACTCTAAAAGTGCAAGCACAAATGAATGTAATGCTATTGTGTCACAGACAAAGACATTAAAGGTGTGAAATCACTTAGAATCCACCGACTGTACATTGTTCTAGTAGCAATATCCTAAGGCCTAAAATACAAAATTACAGCCAGTACACCAGTGAGCAAGCAGCCAATAAAGATTATCTGGTGAGACTTTGTATTGTCTTCGAATTGTTTCTTTAAAAAATAAAAATGTATTCAAGGCTTAGTAACAAAATAATTACATTACATGACAATTAGCTGAAGTTCTTGTCCAAAGCAGCTTACAATAAGTGCAAACAATCATGAGGATACAACTCTGAACAGTAAGAATCTTGCAAGTACATTACCTTCAAATAGGCAAAAAAAATTTAAGTGCAGTATAATAGCTTCAAATAAGCCAAACCAATTTAAGTGCTACACACATTCATTTTTTTGGCCAAGGTGCTGTCGAAACAGGTGGGTTTTCAGGCTTCGACGGAAGGTGTGAAGACTTTCTCCTGATATCAATGGTGAGCTTATTCCACCATTTTAAAGCCAGGATAGCAAACAGGCGGTGTTTTATTTGAGGGTTATCTGGGTCCGATTAGCAGTGAGGGAGTAGCGAGCCGATTGGCCTATGCAGAACGAAGTGAGCAAAAAGGAAAGATTATTTAAATGTTTTTATTGCCAATTTCAATTCATTCATGAAGATGTAGGGCATTCACTTAACTATTACAGTCCACATAAAAACACATGGGCAATTCAGACCATGTCAGGCATCAGTTTTTATAATGACCCCATCTGTGCCGATCGATACTGAATCAGAGCCGTCACAATCTTTTCTCAGCACACATCATAAAGAGTCCATTCATTCATTTTATGGCTGTGCTTTTCAAATGTGTTGATACATAACCAGCAATAAATCACTGAATTATATAATATCTCAGAAGGCATACTAGAACCTCCATACAAACTATCCATCTATTCCTTTCAGACACTTACTTGTATAGTGCCCAGGGTCATACAGGGCTAAACAACATTAGCACAAACTGCATGATTAAGTTTCACAGCACCAAAGTGTAAGGGAGCTAATTAGCATAGAGGTGCAACTGAAACGTCTAGCACAGAGGGAATGTTCATTACCAACATAAATGCTGCAATAATATCACTGCTTCGTCATTGCTGAAATGTGTCATTGCTTATTGGCTAAAAGCCAGAACTTCCAGCAACTGGTCAAATATCTACTTGAGTCATATTGATCAAAAACCCTAGAGATAGCCTATAAGGCTGTATGGGGTAGTTGCAATTGTACCTATTGACCCTCTAAAAAGGTACTGATTTGAATTGCTTGATGTCCTTACTGATCTCCTCTGTGTTCTGTAATGGCTGGATCGCCATTACAAGGGGCCCTGAGGGAAAACGCCTAATGACCTTTTGATTTTAGTCTAGACTATGGAGATGCAAAATTGGATGTACGTAAAGATCTGAGCTTAGGAGTCTGCTTTGTTGAGGATTAAAAGTTCTCTGATAGAGTCAGGGGTACTCAATAGAATCGTGAAATCAATTCTAAAAGGCCCAGGTAACCAGTGGAAATAGCACTACAATAGCAATAGTAGCCTGGTTTAAAGCCAAACTACAGTTCAGAGAACTTTCCCTAAATCTTCAATCTTCGGAGACTAAGATTGTCCTAAAATAATATTAAAATGTATCATATTAGGAGATCCAGACCGACCATTTTGTACTTATTATTTCTGAAGTTTCGAAGGCTGGTACACATTATTTTCCACCAAGTGATGTTATCCATCTGTTTTTGTGCTGCATTTTACAGGTACATGTAACTGACATCTCATTCTCAGCATTCAGGTGAGGTGAGGTTTTGGGAATCTGATTTGATTTATTGATATCTGTAAGGCTGTAAACAAGACCATGAGTCTATACTTAGTCATACTGCTTTCAGCTAAATGCTAACATTAGCATAGTAAACCAAAAGAATTCCAGCATACGACAGGATACTATGAGACACTATTTTATTAACAAAGTCATTTTAAAATAAGAAAGAGCGAATACGCATTTCGCATTTAGCTCTATCAGATTTGCTTTGTTTCCTAACATAAGCATGCTCACACAATGACACACAATGACAACGCTAATGTGCTGCTTTTTAGCTGGTATAATCTTTACCATGTTCACCACTTTAGTTTAGAGTGCTAGCATGTTAACATTTGCTAATTGCCACTTAACACAAACGCCAACTGAGACGGATGGGAAAGTCATTCGTTTTGCAGGTATTTGGTCATAAAACGGAATGATGGACACATTGAAAAGTCGGAGGATCATCAAAGTGATTTCAATTTATTCTCTGTAGGACATCAATGTCTGTACCTAATGTTATGGCAATCCATGCAATAGTTGTTGGGATGCTTCACTTTGAATATAAAATTTCAATATCAAGGTGATGCGAGAGGAAAAGTCAAGAGACCATCAAAGTCAGTTGGATTTGACATCTGGGGGCCTTGAATGTCCGAACAAAATTTTGCGCTGATGCACCACGATAGCTGTTGAGATATTTCAGTCTCGACCAAAGTGGTGAAACAAACCTACATTACTTTCCCTAGACCCACACCACTAGCATTGCTAAAAAATATAACCAAAAGAGAAGTTTTCAAGACCTTTTACACTCAAGAGAAGAAACTTTCTATTGTGGCAAGTTAGTCAGAATTACACTTTACAGAACACATAAAATAAATGGTTTGCTGTCAAAGGATCATCAGACGTTGTGATTCTCTGCAGAATTGGAAGAAAAAAAAATACCTAACACCAAAAATGCAGATAACTGGTGTAATGAGTTTGCTGAATGTGTAAGCAGACTCTGTTCTTGATCAAATAAAGAGCAGATTTACAGCGTAATTAACTTCACAGAGCCTGACAGGAAACATTTTTGAAACAGTTATAAACTCGCAGCAAAACATGTCAAAGTTCCTGTCTTATGAAATGTGGTTAGTGTAACGTAGGCTGGTCTGAACATATCTTTAATTTAAAGGGTTTTAGTATGTATGGAATTAACATTCCCATATCTTCCCATCAACACTACGCTGCTTGGTCCTGTGGAAAACAGGTGAGATGATTAATTTTTAAGTTAACGTTTAAAGGTTGGACACAATAAAAGCAGCATGTTCACCATAGAATGTAATATGATACCCACACACACACAGCAATAAATGCTTCCTTTATGAAGCTTTTATTGGTCTTCTGTTTTTCTGAATGTGTCAAAAGAGGTGTTGATTAAACTTTATAGCTAAAGTTGCTTGTGGTGTTTTACAGATGCTCTGCCCAGTGCTCCACTACTTACTGAGAGCAGTGAGGCCAGCAATGTGTGGAAATTAATTAGGCAACATTTTAACATAATGTTATCTGATATTATCTGCTGCAGAGCAGTGAGCCTGGAAATATTTTGATATTAACAGTTCTTCTGAAATACAATTAACCTTTCATTTGCATAGAAAGCCATATTCCACAGCAGAGGGTGTGAATATGAACTGTATGCATTAATGAAATGGCTTTGTAAATTATTCTAAATGTGACTTCAGTAGCCTCTTAAGGCCATCCAAATACTTCCAAAAAAATATTTAAAAGAACAATTTACGACACGCCAACAATTAATTTTACATACTATCAGCAAGATTTAGCAACAACAAAACAACATCCTGCAAAAATGACACAACTGTACAGTAGATTACATATTTAGTATGTCATGCCAAGTTCAAATGCTGGGATCCATCAGAAACAATAAGACCTGAACCGACTCAATCAGATGACCCGAGCAAAGCTGTTTGCTATCTTATACACTAAAGCATTGATATAGTATATTCCATAATCTGATGTACCATTTTTATTCATTCATAGATAGGCACTCCATTTATTTCATTCTTTTCCATTTCATTTGCTTACGAGTGGATTGACATGAAATGTTGCAAAGACAATCATGGTCCCCAGAGGATAAAGCTGAGGCTGATGGGAATGTCATGTCATATCATCACTAAAATTTGAAAAAGCATAGAATCATCATTGTTTTTACAATCGTCATATACATTACATCCTCTGGGGACCATGAATATGTGTTCAAAATGTCATGGCAATCCATCCAATCGTTTTTGACGCATTTCTTTATCATGGTGACGCTACAGAAAAAGCTATGAGCCTACCAAAGTCAGTAGGATTCAACATCTGGGGGCCTTGAATGCCTCTACAAATAGTGCAATAGTTGTTGAAATATTTCAGCCTGAACCGAAGTGATGGGCCGACGGTCAAACCGGCATTACTATCAATAGAGCCTCGCCACTAAGATAGCTAAAAATGTAAACAAGGAGGATGTTTTTATACTAAAGAAGAAACTACTTAAAATATTAAAATAATTACAATCAGGGCTCAAGATTTAATCATCACAGGAAAATTCAAAAACGTTGAGATGACCTCTGTTTTTCACAAATATATTATTATATTTTCTATGATGACCAGTGAGTCGGAGCTTCACTGGGAGAAAGAGAAAAACGTACGTTACAGATTACAAAAAATTAATGTTTTTATGGTCAAAGAAAAATCCGACATTATGATTCTCTGCACAGCTGAACAAAAAAAAAAAACACTCAGGAAAAGACCCAGATAACAGCTGTAATGAGTTTGCTGAATGTGTAAACAGACTGTTGATCAAATAAAGCACACATCTACAGAGTAACTCACTGATACTCAGACGCTCACAAACCTGGACGGAAACAAACACTTCTGAAACAGTTGTACAGTCCAAGCAAAACACGTCAAAGTCCTTTCAGTTGCTCTCCTATAAATAGATTTTTACAGTTTTATTCATTCCGTTCCATTTTATTTGTTTATTACACTGCATTTGATTTCATTATAACTGTCTGAGCTCAGTCATATTTTTCTAAATATTTCCATATTTCATAGTGTTCATCATGGTGTGGCTTTAGTTGGTAGTTCATTCATAAATATTATGATAATTAACATAACGTTGCTATATGTAGTGTATTTTCTATTGGGTAATAAATCACTGATATGAAGAACGATCACTGATTTGGACATTTCTTACATATTGGTTGACACACTGCTTTAGCTATTAGCATGGCTCCAGGGATGGAAATATTGATCCATTGGTCCACCACTTTGCTCCAGACTGAAATATCTCAACAAAACATTGATTGATTGACATTGAATTTTGTACTGACATTCACGGTCCCCAGAGGATAAAGCCTACTGATGTAGTGATCCCCTGATGTCATCCCTAGAACCACAATGAGGTTAATATTTGTAGTTTTGAGTGAAATATCACCACACTGATTTGATGGATGCCATGAAATTTGATTAGAGCATTAATGTCCCTCTCATTGTGAATTGTAATAACTTTGGTGATCGCTAAACCATCAGGTCAAAAAATTTGAACGTGTCCAATACATTGGATCACGACTAAATACCTGCAAAGCTAATGATATGACCATCAGTCTCAGCTGCACTTGGTGTTTAGTGCCCTTACACTTCCATTTCCATTTTGTTTCATACTGTTACTTAACTATAATTTCCAATAATCTTTTTCAACACTCACGATTGGCATTGAGGCACTCAAAGTACTCTACTTGCTTCTTTGCATTTTGTTTTTGCAGTTTAAACTCGAGTGGTAAGCAACCAGTGTCAGATGTGTGGTGTGAAGGTATTTTTCGACTTCAGTGTAACAACATATCTTTTTGCTCCCTATATTTTACCCCTTGTCTCATCGCCCACAGTATCCATCGGGGATACGGTATGTCAGATCATCAGGCACAGAACCAGTGTTGGGGCTTCTGTCATCAGAAAAGAAAACACACTTATGAGGCCTTTGAGGCTGACTGAGAGTCATGCTGAGAGAGAAATGACTACACAGAAAAAGGGCAGAAGAAGCAGGATGATGATGATCTTATGGAATAAAAGGCAAGAAAAAGCTCTGGAGGAACAAATGACATCAACAAACTATTACAAAACATGTAGTTCTACTGATTTTTCTTCAATTAAATCAAAAACGAAAACAAAATAAAGATGACATGTGAAACAGCGCTATATCTTTGGCCTTTAACTTTGTTAATGTGCTTTTGCCTCAGGTGGCCACATGCCTGGTCTATACAAGTGTATGTCACATTAGACAGCGTAATGGATGGGCCTGTTCTGAACTGTATTCTTTGGTTTAGCAAATGTATTTTTAATTGTCTATTATGCTTCCCTTATTGAATTGTGCATGAGCTAACATCTTTATTCCAGGGAAGACACGGGAGTGTGCAGGACACAGCGGGGAAACATGTAGTGAGGAGCGAGGACATTCCTGTTCATGTCCAGGTGCCTTACATGCCTGAAATAGTCCTTCACGAGACAAAAAGATCAAACATGAATAGGAGGTGGTGGTTTAGTGGTCAGGCTTCCAAATAGAACCTTTGTGTTTGTGAGTTCAATACCAGGAGCTGCCACTATTGTGCCCCTGAGCAAGGATCTTAACCCTGAGTTGCTCCAGAGAGACTGTCCCTGTGGTTAGTTCACTGTAAGTCAAAAAAATAAATAAATAAATACATGGACATATAATGTATTTATTTTTCAGCTGTACTATAAATTAGAATAGATTTACACACATTTTTGGCAACTGTTCAAGCACTATTGAACAACGGATCCTGTAAATTCCTCTCATCTTTAAGTGGATTAAGGAGCCATGTTTCTGAAGCGTAAGCCCAAATGACACACACTTAATTGAAGACCCTGTAATTAATTGTTACTAAACATCACGAGTTGGCTATGTTCATGTGCAGACTACAAGTCCTGACACACATTGTAATGTGCAGTTCTTAAATATTACCTTTGTTAAACATATCATTGTTTTAATGGTTTTTGATGGGGTCAGGGAGATATTGATTCAACTTTACGTCAATTTTTGAGGCTGAAGTTTGGAATGTTTTTTTTGTGTGGATAAAATATTAGAAACACATACTAATCAGCAGACAACAAACTTAAGTACTATTTAAATAAGGTTATATTTATTGCAACCTGGCATTATTAACACCAGTGACAAAATAAGGGGAAAACATTTGAATGTCAAACGTATTCAGTTTAGTACATTTCTTTTTATGTCTTCTGAAATTCATATCTACGTTTTACACATTCTTGTTGGGTACTGTTTTTGATTGGTCACTGTGCAAGCTCTATAGGATTTATTCAAAGTGTTTTAAAGTCAAGCACTAACACGTCACCTGATCGCAGACTGTAAGAGAGTCTCGACTCATCCCTGCATGCAGTTTTCTCTGTACACTGTTTTTCTGCGCCTCTCAATAGTTATTCTTTTTGCATTTCAAAGTTAATCATGCCTACTTTAGTGTTCAACATTACATATTATACATGCACATTCCTGCACAAACTGTACAGCTTTTCTTAAAAAAAAATAGATATATTTGACTTTTTTTCTGTTTTAACTTTTGAAAATGCAAACTTACTTGGCAATACAATTGTTTCCTTTTCTGGTTCAGCATTTGTATCTCTCCTACAGAAGAAAAAGGACTTTTGCTTTTTAATTAAACAGGGACTATTCAGATCAAAACAACTAAAGAAACAAGTAGATAAAACATAATCTGGATATATGTTTACATCAACTGACATATTATATCTGGCAAATGCCATTTAACTTTATTAAATTGTCAAAATTTAACAAATTATATTTGACAATGGCGCCATGGTCTTTGGTCCATTATCTTGAAAGTTTTTTTGTCTAATGAGATAATAGACTTGCTTACTGTCTGGGAGTACATTATACATTAAGTCGAAATAAGCCTTATTTAAAGCGAGTTGTTAGTTGTTATACTGGATAATGGTAAATGATAAAATGTAATGTAATAGTAGAAGTCATAAAGTCAGCAATGTCAGTTACACAACAATATGTATCGCAAGTTTGCTAACATTAGCTAATATTAGCCACCATACCGTACTGGTCCAAATGAGGCTGTAGCAGCAAAACCCCTGAATGTACTAAATTGAGCGTGGGTGCTTTGTTTTGCTTATGTATTCCACTTTCATTTGTAAGAGAATTTATGTGACTTATATTGTTCAAAAGTATATCTAAGTTGGTGGTAAGCCTCGGTCATTTAGAATTAAAACAACTTCCCAAAACTATTTTTTTCCTCATTTTCCCTTATTAGTTATCACATTCCCTAAAGATAGCAGCTTTAATGGATATTTAATAGCAATAATCACATACTATTTCAGAAAATATGTAAAAGGATTATAACAGGCTCATTTTCAAAACTCAAACCATGTTTTTTTTTCAGACCACTTTTACATGTGATTCTTTCCTTGCAGCCACGTCAACTTTCATCACGTTTCTTGTTCAATACAACCGTATACCTTCACATAATGCCGAAGACCTTTGCTACCCCTATATTCTGTTCCCTTCCTCTTTTTTACACAGACTTTCATTGTGTAAGTGACAAAACATTTCAAAGCATATTAACACAACTGGCCTTGAGAGAAGTGTGGACGTCGCCTCCTTCAGTGTCCTCACCTACGCTGATTTCAAACAGAATATGCCTCACACATAGTGTAACTTTAGAGAGGTATCCTCGTCTCCCAGGTAAGTGTGCGTTAAGAGGTCTTAGCTGGGCAAGTCATTTGATCAACGCAGGCTTTAAGGCTTATTCAGTTCATTGCAACCCCTGCTCCGTGCTCCTCTGTGACTCAAGAGATTAGGCTGGAGTGCACACACTGAACACTACACCTCCTGTAAAAGAGCCCACTGTTCAGGCTCGGCACACAGAGGCCTTTCAAAGGCTCCCTACTTGAGCTTACAGTGTTCAATTGAAGCAAAAAAAAAATAGTGCAGTGTGAAATGTTATTCAGTCAAGATGAGAGGGAAGATATTGGTTTGTCCTTTGCTACCACCGTCAACTCTTCAGCCCTGGATATCGCCCCCAACTTTTCCATGTTCTGAGTGGTGAGCCATGGGTTGTCAATACACTGTCATTCATCCCCGCACCCTCCCCTTAAACCGGCGGCTTAAAATGGAACCTCCAATATTTGCATTCCAATTAGCATAAATGTAAGAAAAGTGGAACAAGTAGCTTTGAAAGTCATCCAGCAAAGCGCATATTCAACCAGCAGTGAAAAAAGGGAGAATAAAAAAAAAAAAAAAAAAGCATGTGTAAGAGAGAGTAGGGGAGAAAAAGAGAAGGGGAAAGGGAGAGATTTTTGTATTATAATAGTGGGCTCGGGCTACATGGGTTGAATCACTGGTGTATGTCTTTTATGAGCTTACGACTTCACACTGCGTGGAAAATCCGCCCTGCTGCCGGGGTTCTTTGGCATTCAGAATGTCACTTTTAATCACATTCCCCTCTGAGATGTGATCCCGCTGATCAAAGACGCTCTGACTTTAAGTTAACATGTCAACAAAGACGGGGGTCTTGCATATTCTTGCCTGGCACACATGCTCAAAAAATGCAATATATTGGTGAACTCGCTTCACTGTTTGTTGTTTGGGGTGAGTAAGGGTTTAGGGCTCTGTGCGGTGTTCTGGCTGCTCTGCGGAGAATAAAGCTGGAAGGGGGCTGGAATATAACTGATGCCTAAAATTTCCTATCAGTTTTGGCACCCTGATGTAGTTATTAATGTACAACTTGTTCTTTTGACAATACATGTTTTAATGCTGAGAATGTTATCAGCCGATTGGATGGCAGTGGTTATCAGCATCGTATATATATATATATATATATAGGGTTAGAAGGGGCCTGGTACACCTAAATGGTAAATGGATATTGCATTTATATAGCGCTTTTCCAATCTTTGCGATCACTCAAAGCGCTTTACAACACGTCAGCATTCATGATCACTGAAAACTGTAACTGTTTCACTTTCACAGCATGCAGCTAGGTGCAGTTTGGCTTATAGTCACATTTTTTGTCATTTGACCATGAATTGTAGTCTACAAGAAATGAGGATACTCAGTCTAGATTTTGAAGTCAGCGATATTCCTTTATGTTAGTCGACAATATAAAACAGCAATATAAAACAACATAAGCAATATATGTTAAGTCTTTTTTAATTTTATTTCACTGCAGCATTGTTGCTTGAGGCGATGTCGGTCAGCATCATTGAAACAACTGACCAGTGTACAAACTGTATTACCATGTCACTGCATGATAAGATGCTTCTGTTACCAGCCTGTCACAAACTGGAGATAAAGCTTTGGCATTGTCCTCAGTTATTCCAAAATAAAAGTTCACTCACAAAACAATGTCCATGATCCAGAACTCTGAGGTTTACATTATTCTCTATTCCGTTGTTGGAATAGCAACGGAAGTTCAGAAATAAAACAAGCAAGCTGAAGAAATAAAGAAAAAAAAAAAAAACTACTGCAGCTCCGGTTGCCACTAACAATCAAACAAAGCAACACTTGTTTTTATGCCTGTGACATAGTTTAGATGGCATCAAGTTGCCCTTTCATAATAAATACTGACAAATTGTATCCACTTAGCGAATGGCTCAAAACAAAGCAATCTTGTAAAGGTAAACGTGTTTTCGCTCGATGGTAGTTATGATGGGAATCTAATCCTAATCTTGACAAACAAGGCGCACACACACTCATGCAGGCACACACACACACACACTCATGCAGGCACACACACACACACACACACAGAGTGACTGGTGACTGAAACTAAAACTAGACAGTGGAAAACGAGCATTAGCAACGGCATTGACCGAGGAGTTCTGCTTATCCTGGAGGGAGAAGGCATCTCAACATTTTTGCAGGTAGCACAAGTGAACTTTGTCCCGGAACCGCTTCACAGAATCGCACAGGGAAGCACTTCAGGGCTGCAATGGACATGAAGGGAGCCTCGAAACTCTGCTTTTAGTTTTGTTAGGACACCAATAAAACGTCAAGCTATGTCTAATGCATTGTCAAAACAAGATCCTTGCAGCTGTTCGAGTGGTAAGTTTAAAAGGGAGAAGATTGTCCTTGGTGCAAGAAACCCAGAAATCCAAGAAACAAGTTCTGTGTTATCAGATTTGAATCCACAAACTGCAAAACAGTTTTCTATAGTTTCGCTCACATTCGCAAATGTCTGTCGTTGCATCTGCTATGAGAAAGAACAGTGTTGAGTTTCAGAGACAATCTGTCACTGTATGACGCGAGCAAACATTTGAAGTGTTTTGCTCTGGATTGCATCCGATAGCTAATTGTCTCTGCGTCAAAACTGTTCTCTGGATTTTGCCTCTTCGTGCGTTCTCTCCAACATGATGCTATCGCATTGACTTGCGTCTGACATGCGTCTCTCTCCCGCTCAGAAATGTAATGGAGCTGAATCAAAGTTCAAGCGCTTAACGTTCATGGTTCCACAGCCTGCGTCCACTCCCAGTTGTTTGCTCCTTCCCTCATCCTCCCTTTGGGCTGCCATCCTCTCTCTCAGACAGTTTATTGAGCAACATCTAGTAACAGCCAACACAACTTTCTGTACGCCAGAGTACTGTACACACACAGATTTCACAATGGTAATTAATAGCTTTGTTTATATAGCACCTTTTGAAGACAAAATTTCATAGTGCTTTACAATGAAAACACGATGAAAGTAATTAACATCCGGAACTTAAGATGTTTCGAAGATGAAGTCACTAAAATAGTAACAGCAAATAACATCAGTTAAGAAAAAACCAAAAGATAAAAGTGAGTCTTGAGAAGTTAATTAAAAGGAAGAGTTGAGCAGGTTGAGAGGCCCGGACAGCCACAACCTGGTTAGTTGAGCCTTGCTGGAGGATCTCAATGCTCATAGGGAGTAAGCCTTTTATAAACAAGCAGGCAAATCTTAAAGGCAATTCTGAATCTCACAGGTTACCAGTGAAGGGCAGCAAGGATTGCTGTGATGTGGTCGCTTGTCTTTGTACGCGTTTAAAGCCTGGCAACAGCTCTTTGTATCTCATCTGGATGTTTCGCCTGCTGATACCGGAATAACGTCAGGCAGAGTGGAAAGTCTGATCTCTCTGTGTCGCACCGTAAGTGCTCCGGCTTTTCCTCTTCTGTGCTGCCGTCAACTCTGACGTAGATCAGTATCGTAGGTGTTAAACCCGCTCCTCCCAACCGGCAGATTATCTACACTTTTTCGGACAATCCTCCCTCCTGGCCACACCAATGGAACCGTTTTACAGGGATCGGCCCTATCAATGTATCATATCATAATCATAAAGGTGTAGGTGCTTGTGAATAATTATTAAGTGTATTCTTGGAGTCACCTGGCAGTAAGGAGCACCCACATAAAGGGCCAACTAAATTTACATGGAAAAAGTCCACACTGAAAAATGACAAAAAATAAATAAATAAATAAAAACAAAGGCAAAAAGTAATACAACACTAATAAAACTTGGAATTAAAAAGATTTCCTTATAGCACAGAGATACAGTAGGCACACATTAACAATCTCCTTTTATATCTTCTAATCTTGCTTTTTATTTACTTTTAGTCTCATTAAAATGAACACCAGTTAATGTTAATAGACATTAATAGAGATGATATGGAAGGTGTTGTTGCCCAATGCGGACAACAGACAAGTACTTCTGCAATAAAACATTTTTAATAATGTATACTAACATATTCAATGTTAAATCACAGATCACTCCATGAGCGGGCTGTATGTTATTATTTAGTATGAACTGTAATAAAAATCAATATATATGATGTTACTATGTACCTTATTATGTCCTTATTTAGAATTATTATGAATGTGTAAATTGTTACTATGTGCCTTATTTTCATCCTTATTTTAGAAATGTTAAATGTTGTTGAATTAAGTGACTACGTCTAAGAATGACCAACATACTGTGAAATTATATGCAATATTGTAAACTGTAAAAACGTAAGGGTACACCACTTCTTAAAAGGGTGACTGAAGATCTGACCGGAGCAGAGAAGCGCTGAGAGGCGTGGACACGCCTAAGTGCCAACAATGGGCCAATAGGACCTGACCCCAGCCAACCAATGAGAGAAGACAAGACCTGAAAAGGCGGCGGATATAAAATATGTTGTAGACAATAGATCGGCCCTTGTGCTGTGAATCCGTGAGACAGAGTAAGTACTTTAATGTGGTCTGTGGAGCGGTGAAAAAGGACGGACCGCAGCTGTGTACTTTTGTAATGTTCACCACATCATCATCGAATAAATATTGTTTACCTGAAGAGAAGTTTTCCAGAATTGATTTCTACACGTCTCTATTTCAAATTAAAAGAACACGACAGAACAAAAGCACACTTGTACTTTTGCGACAACAGCGCGATGCTACATTTATCGATCTCAATGTGTTAACTCGTGTTCTCTTCTTTGGTGAACACAGGCTCTTTGTCTCTTGAACATTCAGTGTGACTGTGACCGTGTGTTCGTGGACGGAGACAATGAAATTGTTCACGATAAGTTCATTCCAAGAATCCATACAAACGCTCTTTTTCTTTGCGGTGTACAAATGAGGTGCAAATGAGGTGCAAATGAGGATAAGCGCTTTTTGCTGGCACAATCTGGAAGAGAGCTTTTCACAATTCATGGCAAGGGTGCTTCCTTTAGGACGTGTGAGACAGAAGCGAAGCAGAAATCAAACACAGCGACTCATGTATGCTAATTGAGCACATGTACACTTATAGGAGAGGATTCAAAAAATAGCCACCTGGACAGTTGGCTGAACACATTAGCAGAAAGGAAAACAAATAAGAAGCCACTTTCCATCTCTTCAGCCCCAGGGTCTTTCGCATACCTCTCGCAATAAAACACGATGTACATTTTTACATGCTAGGTAATTAGCACACGCTTTTATCCAAATTAACATGATGTGCAACGGCATAATCATCACATGCAGCTACAGTGCAAGGGACAATATGAAGCAAATTGGGGGTTTTAGTTCAGCAAACATTTCTCAGAGGCAGAGCTGCACTGGAGGCAATAATCTCTTAGTTTTACGTTAAATCTCCACGGGCAGAGCCGAAGAGCCAGAGTTTTCTGCTTTAGTAACTTTGGTTAAGCCCTGTGAAAGAAAGAGGAGAAGACTGAGAGAAAGAGAAGGTTAATAGGGGGAGCTTTGCACACAAAACACCCTGAACATAATCAAGTTATTTTGGGTCGTTCATTCAGTTTTACGTGACATTTACCTGATTTGTACTGACTGCGTTATGGGATTGAATGCGATGCAGTCTTTTTATAGTAGCTCCACTGTGTTAGCAGTGGAACAACAGAGGGAAACTGATCGCCACTGGGTGACATTTGTTGTTTGGTGTTTTTTTTTTCATTTTCCAGTGTTGTCAGTTGGCATTTCTGCTGTGTACCTTTCTCCCTTAACTATGTCTGTCCCTCCACACCTCACCCTCTATCTCTCCATAATGACCTCTATCTAAGCCGCTGAGCTTTGGCCAGCAACCCTGCCAGTCCCAGGGGTGCTGACCCTGGAACACCATCCTCTTTGCCAGGGAGCCCAGAGCAGCAAGGGACCGGGGGAAAATGCCACTCTGTAGACAGTGTACTGCATAAATGATGGTGTCAATGTTCGTCCGATTGAGGGACAGACCTTCGAGTGTGCGTCGTGGGGGCAGGTGGTGAAGGGTAGGCATGTGTGCACAGTGTGTGTGTGTGTGTGTGCACATTCACTCAAGAAGGTCCTCAAGTGTGCCTTCAATTTTAATCCAACAATGCATTATAAATGGCCTGGAAAAGTGTGAGAATGTGCAGCCGCTGAAGAGTCTGCGTCGTCATTTCACTCAGCTGTGGCTACCCAGAAGTAGAGCAGGAACCTGAAAGAGCTCATAAGTGCCTGAATATTCAGCTCTCCCCCCGGCAAGGCACCTTATAGCCCAATCAAGAAGGCACACTTATTGCAGCTATTCATTCAGCTCATACACACGAAAATAGCTAAATTATACAGGTAACGTACAGCGCAGCTTGATAAAAGATATCTCCCTGAGTCATACTGAGAACGTTTCTCCTGACTTTGTGGGGAGTACTTTGAATATGTGTTTTTGTTATTACCTTTAAAAACGACTCATAGGCCCATATCTATTTGCCTTGTAGATAAAGGGAAACTTCTGTATTTTTCAACTTGACGACTTTTTCCACGTTTTCGTATCCAACAGACAAATGGGGACAATAATTCCTGAAATTGGTGCAGTATTTATATCAACTCTATAGCAATAGCAACGTCAATATAAGTGTGTTTGCTGCTGATAGGCTCAGATTGTTATCACGGGTGTCATTATGACACTAGGAAAAGGACCCAACAGAGAAATACATTTTTTTTAACTTTTGGCTGGCTTCTGTTTGTTTGTTATTGTGTCATGTGACCTGTTGCGGAAAGACAACGGTTGAATGGTGAGTGAGAGTTGGAGAGAGGAGTGCCGGTGTTGTCGAAGTTTGTTGTGTTGGAGTACAAGAAAGTGTAGCTTCATGGTCTCTAAAAGATTCTATCAATATATGAATATTTAGCTGATTTCAACAATATGGATGCGACGTGAGATTTCAGAATGACAATTCTCCTTGAGCGAGACCTCATTAGGACAATAACAGATGGACCAGATCAAGTGAAAGGTAAAGAAAGAGTCGGAACATCAACTCGCAAACAGCTATCAACGCTGTTTCAAAGTTGTTCTTTGTTCTGACTTGAGGGTGCTTTCACGTACATTTAGGAAGGAACTAAGTTTTCCAATTATTCCATCCCCACATGAATGAAGCACAAATCTCGCAATCTTGAAAGTAAAAACATAATTCTTACATCCACCCTTTGATTCGCATCCGCTCCAACATTTAATGGCTTCGTCTTTGACCCATGCTACACCAAGTTTAACGAAAATGGGGGGAGTTTTTACGTAATCCTGCTGACAGAGAAGTGGACAGGCAAAGTGGGCAGAAAACATAACCCCCTTGGCAGAGGTATAAATACTTCACCAAACCTCTGCACATATACTTTTGATTGTTGATCCATCACTCTTGGTCAAACGATATATGCAAGATTTCTAAGGCCACTTACCATGGCCAAATAATCAAGCAGTAAAGCTACACACTACTTGGCATGGGTATGCTATTGCATGGCCATGTCATTATATCTTTCCATGTTCCTTTAATACACTATTTACACTGGTCAAAAAAACAGCAATGTTGTTACTTTAAGTGCTAATGCAACTAAAAAAAGCAACAACTTACATGGAAAATCCTGGGGTCTCCTTAGAGAGGAGAATAGCCATTATTACTGCTAGGTTGATAGCGAAGAAACATATGCACCTATTCTAGCCCAGCTAATTATCAGCTCCCAGCATAATTAAGGCTTAAAGATGAGCAAACATAATTAGTAGGCATTATGCGGACCTAATGGGGGAAGTGAACAGGTGAACATGTATTCAGTCCTTTGTTTATGAGCTAAGGGTATACTATAATGAGGCAGGAGAATAAAAGTTGATTAGTTATGACCTAAATGTGTCCTTATATTGCTTTGATAGAGAATACAATGCGGTAAAGCTGCGGCACTGAAATCACTGGCATGTTATTGACTTATCAAAGCCTACATGTTTCATGTATGCCTGTGAGAGCTGTTGATGTGGCAGCATCAGGACTGACAGACTGAATTCTTGTTCACCTCGCCTCAGTCAGTATACAGTATAGACCGTATGTTCGTAGATATGCGTGACACCGAGGCAACACACACACACGTGCTTCAGTACCGTGCCTCAGTAATCAAATTGTAACTAACAATGTGGTGCATTATTGGCCGTCCGGGGAAAAAACCATTGATCATCCTGTAAGTGTTGGCGCTGTAGCTTGTTTATGATGAGACATAGGTGGGCTGGGAAGCATTTGAGGTTGTGTGGAGGACCTAATAATTGGGCCGATGTCACTGGATGAAATAGTACTCCCAACGGCAGCAGCAATCCTGTCCTACATGACACGTTCTAAAATACTACAGGAGTAAATCTGGCACAGTGTTAAAAAAGAAAAAAAAAGACTGCTCCGTGGAAGTTTGCGTAAATGGAGCTGAATACGCAGCCTGGCAACATAATAACATCCCTCGCAAAGAAAGTTGGTTGCTTTGAAAACAAGGCCTAATTAAAGCACTTTACCAGTTATCTTTAAATAAAAGCGTTTGTGTCCTTGCTCATTTCCCTCATGAGAAGATGCAGGCTTATGGGCGGGGACGGGGGGTGTCTAATTTGTTGAGAAGAATCCACTTCACTTGGGGTGGCCCTAATAAAAGCCAGATCAAAAGATTACTTAATATTCAGCCACATTTATCAAACACAATGCTGATTGTGTGAGCAAACAGCGGTATTACACAGAATCCTGCAAGGCACTGGCTATAGCAGATAAGCTTCCATTAAAAGGTTGCAGTATCACATAGGCACCAACCAGGGCCTCGCTGGGAACAGAACAATATTTATTCCCATTCTGCTTGAAATCTAATTCCGCCTTTAAAAAAATCAGCCCGAGCATGCTTAGGAGATGGTACATTGTCGTGGCGTGAGTGTAATGGGGGAGCTTCCAGCCTCCCGCTATAATTCAACAGGGGTTTGACCGCCACAGCTTGCAGAATCAATGTTGGTGGTTTGTTGTGAGCAGTTGAGTAGACCTTGTAGTGCCGCTGAAACAACATGCCCTTGTCCACACATATTGTTGGGCCTATTTCAGGAAGGACAATGCGAACATCTTTTGGGTCGATGCTGCACAACCAAATATACAGTTCATCACTGTGGAGTTGATTTTGCTTTGAAGGTCAAAGAATTCATCTGTTTTCTGGTCACATATTCAATAGCGCTGTAGGTTTTGTAGCCTCAGCAGCTTGAGAGAGTGCACAGCTATGCCCCGCAAGAAATGCATCATCACAGTTTTCGTTGAAGCCTTCAAAACAGGAGACATAGAGGGCTTTCAGGTGATGTAACACTCAGAGGATCTCAGGCAACAGTAGCTGCTGGCCGCCGGTTGCATTTCTACACCTACAGCTTCCCTCCAGTGGGAACACAACACAGTACATGATGCTGACATGAGCTCATTTTTGACAGCCTGCTCATTTCAAACATTGATGCACTTGATTGATTTTATGTTTAGTTAATGTTTATTTGTTAGCGAGCAAATGTTCAAATTATGGTGACCCAGATGACCCACTTTATTTTGTCATTTTTCCCCACACAGACCACATCACAGATTAAACACACCACTGACACACGGGGATGGAAATCACCACAATATGATTAGTTAATAAATCTGCCAATTGTAACTCCTGCTGCTGCAATGACAAGGCAGCAGCTGCACAGGATGTCCTGCCTCGTCACTTATACCAGATGGTTTTGTCACAAGAAGCCACACTAAGGGTTAGACAGTGGTGTATAAAAAAAGAATTACAGTAAATACCACTTTGGAATGTATCTCAAATTACTTGAATAAGAAGAAAGTGTAATTTATACCTATCCTTTTTTTATTTTTATGATTCACTTTTGCTGGGAAATGCTTACAATATAATATACCTATAAATAAACAGTTAGATTACGCTGTCATGCTCATGCATTTTGGTAAATGCTTACAATATATCATAGCATTTCTACAATATCTGAGAATCAAGTACAAGCAACTCCATTTCAATTATGTTAAGTGCATTTTGTAGTGCAAGATCATGTATCCAGTATGCTTATAGAATATGCTTGCAGGACTCTTAGACAAAGCCTGACTCATTTCCATTGAAATAAATAAAAAAATAAAAAGTATACAGCGAAAGAAATAGATTTATAATTACAGGATTTAATAAGTCTACATTATTGTGTCCTTTCTTGCCATCTCACAATTCATTTTCCCTCAGCAGGATCTTACCCAGCATGAGTTACCATGTGTTATGTCGGATTAGTTATTTTTCCATCCATGTTACAACATCTAGTTTCATTCTGTTGATATGTAATCACAATGTGTGTCCCCAACTAACAGTCTCATTTCATAGCATTTTGTTGTAGCCTAGATCTAGGTGTTAAATTTGGAAGCACGCCTCCCTCCCCTTTGAGTTAGCCCTATGTCGGCGCGTAGGACGAAACAAAAATGAAAGTTGTTCTCTCGTCTCTGTCACCAGGAACTATCAAAACGTAACGTAACACAGACCGTACAGCCCCCAGTGCCACAAATATCAAAGCCCCACGTGAAGATTAGAAAATAGCAGTGACATTTAGACCGACTCTCAGAGTTTCAGCAGTTTAATGAACAGACTCACTGACACAGGAGTGAAGAAATACACTGTAAATATGTCAACACTAGAAGAGAGAGATGTATAGCTATAGAATGTAATACACTATAATACTACACTAAAATACAATAAATGTGACAAACTACTACGGCAAAACTATAAATAGGTTAACATACTATAGCTTTTTAATAACTGATGGTTCTGATGATTGATGAATGTAGATTGTATGGATCCAGTAGTAGAGGTGAAATAAGCCCCCCGTTACTTTGGAGCAGGTTGCTCTGAATTACACATTGAACCTTTAATGACATAAGGAATTTAAATACCGAAAAACCGAATAAATAGAATTGGATCGTAAAAGCCCACAAAGAGTGTTGGGAGTTGGAACTTGGGGCTAACACAAGAGGATTTCTTGTGTCACACCATAACTACAAAGGTAAAACAAAAAAAAAAATACAACGCTATCTTTCATTTGTAACAGTTTTCGGTGATTCTGATTGATGAACTGCAAAACCCTCGTTATATTTAGAAAGTAGATCCATTTTTAGATACACGTATAAAACGTCACTGTGCTGATGGATGCCTTTGCACCTGCCCCAAGCATATTCAGTATGTGTTCTTGATCCAGCCACCAGGAAACCTCAATGCTTCATCTCCCCGCTGTGGACAGAACCCTGGTGGGTGGTGGACTTCTTCTACTCTATCCCCCAACTGTAAATGTCACTCCCCAGTACAACTGACCACTAAGGTGGCCCTGTGTACATTATTAACTCCAGAACCCCATTTGTAGTACCCCCTTCTTTCTCTCTCTCTCTCTCCCTCGTAGATCCATACTCAGCAAGGCACTCTTTCTCTGCGTTATCCAAGTCATTACTTCATGCCTTTATTTCTCTCTAGTATGTGGGGCATACTGTTTCTGGAAGCCTGTTGTTTTCATATCCATTTAGCTTTTTCTCCCCGAGTATCAGTCTTCACAGGCGCGGTGTTCAAAAGGGCTCTGCTGCGAAAAAAAATGCGTGGCTTTCAAGGAGTCTTGCTGAAAGTAAATGCAGAGCGAACTAGCGCCTGGCTGCTTTTAAAAAACACCAGCTCAATTGCCTTTTTCTCTGGATTTGAGCTCGAAATAGAGAGGAGCAGCGGTGTCAGACAAGAGAGTTAACACACTATAAATACCTTCCCCACGCTGGCCTTTTTTATTCATGTCCGGAGTGTACAAAAGTATTTTTTCTTATAAGAAAGAAAAAAGATCATAGCATAGTGGACTGTTGCTCAAATTGCTGAACAATTGTAAGCAAATTGCCCTCCATTCACGTGGTGACAGAATGATTTAGTGCAGCCTGTGTGAAATTGTCTTTTTGCCGCCTTAACTGCAATTTAAGTGCAAGACTTATCAAAACTCTATTTGTTGTGTGTTTGTGTTGTACGCAAGTTAACGTAGATAATTCCAGATTCACGTATGTAAATATATACTACCCATGCTTAAAATAGCTCATATAAAAGTTAGTATTATTGAGTGTCCTTTTATTTTCATTCATTTTCCTGCTGATACGAATAAGACTTTAAATATTAAACACTGTGTTAACTCTGGTGCAGTTCATAACCAAAGGAGGACATGTATGCATTATTCTACAACCATTTTTTATATGGTACCTCAGCTATGTTTTGGATTTCCAAAGATTGACATACAATTTGGTTACGATATGTGTTGCAACCTTGAATCCACAAGGAGAGAGCGAGAGTGACTGAATCCAGCAGCTTTTATAGCTGAGGAGCACTAAGCACAGGCGTTAGCCATCATACTGATGGACTGCCTGCTTCCTTCCTAGAGAGGAAACGGGAACGCCTACACAGGAAGAAACGGTGACACATTTTGGTTTTTAATTGTTGTCTTTTCTTCTCTTTTCGTTTACTTTACTGGAGTGTGTATGGCATATGACAGACACACTCAGCAACTTCGTAAAGGAAGAATGGTGATTGGAGTAAGTGCAGCAAACCTTGAGAAGATCACCGCCGGCATCTTCTGACCACTCAGGCAGTCAGCCAGACCTTTCCGCAAATGCCATCTAGGAGGAGGGAAGAGAGTGGAGCTAAGCTAACCCTGCTAGGACCTAATGCTATTCCACTACCCCACCTGGTCCTGGCTGATGTCCGGTCGCAGGAAAATAAGCCTCCTTAAAGGCTAACCCAGCAACAGGACAGTGCGGCTCCATCGTAGCAGCCCGGATCAATCTGTTGCACAAAAAAATGCACTTCAGGAATTCACTACTACCACTCCCTTTTTTGTTCTATGCTGTTTTGCCATGTTTTTCGTGTGTAGCATAATGCACTGAGCTATAACCACATTTCGTTTTGCAACGCTGTGTTGAATAACGACAATAAATGATCCTTGAATCCTAGAACCTATTGGGTGACGTATACAAACCAGTTGGAAAAAAAATTCTAGTTTTGACACATCTCAAGCTTAGTGCATTGTTTTGAGTGTGGTCTACCATCAGTGTTTTCTGAGAATGTACTTAAGGGACCAGCTCACCAGAGGGCTCTTGCATGTGGAAAAATAAAAGAAAAAAATCTTCTCATACATCTCAAGTCTACTCAGCAGGGCCACAAAAGACACATTATTGTTTCACAGTAGAAGGGCCCTGTGTGATGCAATACCCATGGGTCGATGAAGGTCTTGATCCGCCGAAGGTTGGAATTATGGGAAAATAGATATACTGAAAATATCAAGTAAACGTTGGTGCTAATTTATGGATTTTAAAATAAACTAGCAATGAGGGATATCTGTATCTCGAGATCACAGCTTCTTTCATCCACAACTTCTAATATATACCATGAGAAATGCTATTTCAACAACTTTGTCTGAAGCACTTAGAGAAATAAAGCCCTACAAATTGTGTTTTTAAAATAAAGAAACACAATAAGCTTTTGAAGTTGATCATGAACACATCCCATACTAAGAATTTTCCTGTACTCCCTGCTGCTCCAATACGCTTGAAACAATAACAATGAGATATACATACATTATTAACGCAGTAACCCACCAAATTGAGAGTGGATTTACAATATTGTAGAGCTTAACAGTTAATCATTTGTGGTATTGATTTGGTGAAATGGTACCACTGTCTAAGAAGTAATTACGCTAATTATTTTGACTGTAAAGAGAAATAATGAAAATAGATTGAATCAACTTTGGATTGTGGTTTGGATAATAGATGCAATTAAGTAAAGGACACTTTGCCTCGGTTACAAATACAACAGAAATGTCAGTGAAATAGCTTGTCTGACAATCAGTCTGCCTTCAACCCTTAATGGCTTGTAAATGAGCAGCGAGGCCACCAATCATTTGTCCCTTTCACTTACAGGTGCCTGACTTCAGTCATGGCATTCTTGTTGAGCGCTCTTTAGTGTCACTACAATACATCATCATGGATAAGACCTGTTCCTTCTTCCCCCTTCCCGTATGTGTTGATTCAAGGCAGCCACTTTGCTTGCTTCTGCTTCATTGGTTGGCATCATCCAAGCCTGCCAAACCTTACTTTCTCTTTGTTGGGCGCAGAGGTGGTCGGGCGAATGCGGCCCCTTTCCAGTTAGGGATGCTTTTAAAGAGAAATATGTTGGATGAGTGTGAGATGATCATCAAATTTACCAGAAAGTTCCTTCCACCCTCTTTGACCGAGAAAACCAAGCACAAGAAACACTCTTTTCTTAAACTCTCAGTTTGCATGAGGAACATCTCTCTCTGAAAAAGATAGAATGAAAACATTAACGGGGAAAACATGGAAGAAACCTCAGCAACAAAAGAGGGATTCCTCTTCCAGCACCAGATGCCTCTCATAGGATGTCTTAGGCCATTGCTGTCAACTCTGAGGTACCCATGCGTGCCTACCACAAGCATGTCAGACTTCCCTCCTGAAGGAGCTGAAGAAGGATACGTTGCACTTCTGACTCACTAAGAAGGACCTCATCTTGGATGGGTGACCTTTTTTTCTCCCTCACTTAAGAGTTGGGTGTCTGTGTTTCCCTTTTCTGTCAACCATTATTCAGGTAAGGGTCAACCCTCGAAACGTATTTACGTACATAAAGGGGAAATCAGAGAACAGCCCAAAGCTGTTTGTAACAAACTGGCCAGTTTGACCCAGGGCTTGGGGCTGGTAGCAGAAAGTCATCTAACTGCATACCCAGCTATCCCTTTGTTCTCAGTTTTATACATCATAGGGGGCTCGCTGCTCACTATTAGGACATGTTTGCACCTGTATCAGCTGTAAGTACATTGATCTCTCTCTCAAGGTGAGAGGTAGAGCCTCTTCCAGCGTAACCAATAGCAGTATAAAGGCACCAGTATAAGCCATCAGAACTGCTTTGGATGGTTGACCACCTCTGGAAGCCCCCTGCCCCCACACCTTTCCGTGGTCGACAATGTGACATTCACACCCACTTCACACATTGAGCCATGTGTGTGGAGGAGCGGAGGACAAAGTTGTCATTTACAACTTGTCATCTATTCCTTTACCTACTGCAAAGTATCCAAGGTTACCTATTACTTAAAAAGAATATTTTTTTGTATTGCATTCCCTCTCAATTAAACACGTTCATTATCCTTTTATGGCACAGTCAGCAACCTACCTAATTTAAATTTAATGAATAAAAATACATTAAAAACACTAAACCTCCAAAACCTTACCCACAACATGTGGAGAAACAAAGGTGCTCCCTACTGTTATAAGTGAAACTTTGTTGTCAGGCACAGTACAGTATGTACACTGGCAGGCAGTGTTCTCTAGTAAATTAAAACTTAAGGGCAAAAAACAAAATGGAGCCAGCAGGCAGAGAAAGGATGCAGTTGGCAGATTGATGAACAGCTTCAGACCAGGGGCATGGTCTTCATTCACTTCAGCTTTGAAATGACATTGTCAATTTGCATTGCGAGCGGTCAAGCGCTCTCTCCAGATGATTGAGATGACAAATGTTCAGTGTGTTGTGATTGCGCTGCAGAGTTTTTTTTTTTGTGACATGTCTGTAAGTGAAAACATCACAGATGCATAAACCCAAGACATTTATGGATTTCATGGTAGCTTAGAAACAATTTTGGTGCTCTCGCTGAAGGATATTTGAGAGTGTATTCATCACCGAAGACTGGATGCTGAACAGTACATGGTTTACCGTAAGAACAGGCACACAAGGATGCACCTTCAAAGGATTCACTAATGCTTGACTGAAAAATCAATTTTCATGTGGTAAAAATGTTGCAAATGAATTTCATAAAAAAAAATGGCTTATGTTCTTACATGCATGTGTTTGCAGTGTGTTCAGTGCTTAGGTAGTGCCTCCGCTGAAGTGTGTGTCTTTGTTCCTCCAGTGCCAGTGAGGTCTCTTACATTATTCTACTCCTATCATGCAGAAATTGCCTGGACAGCCATTTGGCTCGTGTTTGCCATCCATTTGTAATCCGGATAGAGGGGCCATGACTGCTCGGGCCTCGGGACAGCAGCAAAATCAATTGGCTAGAAATGACATCTGCCAGAATCTGCCACTGGAGCGCTCGTAGGTACCATAAATGAAATCACAAGCCCCTAATTGTGTGCTGATTTATTCACTTGTCTGAGTGCATCGTGGCTGGACCAGCTAGTAGCCCCAGAGCCCTGTCTGTGCGTTTGGTCATACATAACACATTTATTTGTTTACCACTGCTTCTGATTCACAGGATCACTGGGGGATATACAGACCCACCCTCATCCCACATTCGCCTACCCCTCCACATTTGATTAATTCAGTTTTTTTCCCGTCTTTTTCGTGGCGGGGTGTTAAATGAAATGGCTGTGGAGACAACTGTCACTTGGCTCAAGTAAGATAAATATGTCGATGCCTGAAGAGGTTAGAGCATGCTTTGCATGCATCTAGAAGAAAAAGAGAGATTTTTTCCAGCATTATTTTGTTGCTTTTTTTGAAGGAAAAATGTTGCAGGTTTCTCACAATTTTTCTAATTGGGAGACTGAGGTTGAGGCTGCTTGGTGACGTCAGTTGTGTGTGTGTGTGTGACATTTCGTCAAACAACACAGTATCACCACAGGCGTATTTAAAAACACGCAAGACATAATTGTCACCTTATATTCATCTCCCCCTCTTTCTCTGATAAAAGGACACTATTGCCCCCGATGTGATTTTTCCTCCATGCCGCCAGACTGTTCCGAGCCGTTAGCCTGCTGAAACTTTAACCTAGCTCTAACACAGGCCTAAATAAAACATGAAACAATGCCTGCAAAAGAACATCAAAAATTGATACATCCTCCACAGGCCAGATCAAGAAATTTATCTAAGCCCAAGAGTTCATCTCACTCTTCCCGTCACCTAGGCGACAGTCATGGGAGGTTACAAGCATGCTTGAGATGATACCACGGGAAGGAGATAGACAAGGGAGAGAACCCTGTTTTTCATTATATCATGGCTATGGAAGGGAAGCAAATAAAGAGCAAGAGGGCGACAGAGACAAAGTGATAGGAAGTGAAATGGACTTTAAGGAAAGAAGAGAGAAAGTGACAGAGAGAGCGAGAGAGAGAAAGAGAGAGAGGGGAAAGTGACAGAGAGAGAGAGAACAGAGCAAATGTGAAAGCAATTTTGGGATGAAAAAGAAGTAAATGACCTCTCAGAAATTGGGTAGGGAGGGATAGCAGGCATATGGGAGAGAGTCAAATTAGAGAGCTGCATTTGTGTTGCTGAAATCTGCCTTTGATGAAGCCATCTTTAAAATATCAAACATGTCGTTGTGGCTCTCGCTTAAACGACATTTTCCAATATTTGTCCTTCATTGCTGTTAGCGACATCAGAATGTGTGAACATGGCAGTGCGGCGGCCAGTGGGGAGATGGAGCTCCGGTATCATTTAACGCGTCGAACAGCCCTGCCTTTTCCAGCTCATTAGCCATCCCCTTCTTTGTCCCAGGCCATTTGATAGCAGCATTAATCTACGGCTCCACTAGGCTTCCTCTCCCTATTTACCGGTATTTCATGAAGATTACACCACTCAACCGTGTAAATGTATGCTTTTTTTCTCCCTCGCCCCCCCCTCCTAATGTGAGGCCCCAAACTCTGCGGTGTACCTTGTATAAACTTCTGCGACATACGGCGGATTAAACAGTGCATTTCCCCAAAAGTCCATAGAGATGAGAGGCGAGAGTGAATGAAAGGCGATCAAAGTGTTTGCCAGCAAGCCTCGTCCCGCTTGTTCGCTTCCACGGGATGTTGTGTGTGTTTACCACCCACATGGATGGCACCCTGCCATAAACACTGTCATCCTTTGATTAAGATCACCTGCCATTTGGTTACAGCTACTTGCTTGTATGTCACAATGAAATAATATGACAGAAAAGCCATGTCCTGTTAAGTACTAATATCATATTACGCATATTTTCTCTCTGTGAACTCTTCTGCTATAATGTGCAACCCAACAATGTCAACACTATGCATAATTTAAATGGAGATTGTGGGACTTCTTGATAAAACTACCAGAAGAAAAACTAAACAGAAACATAGTCATTGACATAAATCTTTAAATCGGAATTTACCTCACTCTACTCTACTCCAGGTATAGCAAAAATAAATCAAAAAATGTCTGACACATGGGAGGCTTTGGCATATGGAACCACATACCACTCTTAAGGGTAGGTAATCCTCAGGGAGGCGAGCTGAACCCACATCATAAAATACCTCAACTACTTTGTCACAAACTTCTTAGAGCCCAGTTTTTCTCTGGGTAAAGCAGCAGCTCTGTGATCAGTCTGGCAGACTCCGTCTCTCATGGGGTGTCTGACTTTTTTATGGAGGAAAGACAGGAGACGCAAACTCACTCTGCCTAGAGCTCGCCATTCATCTAGACATGAGAGGTTTGGGCGTCTTTGGCATTTAGAGAGTCAGTGGCATGTTTGAAGGTGAGTCCATTCATTCTCTTTTCCCTGCAAGGGTTTGCACTGTATAATGAAACCTGAAATCAGTTGTCCGACAATAAATGGCAATTCCATCTTTTTCATTGTGGCATTTACTGCGATGCTCCTTTTCTCAGGTTTAGGCATACAGCAATCGTTTCTCTTGGAATAAGTACAATTGCCTAAGTGTGAAAAATGTCCTTCTCATGCTGCTCAGCGTCCCAGAGTGATGAAAAAATATAAAGGGAAGATGGAGCATGGAAAATTAAGTTGAACCTGTTGACATCGATGAGAATGTGAAACATTTCCTGTGTCTCCCTATCACAGTGCCCATATCAATCCACATCATGCATACACGTTTTTTTTGTTTTAAATCATGAAACACAATTGGATGGAAGAAAATAGAGAGACCTTAATCCTTTCCTCAGTCGCAGCTGGCCAATATGAAGTTCAATTCCAGGCTATTATATTGGCCCAATAGAAGACCCTGGTTTCTATTCCCCAGCCTCCATTAGCTTTGTGTGTCTTTAAGACCTGGGACTTTGAGACATATATTAAACTGGAATGACCAGAGATGGCATCAGTGTCCACCACATGGCCACCAGTTTCACAGCCTTCATATTTCGTCGCTGAGAATGAATAGAGTTTAGTTCGGTGCAAGAAATGAGCGATCACAGATTCTCTCAGCAAATTAAGTGCGGCACATTGCTATTAGAAGTGTCGTGTTTACTTAAAAAAGATGTAAAGTCAACCACTATGTTCATATTTTGAGTTTTTCTCAAAAGATCCAAGTATGCCAAGAATGGCCACGTAATAAAGGAAACAAGACTACACAGCTTTATATGTGTAGCTCCATTAACATCTGACGCCTTTGAAGAAAGACAGCTTTGTGAGGATGCGTGGGCGGTAGAGAACGGACAAATAAGATACATCACAGAGGTAAACGGTCCAGCGCTTATTTAACGAGTGATATCAGAGAATCATCAAAGGCCAGTTGGCTGCGCTAACGCGCTCGGCACTCGTGCTCATCAACGTGTCACTGTCAATTGTGAGGCTAACTATCTCCCTGCGAGCCCCCGCCCCACACGTCCCGCTTCTCCTTAGAAACAGATGCGGCATTGAAACAACAATTACATGTGCTAGAATCCTCATCAAATGTGAACGGTGGATGTCATCGCAGGGCCGTCTACCCGCCACACACTCCAAGTGTTGTTTACGCGCAAACAAATTAACCCAAGCCTCTGTGTCATTGATTTCCCCATTCAAGATGAGAACATGTGACCTCGCGAGTCCCATCATACCGCATATGGCCACAGCTGCAAACAGAAATGCCCTTCCCCTGTAAATTTGATAAGAGTTCACTATTTCCAAAAAGAAGGCTGATGAAAAGATGGGTTTTAGATCCCTCTTCGTCAATCTAAGATACTGTCTCAGAGCGTTCTAAAAATGACTTCCACAGAGTTGATTGAGAAGGGTCAATAGAATCTGTCAACAGAAATATGTAGAATCATATTTATGTCAAAGCAATTAGTGGTTAAACCAACATATTAATAAGTTGCCCCCTGAACACCACCACCCACTTTCTGGATAGCACAAAGAGAATGATTAGAGACCATTAGGCAGAGCCTGAAGTAGACATGCCAATTCTGCCCGCCAAAATTAGAGGAGATGTAACTTTTCCACAATTTTTTCCTTCTTTCCTTCTTTCTTTCTCTCTTTTCTTTTTTTTCTTGTTGCCGGTTTTGTTTTGGAGGAGGAGGTGGCTGTCAATAAGCATGGCCATGATGGTGTGGAAGTACTGCCAGTTCCAATAAAGCAGCAGAGAGATCACCACAATGAAAGGTGACCTTGGCATAATTGAGATTCATCACAGAGAATGCCAGGCAGCTGAAGTGACAGGGAGGGGAGCAAATGAGGAAAAAAAAAACAGGGGGGAGGCTTAAAAAAAACAACATAAATACTACTTCCATTTATAGGGGGAACAGCCAACTGTTGGTGGGCGGCAGGACCAGAATCTCAATGGCAATGATAGTATTTATTTAGGCCGAGGCTTAAAGGTGACTCTGATCCTCCCTGCTTGTATTCTGTTCTTTGCAAGCGGCACACATGTGAGATGGTAAAAAAGCAGCACCATCCGTACCCAGACAGAGAAAGAGGCTGATTTACAGTGGTCTGTACGCTCTCTGGACGAGATAACAAACCAGCTGCATGTTGGGAAGCACATTTTCTGACCACAGAGAAGGACAATGACAGCTCTCCATCTTGTTTTAACTTGTGTGGAGCAGCATGGCGGTGCAGCGTTAAAGGCGCTCTGGAGAGATGCAAACACAACGAGGGATGAATAGAGGTTAGAGGGGGCTCTGGCACGTATGGGGATGGATTATAGTGTCCTTTCAGACCTGCACAATATCCATGTTTGGGTCTGGGCTGCAGCCTGCACATAGCAGCCACACAGAGCTCCTGGGCTGGGCGGTGGGATCCCCCAGACATCCAAGGTTTTCTATGGCCTACAACAATGGCCCACATTCTGGGTCTACAACCCACCTGGCCTTGTCTGATAAATGGTTTCAAAAGCGGATACACACTGCACGCAGTCCAGCATGCAGCCTATGTGCCCAAACACTTCACTGTTCATTGCCATATTCTTTCCTTGCTTCTGTGAGAATTATTTTTCCAGCATTTCTTTGACATCAGATACTATGCATGCCCGACTCCAGCTTTTTCTGGATGGACCACTCGCTTCATGAGAAACGTTCAAAGAGGTACTCCAGCAATATAGTATTACACATGCACACGGTTGAGGGACAAGAGACAGATTATAAAAAAAAAAAGAAATCGAAGCAGCTGAAGCCAACATCACCTGACATATATTCCCAATAGTATGGGTCAAGCTAAAAAAAAAAAAACACTGAATCCTGCATTTCCCACAATGCAACTGGATACTGTCTTTCAAAACCCACACCTCCAGTTTGTGGGACATAATGTCTTTATGATTCTTTCATTCTTTTCAAAACATTTATTAACCAAGCATATTTGCTGATTGCGCCGACGCACCCAAAGAGGAACTTCATTTATTTGGCTAAAATCATTAGATATAAATGATCCAGCCTCTTTAGTTTAACAAAGTACATCTTGCAGTATGATTGTAACTTTGGATGATTCTCAGTTTTATGTGAAGTGTATGAACTGCACTGCCGACTGGAGTCTCTGTTCACAGTGACAAACAGAGTGATGGCTGTCTCATATGAACCAACCCTTCACAGGGTGAACGTGCGTCGTTAGATCCACGCTCGTCTCTTGTATGAAATGGCTGTATCCTCCTGAATGATTATATACTATAATAACCTGGTTATGGGTCATGGATTGCCCGCATCCATATGTTGCCTGACTCCCTCCTCTCCTTGCAGTTCTCATGCATTAGTTCCATTTTGTTGACTGTGTACTCACTGTGGATGCTTCAACACACAACAAACATTGTTGTTGGTGTTCAAGTTTGCTGTCCGTTATAGAGCAAAATGTTCAATATCTGGTGTAAAATGCTGTTAAAAACTCAAATATAAATGATCCTGGCCCTTGAAATTAATGCGTCAATGCAAATGAATTTCTCACAGCAGCCCCAACTCCGACTGACTTCCAGCGCCGCTCTCATCAGGGTAATTTTTTTCACAGACATCCTTCAACTGTTTTCACTGGCTGACTAGTTATCCTCATGACGAGTAAATTGCCTGTGTAAAAAGTTGTGGAGTGCCCCTTTAAGTTTCAGCTCTTAAATGGCTTCATTTAGGCTAATAGGGCAAATCTGTGATTTTCTTCACGCAACTGTATGACTGAGGCCGACAGGTCAAGAGTCTCTACAGAAAGGTCTGATAATTAAGCATCATTCCCATATTGACAGAGCTTAGAATATTTTTTCTATTATATGTGCTACATGATTTTTAAGAAAAAAAGTATCTGCTGACTCTGCACAAACAACAAGTAGCTACTTCTATTTTCTATAATTAACCGGCTTCATAATCTTTCTAGGATTAAAAGACCAACTAATGACCAAAAAAATGGGATTTGGTCAAATCAAAAAGGATTAATTACGTCTAATACTTTGCAAGGTGACAGTAATTATGTTCATCCACTCTGACAAAAAAGGGAATAAAATAATTGGCAAACACTTAATTAAAGGTTACAGCTTTGACGTAATTGTGAAAGACAAGACAATTAAAAGTCCTATTATTCAATCAAGATACACATGGAGTAATTGGTGTGTTTCTCTCTGGAGGGCTGGCAATTGTGGGCTCTGTGATGGGTGGAGACGGTTTGGTAAACATTGAGAGGATAGCAAGAGGCATAGACTGCTACATCTATCTAACCCATCTAGACAAGGTTATTGTGAGGGTTCAAACTTCAGAAGGGCCCAGGAGGGAACTCTACCCCCTCTATAACAGATTATGGTGAGCCCCATAAGAATTGAGAATGTGAAAACCTCCCATTAATGTCAAGGTTATATCAGCGAGACGCCTCAAAAAGTCAATGGGCGTACTCCCATGAGGCTCCTTGTGATCTGCTACCTGGACTTTTCAGACAGCGCTACCTCACAGACATGGAACATTTGGTGGATATAAAAAAGCCAGGTGGGGCTTCAGCGGCCCATGTTGAAACACATATCTGATTTGAAATTCATGATTCATCACCAGAAAATCGGTATGAAAAACTTTGTTCACGAAACTAGGCTAAGAAGGCGGAAAATATTTGATATCCACGTCCAGTAAAAATGTACTCACAATGCTCCATGACTTGACTGAAAAGGGTAGCTCATGCTGAAGTGCCTTAAACTTGCAATCTCTCCAATGGGGGCGACTCATGCTGACGATAGAGAAGGCTAATAGCAGGAGCTAGTGAATTTTAACTCAACAAACAATAACAAATAGCTGTGAGCAAAAATGATAGCAATGCAGAGCCATCTAACATTACTGGGTAGTGTAAACAGGAAAGCAAAACTCCTGCTATCTCAGCTGCCTGCCTGCTGTAGCTAGCCCCGGGGCACGCGATGCATGGCAGGACTTCGGAAGTAGCATACATTCAGCCCGCGATGCTTACTTACAATATTAAAGCAGCTCGTTCAGACAGCGACAGGTTGTCGTTTTGAACCACGGACCCTGCTGTTTGTTGTGTTGCTGATTTCGACAGAGAATCGTTCATGAAGTCAAAAAATATTTAGCGCTCAGAGTGCTGCATTCCTATATGAGTGCTCTGAATAATGAATGTATTCTTTGGTTATGAAAACGTAGCCTCATGTTGTTACAGGCTGCAATGTGGAGTCGCTTGGACGTAACAATTGTCTACCGCTGCCGCAGAAGAGATGAAGAGATGGAACAGGGTAAATTGTAGTGCCTACTGGTGCGCTCCGTGTTTTCATCTTAGAACACCCTTTCAGTGTGAAAGATGGATAATGCCTCATTTGCATATTCAAACATACAATTTCAGAAAACTTAGAATGCAAGAAAGTAATTGTCTTAATATAGGTAATCAACTGGGTAAGTTTCATGGTGATATCTATTAGTTGAATATTTTACTCTGTTTATTTGTAGAGTCTCCTCTTGAATAATACAAATAAAGTAAATGTGTCTTGCTGTATCATAATTCCAGTTAAATGTATTGTTCAGTGAACTTGTATTGATATGTTTAGTATAAACAGTAACTATGTAAAACAAAAAAAAAAAAAAAAAGAAGAAAAACATGCATTTCTCTCAAATTGTAATAATATATTAACAGAATTTCTAGGAAACAAGGTTGGACAGATGAGGCGCAGGCGCTAAGACAAAATGTAACATTTTACACCAATTTTGGTTTGAATCTTCTGTTGTGTATTTTGTTGAAATCCCTTGTCCATGCTGCCGTGTAATGATTATAACATCACCTAGACAGATGTAGCAGACAGACAGTCCTAAACATGGACAACAACCTTACAGTCTGAATCCCTCCAAACTCATAAAACTCAAAAAGTCTTACTCTCCACTGAAGTGCATGTAAGAGGCCATGACTTCTTGTCTGTGGTATCTAGGTCAGTCTTAATCAAACGTCAGACTCTCAACCCAAATGACTGATACAGAGAGCAGCCATCACTCACGAATGCCTCCTTATGGCTCGCTCTCAGACTCAATCTCTCTTTCTCCCTGTCCAATCTAATGGACAGTAGCCTGAATCTCTCCTCAGGTGTGCCAGCCAAGGTAATATTCCTCAGGTACCCTTTAATTACCTATCATTTAGTATTCATGGCCCAGGTATTCATCACCACTTTGCTCATTGCTCACTGGCTGAAGGATGAGGATTTTCTTCAACAGTATGCGCCTCCCAAATGGAATTACCCTCCCCAAGAAGAAAGGGGCGAGGAAAATGAAAGATTTTCCCGGAAAGACAAGAGGAGAGGAGCTTCTGCTGATGAATGACAATGAAGCTGACTTGATACGCCATCTCAGAAAAGTTTTAAATAGGTCGCAATAAGGCTTCGCTGTGCCCATTGAGAGGAATGCATTTCTTATCAATTCTGGCAGTGGTGCCTTGTATCCATAGTATTGTTCGTTTCTCTACATGACATCACTTAGCAATGACCCTTAACATAATAGCACAGTGTAGAGCTGGATCCTTTACTGTCTTAGCCCCCCAGAGCTGTTCATCTTTGACTGGCTCTGCAGCCGTCAAGTTCTTCATTAAGAAGTTACATTTGTTCATTTACATTGTCAAAAACACTCATTGTTTGGTCAGCTATCCTCTGTAAACAGAATGTAACATTGTTTTTTTGTCCAATCGTACCAGAGTCACATTTAATTTGCTAAATTATCTGATCTCAGTGAGCCAGTATTCTTTATCATAGAGAATTACATTCAAACAAAATATTGTGAAAACATTTTCAGCGTAGCTAGTGCTCAAAAACACAGTTATCATGTGAACTGGAACACACTTAGATATGAAATCCTACTGTGGTTACTACGGTAATTGTGCATCAAAAGAACAGCAAGCTGTATCCATGTGTTTTAATGCGGAAAATATCTGAGCGTGAAATCCACAGCTTCATGGATGTAGCAGAAAGCCTTTGTTCAACTGGATTTGCCTTGAAGGAATGAACAATCTAATCAAAGCTTGTTCCCCCTGAAGAATACTGTTAATGAGTTGCAGCATTCTCAACATTTTTTCTTGTGGGTCTATATTCTCATAAATCTTAATGTCTTATCACCAACAAAAAGCTGGAAAATGTTGTAAAGATGGACAGCGTCAGTGTGCAGTTGGCGTAACACATAATGAAACTATCACTGATATACATTATTTAGAAAGCTGACATTTAATGGTGCAAACATTTTGGGATTTACATATTTCAGATGGAAATTAGCAGTGATTGTGGGGACACGGCCGATGCTGTTGCTGTAGCAGCATTTTGAGACTCTGATTGAACAGTTTGACACGCGCTGCCACTCCTCTGCTACCCCCATGCCAGTCCAAGGAACTACACAACAGATGGAAATGGGGATAACAATAATTATGCTAATGTTTTTTTTTGTAGAACCATTTTCCACTTCGGATTCCAGAAAATGTTGCTATGTCCATTGCTGATCTGACAGCCAAGACAGCCAGGAGTGCTGGTCCCTGCTGGTATCAAACCCACAAAGTTATGTTTACCACTCTGACACATTAACCATGACACTTGGGACAAGTAGTCTGCAATTTATTTTCATTAAACTATTAAGCCATGATAAAAAAGGCTTGATAATCTCCCTCCTCTTCAATCTTGCTAGTCAGACTGCTCTTCCTATCAAGAAATGGATTCCATGAAGAGAATATTTGGCATTAGTCATATGGCAGAATGCAAAAGAGAAGAAAATACATCCAGGGAAATAAAACAACATGGCCAAACAATGTTAATCAAAATTGCATTCATTTTGTGGGTTCACAGGGGTCCATTTTAGCTGTCCTTTAATGTGTCTTAAAAGTGTTTTTTACCAAGATTGGCAGTAAGAGTGAAGAGCGGCATGCAAATAGCAAAATGTCTAAAAGCATTAGGGGAAAGAAAAAATAAAAACAAAAAAAATGGATTGGAGGACATTGGAAGAGAAACACATCATTAAAAACCCAGTGTTCAAGCTACTAAGGTGGATGAGATGGTTAAAGCTTGACTAAATTAAAGCTTTCACTAAAATCCTTGAATCAGATTCCTTTTTGTACTACAAAGAGTCAGAACCCTGAGAATTACCAAACAATTCTGCAGTTCTTTGCGGCTTTTACCTAGTTGTTTTGGTTTTCTTGCAAGCTTGAGTCTCATGGCTCTCACCAGCTCTTCTTATAAAACCGTTGGCAATCATTTTTGGCTTTGTAGACATAACAATCATACTTAGCTGGTAAATAATGTCAAAAATATTGCAGCGAAAGACACTTCTTTTCTTTTCGGTTTGCCTTGCCATCTACTTTCTACTTTCTCTTGAGTTTGTGGAGACCAAACAAGAGTGAATATTGAACCAGATACATGACTAAAATGGGATGATGAAGCTCCATATATGTTGTATGTGTAGTAGGCAACTGTATGCTAACACGTTAGTAATATGCTTATATATTTAGGTTACGTTCTTCTTTTCTGGGCTGTAGTGGTCAACAATTGCAAATACATTGTCAGCGCCCTCTGGTGGACAAACTATATACTGCTGTCAGCATTTCAAAAAACACCTCCAGCATATCTTTGTGCTGCAATTTCTTGTTATCTAATTATACCAGCCTGTTTTGGGGTTCAATTTCAGGCATACACATTTTTTAAGTATTTATTTATTCATGCATAATGTCTGTTGTGCCATGAGCTTGAGTTGAAGGAAATTGGCCCAACTTGTGCATAGGAACTCTGCTTTAAAAGGGCCCTTTCACTTTTGTTTTCCTCATAACAAGTAGTTCAATTCCAACCTATAGTTCAATAACATAAACAGAACATGAAAATGTCTGTTCAGCCACAGCCCCATAAGAACCATTCCCAGCTCCACAAGAAAAAAAAAGGCTTTCAGCAGAGGGGAGAGAGAGCATTGAAGCCACTCAAAATCCTGAAAATGAAAAGAAAAAGAAAATCTGACTGCACTGTGAAGTAAAAACAAACAAGTTGTTGTCTCTATTTTTCTTACATGTTGACAAGTGCAGAAGCAGCGGCAACATGTTTCATTTGACGCTGCCTGAAGAAGACCAAAAGAACTGAAATATCCGGCTGCCGCTTTTCGTATTTGCAGTCTGCACAAGTCATTTAATTGTGTGCAACTAAAACATACTTAACCCTTTATTTGCTCTATTCGAATGTGGCTTTCTTAATCGTAGAATAGCAACTGTTGAACAAGTTGCCGTTGTTTTTTTCTGATGGATCAAAGATAAGTCTCAGTGCTCACCTTCACCAACTCTCTGAAAATGAAGAAAGTCCTTTTACAATTCTGCAAATCCTTTGTTTTTTGTTTTTTTTTACACAATTGGAGCAATAGCAGATGGTTGCCAATGTATATATAGGAGGCCTGTACGTTTGTTGAGCCTGCACTGGAGGTCCCTACAATACCAGGACAAGGGAGAAAACCCATCAAAGCTAAGGCTAGGGTAATGGTAGATAACTCCGTCCCATGTTTCTCTCTGCGGTCTTTGCTTTGCCCATGTGACTACACATCTCTCTGAAGCTAATAGATATAATATCTCTTGACACAATCTCCATTCAAAATGAGGACTCTATCCCTGCTGTGTGCTTTTCGTTGTTTAAAGGATGGGGCCAGCATATCTTGACAGTGAAACACTTTGTGCGGCCACAGGGATTCAACAGAGACATGGATTCACTGTGCGCTGATAAACAAGGTTCATAGGAAAACCTGAGAAGGACTCAACCCACATTATGCCCATAACAAAACTGCATTTGGTGTAGGTTTAAGACGTACATCTATTAGACCTAACATCCCACAGCCAGAACTACCCAGGTCTATTGTCTGCACCTTCGATGCCACCTCATTTCTGGGTCTGGTCAGGTACATCATCTGATTGGACTCAACTCAACAAACACCCCCAAAAAATAGTGATGTCAGCAACACATGCTAGATCTTGAGTCAGACAATGAAAAGGAAAAACATTACACACTTGGCAGTGGCCTCTATGATATAATTATGAACATGTTTCTTGTGCCTTTGTGTTTTCTTCCTTTTTTAAAAGTTTTTTAATAATTGAATATTCGCACCGTTTGCTTGCGCCTTTTCAAGTTGCAATGTGTTGGATAATGATAAACATCAAGCAACGACTTTGGTTGGCGCTATTTTCCATGTCCTACCTGCTTTCCTTTTCAGGATGAGAAATCATGGTTATTGCATTTTCTTTTTTTGATAGAAAGTTTTTAATTGCACAGCCTGGTCTCACTCCCGGGGTATGAAACACCGACACCTTAGTGGTTTTGCCGGTGACACCTAACCGCCACGTCAACCACGCGCAAGCATTCTGCGACAAAATATGACGAGTGCTGGGATCACATTGACTTGCGAGGTATCACACTCATCCACCAAATTTGAATAAATAAGGTGAAGGATATCACACAACGTCACATGGACCAAGCTTTTGTCACAACGTGCCACATCTGGCTGTTTGTCAAACGTCACCCCAAATAGCCTTTTCTTTACCCAGCAACAGATGCATGGAGAAGACACATTTTTTTCTGAGAGTGTTTGGGTTGCACCCAGCACCAGATGAGAGTCCCCACTGACAGAGATTACAGAAACCAGATGAAGTAAAGCTTCAAGCTGTCTCCAGGCTTTGCACAGAAGACAACAAGGGACAACATGCTGCATGCCACCTTGTTGTTCCTTTTGTGCTGTAAACGCTCGATGCTGCGAGAACAGATGAAGAATGTACGCCTGTTAAAACTCTACAATGAACCTCTGTGGCTGGCTGTTTAGATTTGTTTTAATTATAATGCAGCTGGGGGCTGAGTTCAGAGAGGGATTCCTCCAGGGTTACTTCCTGTCAGCCTTAATACCCGTTAGAGACTTGTTCACTGATGTTTACTTCCAGCAAGTTTCAGCGAGTGTTTTCAGGATATTCTTAGTAGTAGTAGTAGTGAAACTGTCCAAAATGTAAATAAGTAGATGCCATTTTATGTGTCTGTCCGTGAGCACAATAAAGTTATCCTAACTGCTTGTTAGCAGTGTAAATTAAGGCACTGTAATCCTTAATTGCAAGAAAGTTAAATGTAAGTAGGCCATAATTATCTGCTACTGCACTGCACCTGTGTTGCATTACACTTGAAAGGCTCATTCAGTAATTTTGTGAGCATTAAAAATGTCAAAAAAAATTCAACCAAATCCCTGTTAGGAAAGTAACCTTCCGCTCTGTATGAGCAAACGTAAAGCCTATTTTCTTTATGAAAGATAATTTTTTTATCCATGGTACCAAGTATGCGTGTCACCACATGAGTGCTGGGATTTCTCCTGATCAATCTGAAGGTGAAAAGTAATTCAAATCGAGGTGTGTTGAGCTTGTGTCATACAGTACTCTGTGTATTTTAGCAGTTCTCCTATAAATAGTGAGTTGAAAGACTGAAACGTTGACACCACACAATAACTATCCTCATGTAATTATTATTAGGGGTGTAAATCCCAAAATACCTCACCATACGATCTTATATCCATTCTTTGGACAACGCTACGATATTTGCCGACATCACACAAGTCTGCCATGATACAATTTGGATTCGCTAAAATTCACAGGCCTGCGATCGATACAAGATGATATCAAAATATCCATTTAACATGCAACATCAGTTACATTCATATCGACTCGCAAAAAGAAACTAAAATATGATTTGACAATATTTTTTTATTGAGCCCCTTCAGTCTTTTAAATGAACAATAGTCTTCTTTCTTTTTAATAAAAAGATAAAGATAGACCTCCTGTTGTTCACTATAAAGCAAAAGCAAAACGTGCGCTAGGACAGAAATGGTGACACAGACGTGACATGGGAATTTCAAAATAAAGGCGTATCTTTAAGCTGATGATCCCTATCGATGTTTTCACTTTGCATCAATGCTATCGGGTCGTTGGATCATTGAATCATTGAATTGATACATCGATAGGGATTGATGTATCGATACGTCCTTAAATATAATGGCTCAAAAGGCCCTAGTATGTATGGTGCAGGCTGACATCACCAAGACTTTCCAATGAGTAAGTTCTGGACCAGAACTAAAACAACAATACATTACCTTTGAATAAATAAAAGACCTGTCAACTGGGCATTTAATGCTCTCACGCTTAATCAGCAACCTCCATAGGTGCATGAGAGTTGAACATATTTTAGCGTGGATCATAAAAAAAAAAACACACTGAACAACTTCTGAAACAAATTAATATGGGGTGAGGTCTGGAAAAGATGCACTGGAAAATCTCAGGCAGGAGAGGAAAGGCAGTAAATCAGAATGTATAATAGCTTTCTTGTGGTTGGTTCTCTCTCTCTCTCCCTCTCTCTGCTTTCTTTTTTTTTTTCTTTTACTAATAATTCCACAGCCTTTTTGTAAAGCCCTTAATGTCAAATAAAAACTATATTATAAAATTGAATGAGGCATTTAATAGAGTCTGGAGCTGCAGGAGCACGCTGGCCCAACATGATTTCTGGGGTGAATTCTAATAAGAAATAGATCCTCAGAATGCTTGCTGAGTGGGAGAGAGGGAGAGAGAGAGAGAGGACGAGGGAGGGAGACAGTGAGGAAGAGAAAGTGACTTCAATAAGAATGTGAGTTCACTGACAGCATTAGCTGTGCCGAGCCTGTTGTGTTCCTCTCCTACATGTGAATACTACATTTGCACTTTTCCGCATCCTCTGTGCTTTGCTGTGAAATTGTATGGAAACCCTGCATATTTGACCTTGTTTAAAATGTTTAAAGCTTGCACATGTCTAACCATATTTTAGAAAAAGACAGTAAGAATCATGCAAATAGGAGGGGGGGCGTCCCTTGACTCAAGTCTTCATATCCTCACTTATAAAGCATGCATTTGAGGATTATTTACTGACTTGCTTGAGCACTTACTCGATTCTCATGGATATTCTTCACTCACTTCTGATTCAATATCAACTTGGCAAAACTCTGCCCTGCCACTGCTGCTGAAGTTTATCAGATCAATGGCACACCCGGCGAAATTGATTGGGATACGAATCGAAAGGAAGAGCCTATGCTCAGAATTCAATCAGAATCAAGAGCTACTTCAGCAGAGTCTCACTTAGGATTGATCTGCCGATATGAGGTGTGGACAGCAACACTGACAAGCAGGTACACCTTTGGGCCTATGAGGGAATCAACATCGATATTGTATTCGCGGTAAACATAATGTGATTTATCAATCGCATTTCAAATTCTTGGGGCCATTTTAGTTAGCCCTGCTGTGAAAGAAGGACTCCTGAAGAGACCTCTGAAGGGTAAAACTTCAAACTCCTGTCTTTCTGAATAAAACGCCCTTTCCACTCTATGTTGCAGGCAGACTATTATCTATGACATATGTACAATGGCTGCGGCAGAAGAGTGCACGGTGCCCTTCAGTTGAGTTATAGTTGCCATCTAAATGTATAATAGGTGACTTAAAGTGATGATTAGGCCTTGTTCCAGGTTTTTTCTTTTCTTTTTGCAACACGTTACACTCACATGTCATTTTGCAGCGTCTAAGTGCGGCCTACGGCAGGCCCTCGCAGCCACCCCGGGTTCCTGTAAATTGCTGTGAAGATAAAGCTGTTGCCTGGGAGCCAGACAGGACAGTAATTCTCCACTCCACTCCTATTATGGGCTTTTCATTTCTTCCATTTACTTCATACCAACTGAATGGGACTAAACTCTTCATCATCCTCTCCACTGTTACCATCTGCCTGCATACCTGCCCGGCCGAAGAATGGGTGCCATCCGACAAATACCAAAGCTCAGTCAAGCTTTAAGGAAAAATAACAAAGGCTGATTGAAACTTTATTATGTCTATTGTCTTCACCTACTGGAGCAAACAAAAGCTCTCTGCCGCCGTAAATGACCTCCCTGCACAAACCAAATTGGAGCATCACACCAAAATGTGAAACTAATCCTGAATTCATGAGATTAAAGAAGTTGTGCTCGGTGGCGTTAGAGGGAGAAATAATAATCTGGCAGACACACTCCATTTCATTTCCTGGATGCAGGCATGCAAATGAGGCTCATTTGTATAATCTTTTCAAATGAAAAACAGATAATCAAATACCATCAGAATCCATTAATATTCAATTAGGTGTCGCTTATGCAAAGTCATGCAGTTGAAGGAATTCAAAGAGATGGCGAGTAGACCTCTCTGAGAAGAGAAGACAGATTGGCATACACAACATTTCCTAGCTTCTAGTGTTGTGACTAGGCTGGGTGACTGGGCGCCATGCTTTTACTGTCTATGACCGCATTAGTAATGCTCCTTCAAGTCTCCTTCAGTGAATTAATGTTTTCTCTACCAACAGTGCATACCGTATAGCATGGACCAATGCCACATACTGTACCACAACATTTATAGTCTCTAAGCTAAGTCTGACCTGAATGTGCCTTCACACAAACACTAAGAAATACTCCCCTATCATGACTACATCATCCAGCCTTCTTTAAAAGCTGTTTCTAACAGAGTACTGTGGGTTAGGAGTTTCACATATTGATCCCCCAAACAGAAAAAGGTGTTTGTCCAAACGAGGATTTCAGAAAGGGCACGTTACTGTTCCCCACATACAGAGCCTGTGTTACTGAGCCAGAAACATGGAAAGGTACCATCAGGTCACTGAGCATTATAAGTTTAATATTAGTACATTTTATCAAATGATCGAATATTTTCTAGTTTTTATTTACATTTTTTATGAATATGGCAGTGGTGGGATCTATTGGCTTTTCTATCCAACGGTTTTAATTGCACAAAGTTATATCCTATTCAAGATACTTGGTTAATGTTGAAGCTGCTTGTGACCAAAAAGTTACGCAATGACTTTAATGTGAAAAGATTGTAGAATGCTAAAATTATCAGCACAAAAAACTGTCTTTGATGAGTTCACATGTATCTATGTTTTCTCACTAATTTCCTCAAATGTTACTCTGATACCTGTTCAATACGTTGTCCATTCATCTTTCAATGTTGCTTCTTAACTTGTGATGAGGGCCAAGCCATGGAAGAAACATTTGGAGTCGATCTTCTGACTTTCCGTAACGTGGAAACAACAAGGAATGCTAAAAAGACATGTTGTATTTTATTCCTCGGAGCATTTCAAACAGATACCTACGTGTTGTTTAGAGTTGTTGTTCTGACTTTAGGGGGCGTTCACAACGTGAAGGCAGCACAAAATGCCCTATCTCGCAATCTTAGCGAATGTGAAACATCATTCGTATGCATGCCCCCGTGATTTTTGGATCCGCTCCAAAATGTAATTGCTTCCCCCTTGGCTTATTGCTACACCCTTCCACCAGGTGTCATGACATCAGGCCAGTGAGTTTTTTTCTGTAATCCTGCTGACAGACAAACTAGGCTGAAAAGCACAACCTCTTTTAGGTAATAACACACAATTCACATTTAGGAAAGGTAGGATTTGAAACACTTTAGATCAGATCAAACACATTCTGAGAGTTTATACATGAAAATATTATGATCATAGCATCAAATACCTTTTCAAGATCCAGACAAAATGCTTCCCGCTGTTTATTCAAGTTCGGGATAATTCAGATGGAAGCTTGTGCCTGTGATAATCCTCTCCACCACATGCCAGTTTATGCACTTTGTCTCATCCCTGCAATTCTACATAATGATCTTTGGGTTAAAACAAAGCCGACCCAGCCCAGATGTGGTGCTGACTTGACCCATGCAGTCAGCCTCGTCGCAGCTCCTCGGCTGAATACTAATGTACACCTGCTAATGGCTGCGCAGGCTAAATAGATGTCTTGTATCCATTCAGAGTCAGATCCTGTGGTCCCTCGTATCTGCTCTCTTTAACCCATGTTCTCCCTTCAGACATCGTATCAAAAAGCTGGGATAGTTTGACTTCAATCATTCATCCACTTCCTTCACACTTAGCGTTGAGCTCAGAGCTGGAGATTGAGGCAAACATTCAGATGATTAGCAATACTCCGTGTGTGCTATGTTACCAACATTTTGAACACGTATACGTAACTGTGGGAATTAGTTCGAAGTGTCTCTCCCACATTCCCACAATTTCTTCCCCTTGTCTCTTTTTCAAGTTAGAAATCCTCTTAAGAGAGGTTTTCCAAAATAACATTATCTTCAAACAAACATTTCACTTTTAATCATTGCATTTTTCTCCCTTATACAATTCACCGTGGTATTGCAGGCCCTTTTGAAGCTGTTCTTTTTCTGAGTGTCCGCTGGGATTTGCTCCCCTGTGGCCTCTCTGCTTACACCAAAGCCTCTCTTTTCAAACCCAGCTTTGAGTAAAGAAGGAAAATGGGGAAAAAAAGAAACCTCATAGGGAAATAGGTGGTGAACTGATGAACAATTCACTGGTGCATACCTGACAGGAATAGCGATTGTATCACCTTGTCTGTTCTCAGTAACACAGAAATATGATTTCTCACTGGACACTCACATGTCAGTCAAGAAGTTGGGCAGATAATACTCACACACAAATACACACTTACACACACTCGCTTCATTACACACATTCATGCAGGCTTTCATGACCCAGCAAGGAAGGACTATGGGAAAAAACCTTTCAATCTGCCTGTGACAATGTATTGTTATCTCAGAAACCCTCAAGGGCTCTTCTGAAAATAAAGTGATTTTATTTTAATTTTTTTATAAACAATTATGTCAACTGTTTATCTCTCTCAGGCCATTTCTCATATTTAGAGATCCGGTCTATCCGCCTTCTGTCAGTCAGGCCTCGTCTCTCATTTTCATTTTCTTCTCATTTCTCTTTTCACCTGTTTTGAGTCACTTACCCAGGTTACGAAAGGAGTTTTGGAGTTTCCTTGTTATGTATTTTCTAATGCTAATGAAAATGCTAGCTGCCGTTCACCAATAGAAAATAGGGATACTTTGGCATGTCAATACCTTATCTAGGTTACTGCCAGTTAAACACAAATATGAATATGATAAACAATGTAATGATCTGCATGGCAAAATAGAGTTTGACATCTGATTCCAGCAGCGCATGGACTGTATTGTCACGCTTACCTTCTTTTACTGGTGATTAGATGAAGAAGCCAAAACCAACAGAGTGGTAAATGCAGCAGAATCCAGGCAGATAGAAACAAACCTGGGTTTAATATATAGAAACAAACCTGGGTTTAATTTATAGAAACAAACCTGGGTTTAA
>CALSBV010010478.1:6925449-6968427 GCA_943590825.1 Bovichtus diacanthus
ATAGAAACAAACCTGGGTTTAATTTATAGAAACAAACCTGGGTTTAATTTATAGAAACATAATTGGGTTTAATTTATAGAAACATAATTGGGTTTAATTTATAGAAACATAATTGGGTTTAATTTATAGATCCTAACTGAGCTTATACATAACATGAGAGGGTGGCTGAGATGTTGAGGGGTTTAAGACAAATCTGCTTTGACTCAAAGGAACCAGAATGATGTTAGAATCATGTATACAAGGAGATGAATAATCAGGTTTCTTTTGACAAAAAAAAGAAAAAAAAAGTCCACACATTTGTTTTTCCTAAATCTTTCAACCATACCTAATTTTCTTCATCAGCAATTTTCTGATGAAAGGGACCTGAAGTTAAAGCAGTCATATCCCAAGTATGATTAAAACCAGGATAACACTCATCCAGGATATTCATGTAAATGTAATCACAAGGATGTAGAGCAGAAAACACGGCGTTAGTTAAAAAAATATGTCTATTAGCTTATTTGTTAAGTAAGTTGTGTTAATATTTTTCTAAAAACTCTCAGTAAATAATATGTGTCATAGTCAACCATAGACATTTACATAATGTCTAGTTAGAAAGAAATGGTCCTTGTTTTTTCAAACAAAACACTTGATTTGACAATATCAGCAGCCCTACTTTCTTTGGCTTTATTTTGACCACAGAAGATAATGACTGTAATAGGCCAGAAGGATTCATGCTTAAATTATCCACCAACACGTTAGTTTGATTTATAAATACATGATGTATAAGAATGTTCAGACAGCAGTAAAAAAGGCTTCAGAGGAAGGGGAAACCGCAACCTGGAAATGAATTGACAACCATGTAAAAGTCTAACGCATGACGGATCGTATCAATTGAATAAAACAGGAATGAAAAGCGCTGTTTAGCTATTATGCAATTTGTAATCTCTATTTACAGTATAGCATTCCGTTTGTCTATATTTATTTTTCTCTGGATTTATCCTGGAGAGATATGTAAAACCAATTGAACAGAACCCTTCCCACGCCACCACAATGAAACATCATCTTTTGCCGCTTGAATCATATCACATTATGACTGTAATTGTGTGTTCATTAATAATATTTAAATGTGAATCTATGAATACAATTCCAGTACTGTTACAAAATTACTGATATGCCAAAGCATACAGTACACCTGAAACTATATTAAATTACTGAGTAAGAGGTGAAAAGTTCATTCATTGGGATGTTCATTTGTACATATACTATATAAAATATTCAAAGACCACCTTGGTGTTATGGTGAAATGCAGAATTTTATTTAAACTAGGGCCTATTAGGCATTTAAACTGAGAAAATGAATGAACAACTGAGCTCTCTTCTTCTAGCCTACTTTGTTAAATTCAAAACAAAAGTTTTGACTGAACAGTGTTAAAGTAATACATTGACATTTTTTGGAAATACGATTATTGGCTTTCTTGCATGGAATTAGATGAGAGGATGGATACCACCCTCATAACTGTGAGTCAAAGCCTGCAGCCTATTGGCTAAACTCAGCATGATGACTGGAAACAGGGGGAATGTGAATCGGTTATGTGTCATTAAAACCACAACTTGTTTTTTAGATTTAGATCATTGTACGAATAAAACAGCAGACTTCTTTCACGGTCTGATGGATCCATGGCGAGCTGTTGACTCCAGTTTCGAGTCTGTTTCAAAAAATTTTTTAAATCATGCATCTAGGTTCGTATTAAAAACCGCAGAATTAAACAGATGAAGACACAGCACACCAAAGGCCATGTAAAGACACACACGCATGTGAAATCGATGAGCCATTGGCATTTACTGGACAATCACGCACAGCCCTGCACAAAAGAGCAGCATTGCAAATCCTAAGTGAACAGTATCACCTGATAACATCTGATTAAGAAAACACCCCCGAACACTTGATATTGTTCCATGTCCAGTTCACATTTCCTATTAGACAATAGAGCATTAATGTGAGAGTGACACGGGCCAATAGAATCCGACGACTAAAGCTTTACCCGGGAGGGCACATAAAACAGTGACCTACCACAGTGTTTGAATAGAGCAAAGAATAGTATCGTCCGATCCATAAATCATAACTTCAAAAGCGCTGACAGCTGATAAGGGCCAGCACAATGGCTAGATTAGAGGCATGATTGGACACATCCCTAGGACGTGTAGTGTTTAAAATCTCCTCACTGCCTGTAATTCTGCTCCTCTCTACCCCAACCCTGTAACAACAGACCCTTGATAATGTTATTGCTCATGGTTCATGACCAGGGAAGATAAGAGAAATAGGTTTCTTTAAGCCCTGCACAGGCTTAACCTATGACTCTACTTATAGCAAGCCCCAAAGACCCAGACAACCCTGTTAGCTTTAGTTTTGTACAATACCTCAATACAGTACGTGACAGAATTTAATACTACCACTATACTGTATGTGATGTGTGCAGGAATGAAAACATTTACTACTTATGCAAATACATATCCACTGTTTGAAAGGCAAAATGCAATCCAGGCAAGCCATTCAGCAGCATCATTACCCGCAACCTCAGGTGTAATGTGATACTTTGAACATTTTTTGGTTGGCGAAACCTCTGATAATAGTTGATTTATTAATGTTTCTTTATAGTATTCTTTCACAATTTTATTTTATTTTTTTCTATACTATATGTATGTCCCTTGACATTCTCAGTATAACTTATTTCTTTTTTCTCTTACTATGTTTATTGTTGCGCAACAAAGCACCAAGGCAAATTCCTTGCATGTAAAAACCTACATGGCAATAAACCGGATTATGATTTTAATCAATATTACTTAATGAAATAGTAATATTAAACAATATTGTAACTGCGAGTAAGTCTGAGACTACAGGTATTTCACATTCTTACAATGGAAAGTTATTCACAATCTATATGAGGTAATATAATGCTAACAATATCTTAAAAACAGAGAGGATTTTTTTGACATGTACATATCTGTAGCTGAAATTACACAGTCTGAATCTTCTGGAATGTTAAACAATACTGTAACCGCAAGTAAGTCTGAGACTACAGGTATTTCACATTCTTACAATGGAAAGTTATTCACAATCTATATGAGGTAATATGATGCTAACAATATCTTAAAAACAGAGGATTTTTTTTGACATGTACATATCTGTAACTGAAATTACACAGGCTGCATCTTCTGAAACTAAAAAAGTTGGGATTCAGAACACCATCTTACACACCAACACAACATTTGCCAAAGCACAGTATCTGACATAACCCTCCCACAAGAGAAACATAGCTTGGGTATAAAGAGAACAGTGGGATGGGGGATCTGACAACAGCTATACCATTGGGGTTGTAAAATGGGCACCTCCCATCACAGATGTTTAATTGAATTCAGCCCTCAGCATCTCCAGCAGGATCAACCATAAATTCCGGTATCTCGGAAACACCCTCCCCTATACCTGCTCTCTCTTCTAATTAAACCCACACACACCATCTCTATTCTTACATTCTGCACAGACGCTGCACCTATATTTAGACTAATACTCAGCCCACAACATTTCAGTGCTTTATAAATTCTGCCTTGGTTTCCTTTCTATTGTTAACATTATCGAGCAAGTAAATTGACACTCATAGTTTGAACATACTTTTCGGTTTGGGGACCATAACATGCATTGTGTCCAGTGATATGAGCTCAACCTCTACACTTTTCATATTGCTGTAAACCTATTGGATTGCATCCATTACCCCTATCACCATATTATTATTATTGTATTTGGAATGGTCAAATGTATTTATCAAGGCAAGTAAAAACATGTTTTAATGTGCTTTGCGAGTGCATTTGTATCTGCACGATGATAATTCACAAAATGTATGTCAGGGGCGTGACCTATGACTATCACCAGACTGAACTTTGATACTGCGCACCTCTCCAATCGAGAGGGATGTGGTAATGTTCCTGAAGCTGCTTGATAAGTGCCAAAAACGCAAGAAGAATGACTTCTGCACTCTGGCAGTTCAATAACAACAACAGTGGTTTCGTTAGGTAGCAGCTACCCATGACAAGACAAACACATGGACAATTGGAATGGATCGACTACAAGCGTGACAAAACTTTATCTTCTTCACATGGGCTCCTCACCCATTCAGATCAGCAGATTCAGCAAATAATATCTGTTGGACTGTGACAGGATGCAATCCTCAGTCTCCCGCATAAAGGTTGGATGCATTACATGCACATCAACCACCTCAACCTACAATATCTAACTTTTTGCATTGCTACGTAAAGGGCACACTACCTCCTGCATTTGCACTGAATGCATATAGTGTGTTGTCGAATCGTCCAATGTGAGCGTAATTCCAAGGGATACTTCCTGTGAGTTGAGTGCCTTGCTCAAGGTCAATTTCGAAGTACTTGTTGAAGGGAACTACCCTTTCCAATTACATTCAATAGCCAGCTCTCAAAACTCTAAGCTAGAAGATATGCTATATATTTCAAAACAACAGTCTGAAGGTAGAACAGGTATAGCACTTCCCAATCATAAAAGCAGAAGGTTGTGTCCAACATGTATTGACAGAAACACTGATGCAAAGCATTTTCTGTGGCACTAGTTGCCATAACCAAACATAGCATCGAATGCAGCTATTCTTAGGGCTATGACTGTGGATGCAAAAGTAGAAATGTGTCTGATGCTAGAGGATAACAGGGCTGCCTCTCAAAACTACTCATCGTGAATCATGACAAATTAAAAATTTCCATTCAGTCCACAAGAGCAGAGAAAAATTATTAGAGTCTTCATTTCGAGAGGCCTCTGAAAATGGGTTGAACAATTGATAATGGTAATGCAGTCTTCAAACCTGTGAGTGAGTTGCGGGCTGAAGGTTAAATATGATCAGTGAAATTGAATCTGACAAAGCTACATTACAATCCATCTTGGGATATTAAACATTTCAAATTTTCTGAATTAAGGACTAATAAGGCTGCTGAGATGAGTGCGAGATGGATGGTCTTGGTTAACAATCGCAAAACAGATCTGATGAGGGTAAATGGCATCAGAGTTGACATGTGATATTGTTGAGGGGGAGAAATGAATTCTTAAATTATTTTGCATCCCATGAGATTGAGACTGCTACTTTTCAGAGCATTTGTAATGAAAACTGAGAAAACTTATTGATTTTGGTTGTATAAACTAAACTTGCTGCTTTTTCTTAATCGTATAGTCACTGTGGGATCATTTTAATGGGCCAGCCCTTGTATCTGTCGCCTTTGGTAATGGTTATCAGGAGATTACACACAGAGCTGTCCTTAATTGTGTAAATTACATTAATTACCTGGTTTATGGCTGCTGGGTGCTCTGCTGTCCACGTAAGAGAATTTACGTGATGTTTTGAATAAATATATAGGGAAACAAATACATCAAACACTGTTGACTGTTGGCTAAATCCTAAACAGTGATTGTCCGATCAGAGATTTGCAACCATAACTAGGCACGGCAGGCGCGTAAAGATTTGGATTTTTGCACACGCCAAAACAGTGTGCATGGGACTGTAGCATGAGTTAGAATAATTTTTTTCAGAGTTTTGAATGTGCTGTCTTTTTTAGCCTTTAAAAAAACTAAAATACAAGTGTAAGAAATGGAAGAATTTTGCCAAAATCATCATCAAATACTTTCCTCTTGTATAAGTGAAGCATATTATTAAATAAATACAAACAGTAGCATAATAGACCTTTTTTACAGCAGACATTTTGACTTGTCACACTGGTGGAACCACTAACATTAACAATAATCATGTTCCATTAAATTCCGCTGGAAGTATCTCTAGTGAGAGATATATCACCAAACCCTGGAACCGGCAAGCCTAAATTGAATACGGCAATCTTTAATGTTATCAATTCCAACTGGGCTTTTGTCAAAATGCATGGAATGAAAAAGTTGTAGGCCTATTGTAGCTGTGTTGCTTGTCCAAGTATGTCTAAGCATGCAAAGCCATCCAAGGGTTATGTCATGACATTTTAATTGCTAATACTTTTTTATAACCCTGTCAAGTTAAGTAGCTCCACCCCACAATAAGCAAACAATGCTGCGTCTTTATTCCCATGTATTCTGCATTCATCAACTGGTGAGGATTGTGACTGCATGCTGGATATGCTGTTCTAGTCTTTGTCTTTAGCATTAGCATATTATGTATGTATTCAACATGGGCATATTTAAGACCCATACATGGATCTCGTTTTGAAACGAATAAGCTGTAAGTCAACTCAGTTTTTTTTTAGCATTCTCTAGGTACAGCTTGTAAAATCTCCTAGCAACAGTCATTTCAGCAAACAAAGTCCATTGCAGTCAGCTAGAAATTATGAGCCAGTTTTTCTTTTTTTTTTTATATCCGTGTGAAATGATGGACCCGTTGTCTAAGAAATGATTTCCAATTTTGAGTGGTAATTCTGCCACTGTTAACATTGTAAACAGTATGTGTCGTGCTAAAATGGAAAGCTTGACAAGTGCATTAAAAGTAACCAAGGGGGGTGTGGTTTAGTGAATGGTCAGTTTATTAATGGTGTGTGCTCACATTGGTATTCCAGTAAAAAAAAAAAAAAACAGTTTGGTCAAGTCATCTTGAAAAAGAAACCCGTTTACAAAGTTGGCAACACAAAAAAGTTTAACTAAGTGTGTGTGTGTGTGTGTGTGTGTGTGTGTGTGTGTGTGTATGTGTGTGTGTGTGTGTGTGTGTGTGTGTGTGTGTCTTTGTATGTGTCTGTGTATGCTGGATGTTGGGGGAATAGCTGTTTATGAGAGGATCTTGACGATTTATTCCAGACAGCTGCATCGTTGACAGGCCATCATTAGCAGAGTGATTCCTCAGGTTGTTTCATTCCCCAGTGGCCAAGACAAACTGCACAAGATCTTAATTGCTGGTATGAATAAAAGTTCATTTTCCAAGGGGTGGTATCATTATAAATGCAGTATAAAAGATTACTAGGAAGATGAATATGTCAAGTACTGTTCTCGCACACTCCTGCAATAAAGAGGCTAATAAACCTGGGATGGGCCAGAGGGTTATTCGGGGACAATAGAGAAGATAAATGCTGTTTATCTCCAATTACATTACATTCTTATGACTGTCTAAGTTAAGAAGGGTGTAAGAAAGAGAGAGGCAGATGTAGAGAGCGACAATAAGTTAAGAAGGGTGTAAGAAAGAGAGAGGCAGATGTAGAGAGCGACAAAAAGAGACAAAGAACATTTCGAGCCTCGGAGATATCCTCTTTTGAAAGCCTTTCTTGGGATAAATACCACCTAATCTTATTACCGATTGTCCAAAATAATGTGTTATGACAGATAAATGAGAGATTGTCTTTGTTTTGAATGCTGGTAAAGTCAAAAAGTAGCACTTGAAGCCGTTCTGAACAGAGATACAGTCTGGAGAATGCTGTGTGGTAAAATGCTGCCCATTATTATTGTGGTCAAGGGACTGTGGAAGAGGAGGTATTAGGACTGGTCTCTGGGGATGGGAACTGGGAGTTTAGGGGCCTTAGTGTAATATAGCATGGGAATAATGATGAGCCATATATCCCTGATATCCACTTCCCTAATAGCTCTTTTCTTCAGTGAGGCATTACTGCACAGTTCCTGGTTCTCGTAAAAAGGCTCTACGATATTCTGGGATTCATTCAAGTGGCATTGTGGGGTGAAAGCATTTATAAAATAATACTATAGTTCTGAGATTATTACATGTAAGCAGACAAATCCTCATTTTACTCTTTAATGTCAAAGTAGTCAATAGACTATGGCATTGGCTTGAGAATGTTAATGACGGGAGGTTGCCTCTGTGGCGTACACTAATTCCTGGTTATGAACAACTCGAAGGGCATTAACCCTGCTTTTAACAAGGTCCCTTGCCAAGGAAAAAAATAAAGACCATTAATTTATATTTTCAGCCGTTTTGAAATCAAAATCGTAAGTTCATCTGACGGTTTGACGAATACCTGGAACAATCATTGCCATCCCATAAGGTTCTAATGCAATGGAAACGTTGTTCACTACTTTAGTAAATTGGACACACCAGGTGAGACACTGAGGAAAATTAGGTACGACTTGGCAACGGGAGACATTTCTAGTTCACTCAGCTCATAGTTCCCTTTGGCTCAGCTATGAGCCAGAAAGCTAACGGTATGCTAGCAAGATTCTAAGTTCTAAGTTCGTACGGTTGACCGACAGTAAATATAATTTGAAAGTATGTTTAACGAAAAGGCTAGCTAGCTATCCAGCCATGTCATTGTTCCCAAAATTAATATCAAGATTTTCACAAACAAATGAAAGGCCATCTGTACCATCGGCAGCACCCTGAAGTAGCGAGTTGAATGGCGAATGGGATGTGATATGATTGCTAATATGATACAAAGTATCAGTAAGTTCAGAGGGGAAGTGTACTTCCTGCAGCTCGTGTGTTACAGTCGTCATCCTTTGGTGTTCAGAGTATGAGGCAATGAAAGGAAATGTTAAAGTCACTCATTGTAACAAGACATTAGCTTGTGAACATGTTGCAATAAATTGTAAACACAATGTTTAGATACATTGCGCATTTATTTATACCGGTTTCTTTTCTTTTTTTTATTCAGTGAAACAAGACAAGACATGTGAGACAAGACAGAACTTATACATTGGGTGAACAGAGAGTTGCACTGGAACTACTTAGTAGGTATCCTTAAATCAAGAATGAATGGACACCCTGCAGCCAATCAGAATCAAGTATTCCCTCAGGCCAAGGTCGGTGATGATTAAATGTCACATTGCTGAGGTTTACAGCAGCTTTCCAGTCTATACTGTGTTTTGTTATGGAGTTTCAAGATACTGGACTGTAACCCAGCTTTAGTATGCCATTTAAACTGATGAAACGCTAATTTCAAAAATAAATGGTCAGTGTCTTTCTTAGTTCTAGAAAAGGTGAAAATTTAAACATGCTGCTTTCTTTCACTGATTGCCAGCAGAATGTTCTCAAGTAGGCCACATGACACCATAAGCAACAACACATTTTCTGATTGCACCGGATTGGGTACAGTGATGAGTTGTCTATGATGTTGGGCAGTGTTCTGTAGCTAATACACACTTTGGAGGAGTATTTCCACTATCCACTGAAAGCTGAAGAACTACAAGGACAGTTTGGCTGAGAGATGATTGAGTGAATCATGAAGTGGGCATAATGTCAAATTTTGACCTTGAGGAGCCCATGGTAGGTCTTAGCTCTAAAGCTACTGCTTAGGCCCGTGTGTCTCTGGCAGCACTTGCTCTCAATCTACAATCCTTACTCCTTCACTGTGGCTGACAGAGCCATACTGCAGCCACCACACTTACCCTAACATAACCATCTAGTGTATAACCTAAAGCATCTGACTGATGAGGAGTGTATCGTTCTGCCTGAGTGAATTGGTTCAGAGATCCTTTTGGCAATCAGATACAATTTTAGTCAGGGCAATAAACCCTTAGTAACTGTGACTCTAGTATTTGTCATTCAAAACTGAGCTACTGTATAACATAACACTAAGTATCACCGTAGACCGTGGCCGAATCCTGTTGCCAATGCAGCACAGAGGGGTCGACGATATGATGACCCAATGCGCACACTGTTTTTAGGAGTCAGTTATGAGCGGAGTCAGGACCGGTTCAAGTGAAGAGGAACCTGATGTTCTTGTCCCGTGCCGAGGCATGAAAATACAGCCTTCCATGTCTGCTGCCAAAACCAGTGCATGTTTATTCTTAGGTTGAATTGCTTTTTTCTGGAATTTGTGAAATTGCCGCTGGATAAACCAAACATGTTTTTCATGAGTAGTTATATGGCAATGCTCCACACAATAAACACATAATATTCAATGTATCTTTGTGTAGTATACGTGCTTTCTTTCTTTTGTAAAGATATGTGATTATTGATGTTGCTTCTACTGCTTGCATGCATTTCAAATACACAAAAAGGCTGTGATGGGTAGCTTCAGCTAACCTTGATGGGAATGAAGTAGAGGGAAAAGCACAATCAGCGTTTTCCCTTTTACTTTCTTTTCATAAAGGTGATATGTATATACAATATACTCATTGCTAAACTGCTATGTTGCTAAATTTATTTAAAAAAACACTTTAATTTTCTTTTTTTATAACATTTGAATTAATGCAGGGCTATCACTGTAACAAGAAAAAGTGATGCATGGATAGACATAACGGCATAATGCATTCAAAAACAAGGACTCCAGATTGAACTTCATTTAAATTTGCTGTGATTATGAAACGCGACTGATTTAAAAAGCTCACACAGACCATAAAAACTGATACAATCCATTAGGGGAGCAGCAACCTAACTAATGATGTTGTGCTTCAGTGAAAAAGTGCGATTTTGATTTGCTTCAGTACAATTTTAACACGTCTCTTATATGCATTTTTATTTGATTTGACAAATAATAATGTACCTTATTTGATTTTTCACAGTAATAATGAAACCGGCCAAGACACCTGATTTTAAAGCTGCTAAAAGTTACATGTTGCAATCATGTTCTGTGGCCCCCATCAGTTTCCAATTAAGTATTAACATGATACATTTATGATTTTAATTAATAATATTTACATGATTCAAAACTTGTAGTTTCTGTCATGCTACATGTTAGCCTTGTTAATTTGAAGGGTAACTGATGACATTTTCACATTTACATTTCTGAGAAAAAGAGAAATATGGTTGAGAAATTATGGTTGTTGACATAAATGAATCATTTCAAAACATCTAACAGAAATAAATAGAGCTGGAAAATGTTTTATTTTCACATTTTGAAAAACCATGCTACTTATATTTATGAAAGATGTTCCTTAGAGTAGCAGTAGTCAAAATAGATCAAAGCAAATGTATTGAATCTTTTCTAGATTTAAAAATGCTTTATGATGATGATTATATATGAGAGACAGAAGACAGTAGAGCAATAAAATATTTATTCAAGTTTAATGAATGTTCAATGAATTAATTGTTACAGACAAGCGTGCGGTATCTCCCAAAATGTTAGTTTTTTTGTTTTTGCATTTTAAGGTGCGTATCTTCATTACATGGTAGAATATGAATAGTTAGCAGCTTTTAAAAAAAGTCCCATGATTTAAAGTCAAATTAAAAGTCAATTGAGCATCGTAACACCTGAAATTGTCCAACTGATCCTGATTCAGAATAATTCTATGTGGCAATCCAAAACATATGCAAATAATACATTTTCTCGAAAGTCTGACCTCTGCCTCCAATACCATGAGTCCATCTGTGATGAAAAACTCACCGTATCTTCGACAATATTTAGTATGAGAGTATGCCAAATTGTTTTTTTCTTTATCATCATAATTAGCACATGATTCAATTATTGTGATTGTGATTCATCTCCAAAAACAAAGATTTGTATGTGATTCATCTCCAAAAACAAAGATTTGTATTAAATATGCTCATCAAGGTTTCAATGTTCCATTTCATATTCATACCTGATGATTTAGAATAAAACCAAATGTGTGTGAACTCAAAATCAATATTATGTAAACTCCATTACTTTAGTTCATTAGCATAAAAATATATTGCTTAAGTAAGAAAGGCAAACAAGGTTGCGTGAGAAGGAACCCCAGAGGGCTTGTGGGTAAATTACTATTCCTGCTGTTCACAAAAGCCACGCTGCAGCCCTACAATTTATGCACGGCTCTTAATTGCGGCTCATATGTGTAGTCTTGGATGTGGCCCATTTCCAATATTAATATAAACTGACAGCAATATTCAGAAGACAAGCATGTGCAGAGCAACAATAACTAAAGGTGACACATCTGCTTCTGTTTCCAGCATAGTTTGGTTACAGTGCAGTGTGTGCCTTCCAGTTTTGACTGAATTGTGCCATCTCCCCAAATAGCAATCAAGTCAAACATTTGGCATTCTTTCCATTGCCGGGCCTCATTGTCCTTCATGCTGTTTAGTTTTCCTCCGGGATTAATAAAGTGTACCTCATCTCACGCCAACACTGGCTCAGCAAAACTACCGCAATGATGGTAGTTGTCTCAGGTGAAGGATTTCACCTTAATTTATTGTCAGGGTACAAGTGACTAACTGATCTAAGCTGTCTGCCTGGATTTAGTTTTATAACACACGTCCATCCTGGCTTGATCTGAACCAAAAACACTTCTCTACTCTGTACTCCACACTAATTCCTTTAACATTAACTGTCTGATTGGTAGAAAAAAAAGAAAAACACTAAACCCCATAGTTTACAGCGATAGTCAAATCATAGCTTAGCATCTGTAACTTTGCATGGCAGGCCTGTCAAGTGATACCCGCCATTGACAGAGTTTGGAGGGTGGTGTCTTTTATCTAGCCTTTCCAAAAATCCAAAACACCAGCACCGGTGTAAGGAATGGATTAAATCAGTTTGTTTATCTGCTCTTCCGCAAGATGCAATCGCTAGCATGCCCGGCTAACTAGCTTAATACCTTTAATAGCCTACAGTAACAACTTTTAAAAGTCAAGAAGCCCATCATTAATTAACCACATTAGTTGATGGGGTTTACAGGTTACAGGTTATGTTACAATAAAAAGCAAGTTTTCATGACGAGCACACTACACTGAGTAGAAGCCGGTCCTTGGTGGTATCAGAATTAAAGACAATGTTAGCAGCTCTGTCCTACTCTTTTATCAGATTTGAGATATTCGTGGGGTGTATCAGATCCATTTCTGATTTTCTAAAAACGACGATGCGGTATATGATGTATACTTACAACGAATGGAAATTGACATGACATTCAAAGTAATACAGATATTTACTGTGGCTCTTTTAATCACTAAGTAAAATCACACTTGTTGCAGCATTTGAAATTACTGCACTTTTGCTAATGAGCAAAAACTGTAGCATACAATCATATAACTGCTATACATCAGCGTCTATGAGGAGTCTCCAAATGGCCCTCCTCACCATTTGGAGATTTAAGTTTCCAATTGAGGCTAGAATGGTCAAAAAAGGTATATTTTGACAATGTGCAAAATGAGCCTTAAGTATTGAACGAAAACTCAAGGGACGCGTGAATACACCTTACATCAGTGACGGTGGGAAAAACTCTAAGAAATTCTCCGGACTTTTCTCCATGGCAAGTAAACTAAGCAGTCAAACAGTGATCTTACAGTTTTTCCTTAACATACTTATATTATAAGGACTAACTAGCCCCACACTGTGACACCTTGAACAATGATGTTTCATTATTTCCATATCATCTACATCAGCTTGTGAGGATACTGCTTTTTGACTTATTATCCTCAGTCTTTTGGCTCGTATCATGCATGCAGACATGAATTGCATATTCAAGACAGCTTTGACAAGATTTGGGTTATTTCAACCAACTCATGGAACTTTAGCTTAATTAAGAAGCTAGCTACTGCTGATAAAAAAAATCTATATGAGTGACAGTTGTCATGTCAATATGCATGCAGGAAGGAAAAGTATGCCTGTGTCTTTTACAAAGATGACTATACATCTCAATATACCACCATCAATGTAAATTGCATATTTGTCACGCTCTCTTTTCGTCTTCCTAGTGCCACGTTTCAAAAGCCCTGTTGTACTACTCGCAAATAATAGATCATTTAAAAAATACATTTAAAATCATATGAAATCCGATCCAATCAATCAATTTCAAAATAAATTGCTGGAAATTGCAGCAATTTAATACGACTATTAAAATATAACTAATAGCACAATTTCTTCACACATATTTTCTACTCTTTTCTGCACTTACTAAAAAACTTTTACATACAGTAGAAGTGGCACACTGAGTGCAACCTGAGCAGTCAAAGGGTACACTGACCAAGTGTACAATGAATGAGTAATGTACTGTATATTAATGCAAGTGGAAAATGATAATCGCTATGACATGAAGCTCTCTGCCAGGCCTTGGATTACAGCAATTACACATTGTGGGAGCCCTCAAACCAGCGTAGGAGCACGCCAGAAGGTCAGTGGGTGAATATTTAAATCTCATTAGCATGTTGAATGTCTACTGATGTGGAAACACTTTTTCTAACAACTTATGGATACAGTCTTGAACATTACAGGCCAGGACGCAGCTATTTTGCTCAGGTAAATAATGGTAATCTATGCGTGATAGTAATCCAGTTGCTAAAGCCGGTATTACACTCCATGTTGACCAAATCTTACAATAGTAGTTTACATAATTGTGATATTCCGACTGCATTAAGAAGTTTAAACATTCATTTGTATGTCTATTCATTCATATGTCTATTCATCGTGTTTAAAGTGGGTATTTCTCCACAGTTGCAGGTAGAGATTAGGTAGCACTAATATTGTTACAACATTTATTGAAAAAAGATCTATGTGATTATTTCCAAAATTCACAATTTGCTTGTATCCAACTAAATATTCAGTTTCAATCCACATTTGTTGCTTTTTAGCCTTTCAACACTTTCGTTTGCTCTCCAGCTTGCCGCACTCAAAGGAAAGCACGCACCTGTGTTAACGGGGCGGTTATAGCAGCAATTTAACAGCACCATAAATTCAATTTATTCAACCAGAATGACAAAAAAATCTATTTTGGCTCTAACATTATTAATACTGACTCGTTTAATCCAATGAATCACTATTAAAACTGAGGATTTTAATGGTAATGACAGGATAAAATGTGACGACAAACATTCAAAGCTTCATTTGAAAACCTCAATAGAAGCGTCCAATGTATGAAAAAAAAGACAATCGGAACAGTCCTAAATAATATTTAGTCCTAAAAGCTGACAATATGACGATGGAGAAGAAAATTTACATTATTTAATTTTGTAAAAATGCAGAAATGTACTAGTTTAGAAGAAGACCGTGTGTATAAAGGCAACATACATCAATAATAACCTTGCAGATTAACATTTTAGATTATGTATGTAATGACACACTAAAAGTAACACCAGAACAGCAAGGAGTTATCGTTTTCCATATTAACAGAGAAATACATAGTGTGTATGATTCAATTATTCATTAAAAGACCTGCAGGTGCAGAACCACAGTGCACATGCACTTTACATAACGAAAGAACTGCAGAGCCTTGCAGCACAGTGCAAAGAGCATTGACCTGTCAATATACAGATGTAGTGCCGGTCACACTTAGCATTTTCCCACGCTGAAACCAACATAGACAGAATATTCATGTTTTTTACACAATATGCTTTTCTTAAGGAACAAGATGTCAGTTTATTTCAGTGGTCTGGGTGGAAGAAAAGGTCCTTGATACAAGCGAGCAATTGACCTTGGGTGGTTTGGAAAAAACCAGTGTGAAGTTCAGACAAGAAATCCTGGGGGCTTACTTATAAAATATTGATGGCAAACATGTCAAAACTTGTACTGTGGAGATTTCTGTGAGATAGACAAATGAGCAGATTTGCTTGACATTGCATCATAGATATGACTTTTTTTTTTTTTGATATTATCAAATCAGTCAAAAAGAAGTGGTGCAGAGGGAGCCAGGCGACGTGACCCTAATGTGGAATCACTTTCGGGGGGAAAAGTTGTTTGAGGTTTCTGTTAATATATAATAAAGAGAAGACTGTTGAAAAAAAAATAAAATAAAAAATACTCATCATCTTTGCTATTCTGCTGATGGACCAGAGGCGGAGCTGCTGCATGATGTTTTTCCGCGCCTCACCCAGGGGTGTCCTAAATGTTAAATGTGTGTTATCCCATGACTGAAGCTGTAGATCAATGCTGGCAACATTTTTAAAGAAACTCTTGAGTGCTTTTATGTCATACATCATTATTCACAGTGAAGTGCGCGCAGGTAATAGAGTGGTCCGACCCTTTCTCTCACTCTCTCTCATTCCCCCCCCCCAATTCCCAGCTCAGGAGGAATGTGCCATGATTGATGAAAAATCACTCCAAACTGCTTTAGAGAACTTTCCATTCACAACGAGGAAATTGGTCTTTTCTCCTCTGCATACTCCATCTTGAACCAAACAGGGCAGCTCTGCCCACTTCACTGCTGAGCCTGACAATAAAGTGATGATTAATATTGGCCTACATCAGCATCCAATTACGATATCCCTTTGACTTTGATGCTATAGACAGCGAGCAGAATGAAAGAGATATGTTTTGATTTCTGACGGTTAACTATGACAACAGTCCTGCGCGGATGAAGTTGGATAATTTGTTCATTTATCAATCTGTCACATATCGACTCTTTGGAGAATGCCATGCTTTAATGGCTCTCAAGAGTTTCTTGTATCTCAGCAAATTCTCCTGATCGCCAAGACATGAGTACTTGTCCCATGAATACTGATTGGCATTAATGTCAGTGGGCGAGCGCCAAATATGGTCTACTGTCTATGGGTCTACTTTATATGCTACCCGCGACTTTTTCAGTCCTCAGGGAGTACATATCTAAATAAATCCCTAAAAGACAAATTTCAAAGACAAATCAACAAATGTTAGAAACACTACCGTCTATGTAAACATCTGTATTGGTAATGCACTTATCCTACTTACGGTAAAAAAATATTTCATATTTTAAAATATTCTTTATGGCAGTGAATCTTGTATTTGCATCTTGACTACGAAGAGGCCAGTGCTTTGCCATCTTATATGTGAATGACGTTTGACTTTGGCAACTTCTTAGAAGAATATTAGCTGTGAATATTAATTTAATTAATTAATAATTAACCAACCACAAACCTCCACAAAGGCCAATGCTGCATTCACATGCTCCTCGGACGGTCTCAGGATGAATGTTTAAAAATCTCAATTAAAAATTGTAAAAAAAAAAAAAACAGCTTCATTCCATTTAATCATAAATGAGCGGGACACATTTGCACTTACATACCGTATATTTCCTCACAAATTGTAGTGGTGCATTTAGATGCCAAATAACTACCTTTTTCTTCAATGATTTACATTATAAAAAGTGCAATATTTTCCAGTAACTCAAATATTAGCTAAGGCTTGAATTAATAACTAATTCAGATGTAACTGAAAAAAAGAAAAATCAGCCCACACGGAGTGATGAGATTTCTCATGTGAATTTATTACGTGATGTCGCTCTTCCTGCCTGAAACGATGCTCTTGCCCAGCACATCTCCAGTGATGCACTGATGCATTCAGTGGTTTGGGAGGAAGCACCAGAGGCCTCCTCCAGTGACATTCCGTTTGCTTTTGTTGGTTGGCAACACCATGCTTCAATAAATCAAAAACAGAGAAGCGTTTCGGTGTATTATAACATAACAGCAGCACTGAGTGCTGGCTCAGTTTCTGCAAAGCTTCAATAACCGTGCTAGTGGTGTTGCAGGCTTTTGTAATGTTAATCGAATTGTTTTAATTTTCAATATAAAATGTTCAGGTGATACACAAAACTTATAAAACCATCTTGTATTTCCATGCATTGGCTGCCTCCCTCTAACTTTAGCAAAAAACGGTGCATACATGTGCTTCGTTATGATTCATTAGGATCAAAATCTAATTTCAGTGGACCCCTGGAAGGGTTTTTTAAATTACAGCGCCACTTGCATGAATTGGGAAATTATGATCAATTATATACGTTGTCAGCACTTTCACAACATTTACTGGGTGGAAGTTTTTTTCCACCTAGTTCCAATCTGTTGGAAACTGGGGTAGGAATTGTTTTTTTTGGGGGGGGGGGACAATGATATAATATTGTGTCACGCCTAAAAAATATTGCAGGGTGGGGGAAAAAAGCCCCACAGTTGACCCACGGTTTAAAAGTGTCACCATAATAAATAAATCTGAATAATGTGAGTCCTATCACACCATTTTTTCCTCAGAGTTTTGTCTGCGGGCCTTGTTTCCAGACACATGTGTCATATATCATATGGAAACCGGAGGAATTTCTTTTTAGGAGAGATTTCCCTTGATGGTGGAGGAGGCTTGGAATAAAACAAATCATGTTTAAAGCCCCTTTTAATTGCCCATGAATCAAATAAAAATCAACCCTTTCCTGGTGCTGTTGCAACCTTGGATGAAAAACAACACATGCAGCAGGTCTACCGCGATTATTTCAGCTTTCACAGGACGTATAAAAAAATAAAAAAAAAAACCTGCATCTTGTCAATTGTTTTCCAGAAGCCTTTTGGGAGACCCGGAGTTTTCTCCCTAAAGAGATATCATGGCCCTGAGCTGGTTTTATATGATATGAGATATATTTCACCAGTCAATCGATGTGGTACAACCCATCAGGGAAGCCGGGCCTGCTCTCTGCTTGTCTTCTACGCCTGCCTCCTCCTCTTTCTTGTACATTTCCAGGGAATAGCCATGATGAGAACACTGAAAGGGGGAATTTGTCAATGCTTCAAATATGTTGAGAGGCATCTGAGAGTGAAGTGCAATTACACAGACGCACAGAGGGAGAAAACATGTCTCAGAAGTTGCAGTGAGAGAGAAGAGAGCGAGGGACTACACAACTTTTTATTCCTTCTGACAGAGGAGGAAAAATACAGTGCCATTATTTCTTACCTTATGAATTCCTTATGCTTTTGTACTGACTCCCTTTTTCGTTGAGTTTGTTTTGTTTATGCAATATGCAAACACCGGGTGTTATTTATGGCACATAATTGTGTAGGATCCTCATTAGGAGGCGTTTCACCAGCAGGTATATGTTATCTTCAAAATATGTTAGCTTCACACAATCTTAATTGTCCACGGTGGACACAGTAAGAACAAGCATATTCCGTGTTAAAGTTTAATCCCCAAAAAAGGTTCAAATGTCACTTGACATTTCTGCGCTTGCTTTTCTGACCTGATAATCTCCCGCATCACCTCCTCCTGAGCTGGAAAACTGTTTTCAGTTGGTCAAAGTCACCCAGATAAAAGGGAGTCGGAGATTTGAAAGCATCTCAGACCTGGCACGTGACACTTTGTTTTGAAACATGTATAGTAGTTACCAGGAACATCCAATGGGAAGTGACACTTGCCTGCAGCGCTCTCCGGGCTCCCTACACGGTCCGCATCAATCCCAAAAACACAGCCGCTCTCCAGAGATTACTGGCAGGAGCAGCAACAGAGGCAAACAAATAGACCAAAGAGATTCTGTCCTTGAAACAAGTCACGTCTCCTTTGATCATTATTACCGTGCAGACATGCTTATTTTTCAAGCTGTATGTTCAAAGATTCTTTGCCTAATTGTTCCAGTGCATAGCATCAGGTATGATTTGACCCCAATTTACCTGAATTCTACAGTGGCCCTGAGGGCTCAGTGTGCCACAGCTTAGGGCGACATATGCAAATAGACAAAACACAACCGATTTGACAACATGAATGCAGCACAGCCAAACATGCCGCAAATACAGAAAAACAGGAAGTAGAGAAAAGGCCCTGTAAATCAAACACAATCAAATGAAATTGACTATCCATCAATAGTTTTGGAAAATGTTGTTAATTTTCTGTTGGAAGAATCTGATTGTGTGAGTCCGATCTGTCATTAGTTTTGGTATCACATGTCAATGATGCATACTAAAGAACTATACGTGACATATTGACTATATTGAATGTACGGACGTTCTACTGTACGTGAAATTATTAACATAATAAACAAATGCAATTTGTTCCCCAGAAATTAAGCTGTTTGCTTATGCCTGAATTAATCAATGCTTGAATCCAGGCGCGATTTAAATTAATCAGCCCACAGTCTGATACTGATACTGATACTGTTACTTGTTCCTGTAAAAATGGTCTCGACCAGCACCATCTCCAGTGATGCATTCATTTTATTTTTTGTTGGCAGCTGGCGGTTGCTCACGTTCTGCAAAACTTAAATGACCAGTCTTGTTGAATTGTTCAAATTTTGAAAAATAAAATGTTCAGGTGAAACACACGTCCACTTAACTCTTGGTAAATATGATTTTACTCATGAACGAATAACGTAATATTGTGTTTTGTCTTATGTTGTACATGCAAAAACAAAAATGTTGTAAATTATTTTTTTTTTTTTGTCCGTGCATCATTTCCGTGTTTGGTTGCATTGTCTGAATGTACAGCGCGTTATGTTATTGTGTACTGTATAGGTATTTTGTAATATTTGCATATGTTGTTCTTGTTGTTTTTCAGCATGTCTTGAGCCTCCTTAGAGGTCAGCTAGGAGCAGACTTCCTGGCAGACTGATGAAAACAAAAGTGTGTAAATGTGTTATTTTTACATTGAACTGGAGGCTTGTGTTGAAACCTCACGCTCGTCAGCAACCTGTCACGAAAAATGAAAAATAAGAGTGAAAAACACAAGTGAGCGGTCTTATGCCATTACTCTGACTTTCTATGCGCCCGTTTTTTTTTTTGTTGCCTCCTCTTTGTTCTATCAAACAAATCCAAAAAGCATATATAATACATATGTTTGAAGGCCAATCTGCGTGTCCTCTCAAATCCATCATGATTATGCGGGTTTCCAAGTCAAACGTTTGTTCTGTGGCGTCTTGCTTTCATTCCCTCGTAACTTGCCTCAAAACTCTGGATTCCTTATTACCATCAGTCTGTGATAAGCGCCACAGTAATGGTTCAGAAATCAGCCTCGTAATTCAGTTGGTTCCAATAATCACTCAGCATAGCTAATGTAGAACACACCAAAGCCGTGTGATAATGATCGTATCCATCGTAGATGTCTTGATGCCCGGGGAAAGAGCAGCACAGTATTGAAGGGTTTCCACGTCATGCTCATTATATTATGTACTGTCACCCGCTCATCTAAAAGTATGATTATCCTCTTTGCCCTTGTGTTGTGGGAACCATACAAATTATCTTCTCAGCATCAGCTGATTAACACTGACAGTGGCTGTGATGTAACCCGCACTCCTTTAATTTGAATTATTCATGTACATTTATCTGTTTAAGAAAAAAAAGGTATAGAAACCTTTGCTCTGAGTCAAAGCCGAATATTCACACGCGCCGCACCTCAAAGAAGCGGACGAAACTTATTGATCTCAATTCGCTGCTTTACCTCCTGGACGTTCCATGAAGAGTCTGCAGTGCAGTTTGTCTTTGTTTTAATGTAAACAGGAACACTCACAGTATTAGTGCCTTAAAAGAGAAACACAAGCCGTGATACGTGTGTGCTGCTATGTTGTGTGAAATATTGCACACGTTACCTTGGATTTCGTCAACAGGGAAAAAGTGTGACATGTAAGGGTGCTTGTGCACACACCACTTACACTGTTTAATTTCTGCACCTACCATAACGCTGCAAGGCCCTTAACCGTGTTGATACTTAGGTATAGGAAATCTGTGATCAGCCAGCGGAGAGGCTTGACTCTATATGTGAAATGAATACGTCGACACACAGCGGCTGATAGAGCAGATGCAACTCTTTCAGAAAGATCCCATTTCATACTCTTCCTACTTTCAAAATATTTCCCCCGCTTGCCTTCAGTCTCTTATTACAAATGCGCGCCTGCTGCACCAGCCCGCCTTCACTGCCATCCAAAACGGTGTTTTTTTTTTCCTTCTCCATAGCCAAAGAGTGGTTAACAGGAGTGTAGGGGAAAGGAGGGAGAAAGGGGGGCTTCTCGGCCTCGAACAAGGCTTCATGACTTTCAACACCATTTGCATAATTGTATGCATCTCATGCAGCGTGAGTACACAGTGCCAGCATGGATGATCAGTTCTTATCTCCAGACTGCACCGTATAGATAAGAGAAATACATGCCGATATAAAGTAATCTTACTTCCTGCTGCCCATGTCAAATTATTTAGGAGGACTCGGCAGGCCGGGAGCTCCTGCAGCTGCATGAATGGGCAGATCATTGCGTCATTGCGATTTCTCAGCGCCAAGAGTCTAATTCTAGTTGAAGTGGGAAGTTTATTATTCGTAGTAAATCTCTGTACATGCATTGTGCCACAATTCCTTTTTTTTCACTGACATATTGATTTGGGTCTATAAAAAGTAATGATTTTAACATAAGACTTGTATCAATGCATAATATTTTTACAAGTGATTATCAGTCTTCATAAGGCTCAAGGTTTTACTAAGTCCAACGCTGATGATGCCGTCTAGCTGTATAGCTTTGGTAGATTTGATCCAAATCTTTATTAGGTCGAAGATAATCTCACGTAGCTGAATCTTGTCATGCTCAGAAAGGCTTGGGAGAAAATAGAGTTTTTAAATAAAACTGAAATGGCACCTGGAGAGCGCAGACCTCCGGCAAGGCCAATGATGCCTTCATGGTCCAATATGCAGAGTTGGGAATTAGTTCTTCCGACTTCGATGTGTTTATGAATTTTAAGTCGTAATGTGGAAACAACATGGACGATACAAAAAAAGATGTTTTGTATTTTCTTGTTCACAGCGTTTAAACAACAGCCTGATAGCTCCCAATTTTCCAAGTCAGGAACTAATTTTTCAGTTTATTCCGACACCACATGAATGCAGCCCAAATGGCCTTTCTCTGGTTTTGTGTAGATGCTAACCCTTGCATAGCAAAACTCTTGCGAGATGTTAAGAACGTTGAGTATTGACATTGAATGGTTAAGGTTAGGATAGGCTGTCGGGCAGCGAGTCTTCTAAGAATTTTCGCAAAGTTTCGCAAATCGAGGAATACCATCTTGACACGACCCCTACCTCTCAATGTTTACAAAAGTGAAACATAATTTATGTGTCCGCCCCGTGATTCAGATCGACATTTCACAATTCAACAGGCTCTTTCTTGGCCTACGCTATAACATTCCACCAAGTTTATATCGGACCTGTAGTTTTACCGTAGTTCTACTAACAGACAGACAAACCCAGTGAAAAACATAACCTCCCTTGTCAAATGTAATAATGATGATGATGATGTTTGAACAACAAACAAAGCCGCGTTTATTGAGGTATTTTTCTTAATGTAACCTAGAATATATAAACTACAGACAGAAAAATATAATTTTGCCCATTATTTACATTTTTACATATAAGACAACAACGCAACACCGACTAGAAAACAGCAACCAGCACATTGACCGTTTAATTTACTCCAACCAAAACAACTCATTTTGACACCCTGATCCTCACATACCTTCTCGTCACTCCTCTCCAACCTCCTGCCAGTGCTCTGGCTGTCTGACGCTGCCCTCTTGTCTCTCCTCAGTCTCTGCCTTGCCACTCTGCTGCTCCAGGCGGAGGAGCAGCGTGCTAAGTGCTGATCATCATGATACTGATGATACTGTCAGAACACTGTGTTTGGTCAACTGGCTAGCTACTTGTGAGAACAAAAATGCATGCCCTGTTGCAGCTACTGTATAGGTTGGTTAATAGCATCCTTATGATAAAAATAATGAGTATAGTGTGGCCGTGTACAACTAAGGTTTTTTTTTCACATTATAGCCTGATTACTGTAGTTAAAGCTAGACTATATATATATATATATACAGTATATATATATATAGCACATTCATTCTTATATGAATCCAAATTAAATCAAAAGGGGTTTCTCTGCTACAACCTTACTCAATCTGGTGTGACCAGTAGATTGTGGTCAAAAAACCTAAGTAAAAAAAAAAGACAGCAACCTGAATAATGATACTGACCCCCGCCCCCAAAAAAAAAAATCTGGCAAAATGATTAGTTTGATAAATTAATTAATATTTTCAAATTAATAATAATAATAATAATAATATTCTGCAGTGGATAATGGGAACAACTTGTCTGTGCCAAAAAATAGGGGTTGTTTTAATGTAGCTTTAATCGGCTAAGACAACCTTGTGTAGTGTTTCCATGACGGTTGCAATATTATTACCTATATCTGGTTGCGATCTTTTATTTATTCTGTGGGTTTTCAGTGTCCCCTATTTAGTGAAGACCTGCCTGGTGCTTTTTATCTTGGGGAAGCTGGTACTGGCAGACAAGGGTCACCAGAGAGCGCCCAAGCTGAGCGTCATGGGTGAAGCCACTTCACAAAAGGTCCCCTGCCCTTTTATTGGGCAGGAATTATTAAAACAGCCATCTTCTGACAATTCAATTGAAAATCCACTGCTGGGTCTGTTTTCCCTCTAACTGCAGTGACCCCCTTCAGAGAAGCTATAGTGAGAGGAAGCGAAAACTGCCTGTTCCCCATTGGAAACCAATGTGCGTCTCATTTTGCCCTTTTGCCATGTCTGTCACTGTTCCTCTGATGGTATTTGCGTTCATGGCCAGTTTTCATTTGCCTTTGCTGCCTTGCTCACACACTTTGTGCCAAGTGTGCCAGCATGTGACATTCACAGAAGCTCGGGGAAAGGACAGTGGTATACACTTTGTGTCTGGATTCTCCATCCTAAAAACCAATCTGAGCCATGAAGCTTTGGCATAATCCTCATAAAGCTCCCATGTTATTCACAGAATGGTAACCAAGTGAGCCTTAAGCTTTTGCCAAACAATAAGCTGTACACAAGCATGGTAGCAAATGCCATATGAAATTCAAGCACTGTTAGGTCAGCTGGTGCATGGAAGACATTTTATTGAAGGACTTGCTATGCTAATCTTATTGTTCAAACAACATTATCAAACATTGGACAAGATTACTTGTGTTACTTGCTTTGTGACCTTCTTCTTGTTCTTAGCGTGACAAAACAAAGCTTAATAAAGTCTCTCAGGTGGGAAGACAGATTGTTCAAACCAACACAGGTTTCTGGGGTTGTCAATTGATTATGAATACATTCCAACGTAATACAATGAACGTTTTTAGATCTTACATGACTTGACTGTTTGTATCTTCCATGAAACATTTAAATATTATACGTTGGCAAAAACGTTTTTGGGGGAAACATGATGTCTCCCGAATTGTTTAATTTCCAGTATATCAAACATAATTTTAATAATGTGTTTATCCGCAAAAGAGTTATTCCTAATGTCTGCACATGCCAACTATTGTGTAGTTGAACCTGCAGTAACTGACTGTCTTGCCACTTGGGGGCGTTGAAAACAAGCTGCGAACACAACGCTGACATATTATCATCTTTCAAGTTGATATGGCAAAGTTGTTATATGCAAATAGTTGCTATACAGAGCAACATTTGCATAACTTTTTTATACAGTCATTGAATGCTGAGTCTTCACTCCTCTTAACCAGCCGGTAGGGGCCGCAGATGATCAACAACTGCTTCACTAGCAAAAGGAATGTACGGCAAATGGCTAGACGATAAATAAGCCGTACCTATTCTGTAACAGCCATGCCATTGTCGTGGCTCGAAAACAGACATCTATAGAAAAGTTTGGTGAAATTCTTAACTGGAGCATCTGCAGATTAATTTCATAACCGATATGTTATGATCCACTAAAGAGATGAATAAATCCGAGGGACGATTGAGTGGGATTCAATTCTTCCTTGTTTGGAAGGCAAGAGGGAGACACATTTGGCGGAGATCTGCGCTCTACTAACTACACTTTTCTAGTTTGAAAATGTGTGTCTGGTCAGTCGACAACTGTACAGTATGTCCAGTTATCTCCTTTAGCTATGGGTTTGGTCTCCAACAACTCCTGGAGGAAATATTTGACTCTGCTAAATGCTCCACTGGGTTCACCACGCAGACGCTAACTTTGTCTGTCTGCTGTTTGGTGTTGAGCGGGTAGCGGATTCTTAGAGCCTCTTTGCTAAAAAAAAAAAAAAAAAAGAAGCTTGCTGCGGCTGAAAATAACCAAGCCACATGGTCAAGGCGTGAAGTTACAAAACGGGAAATAAATAAATGTCAACAATGCCTATGAGGCAAAGAGTGACCCTGACTTTCTCTGGGAACAAGACTGGGAACAACCACACACTTGCTGTTTTCTGCACTATATGAATATTTCACTAGCTCCAGTGAAGGCACTAACTGTTGCAACTGAACATTAATCACTGATGCAGAACAGGAGACAGGGTTGAGTTTCTTATACACAAGAATCTGAACTGCAGAACAAAGTGAGTGAATCAGGTTTTCAGTTAGTCATTTGGATGCTTTTAGCTATTGTAACTCCACTGGCTTTTCAACGTTCCTTGAAATGTCTAGTTACCAGAGCATTTGTGACTATAAACGTGCAAAACCCATTCCTTCACTCACTTTATCAAAAGGCTAATGGGTATGGTTATATGGTGACCATTGCCTATATAAGTATATATATTAGCACCAAAGTCAGTAATTTTTCTTTGAAATTGCCTTTCACACAGTTTTCCACAATATCCAAGCCTTATACCCGAAAAAGAAAAAAAAAAAAATACACCCTAGCTAAAGCCATTTCTCTCATGACCTTTTCAGATACATACTGTACTTACAAGGCAGGAGAGGAAGCTAAGGCCAATTGGCCTCCAGATTACCGTGCCAAGACTACAGGCCCTGTGCATCAGAGTGTATTTATTCAGGCCAGCTGAAGGCCAGCTCACATCTTTTAGTTGCTGCTTGCATCCTGGTTACGCTCCGGTATGTTAGCTCCTCAAGGCCATTGTCTAAGATACACAGCAGATCGTCAAGCCCCTGACAGGAGCAGAGATGGAGGCAGCGGGGGTCAAGGGGCTGCTAGCTACCGGGTTCAAGGTTCACTGATCTGTTTTTTCTTTTGGCTAAAAGAAGACGAGTGCAGTGTGAGACTACAGAGGAAGTCAAAGAGCTGTGCTTAGTCATGAAAGTCTCTCTTTGTGGGAGATTGTTGATTGTATGAGAGGTAACAGCATCTCTAAACATTTGGCCCTGTGTTGTGGTACTGAGGGGAAATACCAGCACCAAGACTTAAAAAAACTAATTGTGTTGCTTCTGCTTATCTTGATTGTTTCCTCATTAATTTAGTACGTAATTTATTTAAAATTTTTTTAGATCATCCTTTCTTCCTCCAGGCATAATCGTGAGTCCTGAGCTAAAATTCATCAGTTCACATTTTGCCTGTCAGCATTTATTTTGTCTCGTTCAGACACTCAACATGAGAGCAGCAGGATGAGCCTAGAGCCCGAACATGTCAATGCCACTGTTACTAAAAGCAAGAAAACGTCAATGTGTTCATCAGTGAGATTGTAGATTAGTGCAAGTATAAGATATGGTTGTTAAAGTGGCTTTTTTTTTTTAATTAGCTATTTAGGAAATTAATGACCAAAAGGTAATTTTTTACTCATGCTGGTGGCTCTAAGGATGGAGAGGTCAATCCCATGGTTAATCTTTTTATTTTAATTTTATTTTTTTTTAATATTTGATCTGATATTAGGAACATGGTAACCATTTCACCCTCTAAACATCAACATGTTAACATTGTGAGGATGTTAGCATGCTGATGTTAGCATTTAGCTTAAAGGATTACTGCCTAAGTTCATCCTTAAAGAACCGCTAGCATGGCTGTTGACCCTCAGTCTTGTTAATACACAAGTGTAGCATTACCGGTGGAAATTCTACATACATGAGGGATTTCAGTGTGGCACTGGAAGTGATTAGAAAAAAAAAAAAGTTGAATAGAAGAAATGCTCAAGAGGCAGAAATCCGAGCAAGAGAGTTGTGGTTTCATCAAACAAAAATCACAATGAAACAGAGGAAGAGAACAAAAAGTCCTCGGGAAAATAAAAAAGAGCCAATAAGCTGAAAAAAACTGAACTAACACAGCCTCACAGCAAGTTACTACCAACAAGCACTCTCCCACAGTCAACGCTTAAGTGGCTTTATATACCCCACCTGGCCCCATCCTAATTGGACTAAAACCTCTGCATGGGGGGGTTACCTAATTGGATTGACCAACTGAATAGTGATTTAGATAAACCAGAAATTCCCACTGAAACCTGGTCCTAACAGGAACATAACACATATTTGAATGCCAACCATATTTCAAGGTTAACAACTATTAATAAACTCTACGCTCTTGGATAAATGTTTATGCTACCCCACCCTTAACTAGCCAACAGTGTCTGGTCACACACAAGAGGAGAACGAGTCTAAGGGTCATTCCCCTTCGAGCCAGATTGCCAATGACCTTGCTGACACTGGTAAGAAAAAAAGGTACAGAGGGTACCCTTTTTTTTTTCCTTCTTTGGCACACGGGCAGATATTGTGTAGGTATTTCTACAATTTTTCCACTTTTCTTTTTCTCCTTCCTCCTCTGTTGAACTATGACACCATAAGCCAATGATCTGTATCTAATGTTGTGGTTTTCCATCAAATCAAGACACCTAAGTCAGTCAAAGGGATATAAAAGGATTTAAAAAAATGCTTTCACTTTGCGCTTTCTTCATTTCCACATGAAGTTAGAGTGGAAAAAAAGGAAGTAATTGAGTCATAAAAAGATGTGCAGCCAAAGAAACCCATATCTATTCCCCACAGACAGCACATATTGTTGTTGACAATTTCACATAGTGATGATGTAAATCTATATTTCAATTCACAGCTCATAATTACTCTGCCATTATGCTGCCTTTACACTGGTGTTTGTAATAAATGCAGAGCTGCGATAATCTGTTTTAGTGTGATAGAAAGGTTCATTAATATGGAGAATACACATCAGAGTGGTATCAGTGCCGGCAAACAGAAGCACAAATATCCTATTTTCTTGTTTCCTGGAATTTGCACTCCCCTGCAATAACAAGAATTAACTTGCGTTGGTGGATATTTTGTTTGATTTTAGAAAAGGCCCGACATTGGTTGTAAAAGGATTCAGCTCTGATGGAGTTTATCCCACGTGTGTAAAACAATGATCTGATTGTTCATGATCAAATATTAACCTCCAGTGTTTTACTCCAAATAAAGTTTTTATTAGCTCGCACATGAATCCATGTCACAGGTGAAAACAAAAATGTAAACCCCACCGAGATTACTCTCCATTCTATCCTGACGCAAGTCCAAACGTTCTGCATGAATCTCAAACAAACGCAGTAAAGCCGACTAATGATGGCGGACTGTTGACGAACACAATCGGCAAACGTGTCAGCGGACAACCACAGTCAGCCATGTACTCTCTGTGCCTGTAACCCAGAGCCTGTGATGGTGCAAAAGAGCTGATGTTAAGGCGTCAGATGACTATGCCTTCCGCTATTGTTGCAATGTTATGACCGGCCTAATGAGATCTATGGAGAGTTGGGCCTCTCATTTTGTTGTATCACCCATCCACTCTCCTGCACAGGAAACCCACTGTGGAATTGTCCTCAGACACATCCACTCGGACGGATGGATGCATTTGCTGATGTTCCAGACAACAGAGCATCGGGTTTTTTTTTTTCTGGCTAACATATAAGCACACCGGAGTCCTGCGATGATGCCGCTTTCGCTATTCCCATATGTTGCAGGGGAAAAAAAAGTGTATTTACCGTCCACGAGGAATGTAAATTATTAAGTTTTTCCCCTATTGCTGTAGGTAAAAAAAAAAATACATTTTCTTTTTCAAATGTCATCAAAGTAGGGATGAAACAATGCATTTACTCCCTCCCCCTCTGCTGCATGCAGGTGCACACTTCACACAATGGTTTTTTGCACTTCACAACAATGCAGCGGCCATCTCTTCTAACTCGGAGGCGGCAGAACAATAGAGGAGCTCGACAACAACCCAGCGGCTGCCACCGAGGTCACATCCACAACGCTACCTGCATATTTGTTAGCAGTTTAATTTTAGCGATGCCAGACCATCTGCTCGGCATTTGTAGATGGCAGAGTGAGCAGTGATTAATCAGTCAAAGTATGGCTTCCAGTGCTCCAGCTCTTCATTTCCACTTTTAAAAAAGGCAAATGAATGTGCTGCTCCTTCATCAGTCATAGGTAAATGAATCATTTGGAGGTCTGCTATGGAAATGAAAAATCCAGCCGGATGATTCCTTAACCTTCTTAGTGGAGAAAATATGTAATAATAGTAGTAGTTATACATAGGTCAAATTATTATATTTTTCTAATTTAAAACAAGACATTTCTCCCAAAGGAATCTCTTCCTTATTTGAATATTAATAGAACTGTCAAAAAACGGAGTTTGAATTGAATATGTCAAACCAGTTTCTAACTGAATTTAAACTGTAAACTGTAAAAAGAGCAAATAACGATTATTGTGCGAGCTAAACCTATACTGGAACAATTTCAGGTTCAGGGCCCAGGTTTTCTTAACATGTATGCCAATTAGTTTGTGGTAATTTATTTAACTCATCGTTATTTAGTAAAGTGCAAGTGGATTTTGACATATACAAGACAGAGTTGCAAGGCGAGTTGTTGTTGAACTAATGGTACAAATTCCCAGTGAAGTTTGCAGGAGGATTAGTGTTTTGAGTCGCCTGAACATAACCTAACAACGATGTTGATCGTGCTACTGTTGTCCAAATGTTGATATTGTTGGAGAAATAAATTAAATACTTTAAGCTTAAGCTTAATATGGACATTTTGTATAGACATTCAGTAAAAAATGTCTTCCTAATATCAGATCAAATAGATTTCTTTTTTTTTTTTTAAATGATTAACCATCAGATTGACCTCTCCCTCCCTAGGCAAAATGAAGGCCTATTTAGCTATTGCAAATTTTGCAAATGACTAATATATTAAAACATTATTCTAAAGAAAAAAAGGTTAGAATATGGAGGTATACTGTATATGCTGTGTCAAAAGAGTAAAATCTGCTTGGGAAATACTTACAATTTTACTAGCCAAAAAGAGTCACATTGAAAAATATTGATTTTAAAAATACTGGAAATCAGCATATAAAATCCCGAGCACGTGTAAAAAATTTTATTGTGGAATGTGAAGCCTCCCATGGTTGCTAAAACCCCTAATTCCCGGGAAAAAATACTTGACCTCAATATGTGGCCTCGATGGTAGGTACAGGCCTGGTAAGTACTTGAGGATATGTGTAAAGCTGCAGTCTGTCCAGCCTCAATAACTATGTCCACTTAATGTCTTATAGTAGACTAAGGCGATCCCTCAAGTTGCACCCCTGATTGCAATGAACTTTCCCACTAGATCTCCCATTCTCTGTGTTTTAATCAACCCATTCTCCAGATCTAAAGGGGTATGGGGGATAAAAAGAAGCCTTTCATATTCTCTTCCTAAAAGGAACTCAATTAAGAGGTCCCAAAACGGCCCTTTAATGGCTTATGAGAAAGGAGTGATGAAAGAGACAGAGGTTATAAATATTTCAGGTAATTTTGTTATCTATTCATCTCTTCTTCCTATCTAGTCAGCGATCCGTCTCATTATCTCACAGCCGGATTGTTTAACTTACTCGCTCACATTCCTGTTGTTCCACGACACACTAGTGCGTTTCTCCACTATGCGTTTTGTGCAGTCTTTTATTGAATTAATTGTGGTTAGTATAACAACTTCCAATATTTTCATATAAATAAATGTTGGCTTTGCTCCGCTGTGTCACACATTGCTATCGCTCTCTGTTAACTTAGGCGTTTCAGTGAAGCTTTTACGTTACCGATTTTGTTTTGTGAATCTGTGAGATTGCCTGCATGTGCATGAGCATGGGAATGGACATTTACACATGGCAAGGAAAAGAATGTTAAATGCGTGATTTTGCCAATTGTCTGTTGCATTGTTCTCAAGGTTCTCAAGCAACACCAGAGCGGCCATACTTAAGTGCAGCATTGGCTATTTGAAGCACACGTCATTAATTTATCACACCTACAGTATACCCGCAAACCATCATCTGAGGTCATTATCATCAAAAGTCAGAGAGGGAATCAGCAGGAAAATAAAGAGTACACAAATAGTTATTTTACTTAAGTAAAGTAACTATTTCCTTAAGACTTTTTTTTGTCATGTTAAAATAAAAATTCTTTTAAATACATTTTACTCAAGTAAAAAGTCATTGTAACGGCTGGTGGTAACCACAAAGAATAGGACTCAAATGCATGACTTCGGTACACGGGTGGTCAAATGGAGACAGGCAAACAAATCTGACAGGGAGCAGGCAAAAGAGAGATCAGGATAACCAGGAACATGGCGACAGGAAAAATGCTGGGACGCTTCATACGGTGAACAAAGACGAACTGGCAACAGACAAAGAGCCAAGAGTGCTTTATAAAAGGGAGAGACTAATGAGGGGAGTGACGAGAGGTGAGGTGGCTGCAGGACTGAAGAGACAGGTGAACACAATCAGGGCAGGAAGTGAAGTTGGCTGAAACGAGAGGGAAAGTTGAGCGATAAAATTAATCTTTAACTATGGGAGTGTTACAGTAATACGAATTGTGTAAAATTGTAATCAGATGAAAGTGAAGAGTGAAAATGTGCAGCATTTTCTCTGATAATGGACGCTTTTGATGACACCTGAGGCTACTGATGATAAGCAATCGGTTTTTGTTTGTGCCATTTATGAATTTAATGAGAAAACATTTTTTTTTTATAAACAGAACTGGAACATGAGTACGACAAAGCCAGATCAGACAACATGAGCTCTGAACGATCAAGATACCGTAAAATGTTACAATGATGCAAGTAGTTTTCATGGCTTAATTTCCAACTTGGGAAGCCAGCCGAGCTCACAAGCAACACACTTTTGTGGAAAAGCTTTATCTTTAGTTGTCGTAACCATGGCTGGAGAAAAGGAAGGAGATGCCAGGACTTTCAAAAAGGTGTTTGACGCTCTAAAAGTTTTCAGAAGCAGAACCATCGAAAGAACTCTCACATGTTGCAATGACCACAAGCAAATTATTTGGTATAATGTGCTTACTTTTTGGGGTTTTGGTAGGTGGCAGTCAAGGAGAAGTTAGAGTAGCCTATGTGTGAGATAGTACAGTAGAAATCTAAAATATGGTTCAGACTGTTCTCATGCATTGTTTGTAGTTGTACCTACAAAAATGAATGAACTATGATTTCTGATCTCTGATCTTTTCCTGAACCTAACCAAGTAGTTTTGTTGCCTAAACAGGTTCAGCAATGCAGGGGCTTGCGGAGGCGTACCAATAACTTGTGTTGCTGGACATTTGTAGGAGAAAAATAACTGAATGACTTTTCGTAAGATGTCATACGAACCGTTGTGTGAGGATGTGTTGAATGATTGTACAAATGTCATGAATGGCAAAAAATATATTTAGTTCGTCTAGTGTTTTAACTATGGTGCTCTTATGTGTTTGTTTTATGCTTTTATGATTATTTAATAGATATGGAAATCGCCTGTTTTATACTTTGTTTATTGAACTCTTATGAGTGACTCTATTGGCTTTATTATTTTTCTCTTCCTCTGACTACAGGTGTATCATAATGTTTTAAAAGAAAACACCCATGCATCTAAAGGTTAACACGCTGGTGTCTAGCAGGTATAATGTTTACCATGTTCACTACCTTAGCCTAAAGTATTAGCATGCTAACATTTGCCTAAGTACAGCTGTGGCTGATGGGAATTGCATTACTTCTGCAGGTATTTGGTTTCAAGCCAAATTGACATGATGAAGACGCTAGATGAAAAGTTAAGGAATCCTGTGATAGCAACATGAATGGCTAAACAAAGTTTCAATCAAAGCCACAATTTCCAAGCTCCATATGTTGAATCTGCTCCATTAACGGCAGTAACCAACAACATATGGCGGATTAGTTCCTAAATACTGTGAATGTTGCACAGTGTGGTGTCGATTCCTAAACCCTGTTGGGATTTGTAAGGAGGAGGAGAACTTGTACTTAGAGGTTGGGAGTCTAGAGGACGCTCTTCTCTCTCTTGTTATCAGATCCTGACTCCATTGAACAACATAAAAGAGAATAATACCATATACAACAATGATTATGACAAGAGATTATGAATATTCCTTCACATTTAAGATAAATCAGTAATGCATAGTTCAGGCTTTGCAAATGATAATTATAATCCTGGATAGACACATTTATACCATGTGGTAAAATATATATATATTTTTTTAAATCTTCATTATCCAGGATGAATTACAGCATATATTCTCTCTCCACATTCTCATGGTGCTCTTACGGTGTGTTTGTGATGTCGAATAAATCAATATTTCTTAATTTAGAAATGTATACTTCTTTATTTTGTTGATTAGAATATTCTGCCTCCTCCAGTTGCTCGTTTACAACATCCGGCACAGAGCGAATAAATACGCTCCTGCACAATTATTCTCCGTAGGCTGATGGAAAAGCGAAAGGCGAAAATGCTCTGAGAAGAAGCTTGATGTGCATAACAATACTTTACTTCCGAACACACCCGCTGCTTTCAGTTGCCTGTTATGCAATGACAGTGTTCGTGGCAGGTCAAACCACCTGGGGACTCCGGAAATGCGTTAATTTTCTGATTACGTTAGGAAAAGTAGCTGGATTTGAGCAGCTGTTCTCCCAAACTAAACAGGCCTGATCACAGACCAAATGAGACAAATAACAATGAAGCAGTTTTATGTTTTTGCTTCAGGAGACGAAATACCACGAAGCAGGTGAACATAAACTCACCAAGACTGTGATTATAGTAATACAGGAATACTGTATACATATCAAATACCACTACAATATAGACAGCAGGGACACTGCACTGATCCTACAGCCCTGTAGGAATATCCTAAAATAATTGTATGGATTTGTTTCCATTAGTGAGATGCAGTCTAATCTTGCTTTGGCTCCTTAAGTTGGCACTCAGTAAACTAACTTAAGCCTCCTCATTCTGGTAGTGAGTCAGAACTCTGGGGTTCTTTGACGCGTCTACTCTCCAGTCTGTAGAGAGCTCAGGACGCAAGTGTGAATCACGTCAATACACCACACAAATCTGAGTGTTATTCCATCTGTGCAAGTTGTGCAGTGGCAACGTTGAACCTGTAACAACTGTTTTTGGGGGGGCGGCAGAAATAAGCAGCGGACAAAACATTGACAGAGCCGGTACAAAAAAAGTAAAGCATCAATTTGCTGAACTAAGTCAGCAGATACGGCACTCAACATTTACCAGAGCTGCGGAATTTTTCTTTTAATGATATGTTGTGTTTTTATTGTGTGTTATTAAGTATTTTATTGTGTGTTATTAAGTACTTCAACACACCCTGAGGTTTGCCATGTTGACGTTTTTCAGTATGGAAGCAAGTCAGGCAGTCGCACTTTGTGTTACAGCATTTATTACTTTAAATCATGTGTATGTCTTTTTACCAACAAATATGTCTGGGGAAGTGTGGGTGCAGTGTCTTTTTAGTCTGCGCTCGTCCCATGAGGCATGTCCTGAGTGCGCAGAGCACTACATCTGTCACTCTGACAATGAATTAAAAAAAGAGAAATTAAGGTTTGCAATAGAGCATTTGAAATGTGTTTTTGTCAATAAAGTTGTCTAAATCGGAATGATTCTTATACTGTTACAGTTTCTCTAACAGTTGTACTGTTCATACTGTGGTTTTACAACAGTATGGACATTTAAATAAAAAAATATTTAATATTTTTTTATAGTGGACATAATGTTTGAAATCATATATTACCAAGGACATTGTCAGACATTTTTAATAAACACAAGAATAATACAAACACTTACTATTACTCTTGATTTTGAGAAATTTCCCCTTAAAAGTCAAAGTATACCGAGGTCGTTCCACATTTGCCCAAAGTAACACATGGTATTGATAAAACACACGTGAGTTGTTGATCACAACGAAAATTAGTTTCTGTCTGTAACGTTTGCATACAGTTTCCTATTTACAGATCCATATAGAGCAACAATAGCATTCATTTGAATTGATACTCTCTTTTTAGCTTTTTTTTGGTCTCTAAAGTGAGAAGTATCTTTCTCCTAAGCTTCAACATTCCACAATGTTCACTAGCTAGTTGCTCATTTGAGCAATCTGCTGTTTGTCGTGTACAGAGGGTTTTAATAGATTTTTCTGTAATTGACGTTGAATAGAGATCTGAGCATGAACCAAAACAGCAAAGTCGTGGGCCGCAAAAAAATCAAAACAATGAGCTGAAAGACACTAAGAGCTCATGATCTACAGAGTTATGTGACAGTTATCAAAGGCCTGAACAAAGGGTCGAATTTCCTAAAATAGGAATAGAAAGTGCCCACATCCGACAAGAATCTTGTGCAAATCTTTGCCTTTGTGATCCCAACAATATGCCTGTGAAACAAATGAACACTTTTAACAAAGGAACCCTTTACAATAGCTAAAATGGATTGCTCTCGTAGGAGACAAAAATTCCACACTAATTACTGAGAAAAATATGATCACTGAAGGGAGCTGCTATGCTTTGGGCCTTTTACTAAATTAGTACGTTACACAGTGGAAAGTATGCTTAATCACTTTTCACAGTGCAAGGCTGCTCGTGAAGGTGAGCCAGGATAATGGAGGAAGGTTCATCACTTGACACACACACGCACACACACAATATGTGGGTAAAGCAAGGACGGAAGGAGAAGAGGTTAAAATGGCAATGATAGCTAGCCAGGTGAGGATAGATAGTATCTAAGTAAATTACCTTGATATTGGATATTTCATGTTTAGTGTACACTATTTTTTTTCCATTTAAAAAAAAAAACTAAAGTTGAATAACCTGGAAAAGTACATTTCTTTTTAGAGAAACGCCTTCAATGCCCTGAATAGAATGGATAAGTTGATAAAGTGTTTAGGACAGTGGTAAATACATCTGCAGGGGTTCAGTTTTTGCTCCAATGGTTTTTTTCTCCTTTATAACTGGATAATTTAGCTCTTACTGCAATGCCTCAAAAATATTCAAATGGAACCAGGGAAAACTGCTTTTTTCTATATACCTCAGTTGAACTGCAACCTGGGAAGAGGAGGAGGGCTCAGAAATGTACATTCCATTGTTTTGAGGGGTCTCAAGCCAAAAAGGTTGGGAACCACTAGTGTTACAGTACATGATCTGGAGAGGGCCACTTAGTCTTTGACTGCAAGTGTGTGAAACTCTACTGGAAGGATGAACAAGCATTCTTACTAAATATTTTCCCTCATTTGGTGTTTGGTGTATATGATGGTGGAGAGCGCTCTCCAGCGTGTCGCTCCAAAATCTCCCATGGGTGTTCTGCTGGGTTTGGGATCAGATTACGTAGAATACGATTCACATCATTTTCCTTTAAACCTCCAGCGAGCTCTTGTGAACCATATAGAAACATATGCATTAATTGTGGTTTTCTACTCGTTTGTTATTTTATTTTGTGACAAACTATATTAAAGTAATTTAAATAAAACAATTTAAAAAGCACCCATCACATGGTTGGAGGATATTGCTTACTGTATACCGTATCTTGCATGTATATATTTCTTTATTTTTTTACAGTTCATATTTAAAGGACAGAGAACATGGCGGAGAGAGAGAGAGAGAGAAGGCAAGGACATGCAACAATTGTTCCCGGATTAATTAAAATGAGTTATGTGGTGTTGGCGTTATGTATATCCTTAATTTTTACTCTTACTCACTCTTACAGGTGATAGTGGATTTGTTTTCTATTACCTCTTATATTTTCACAGTTTCTTTTATTCCACCAGGGTCACAGTGCGGTCATACAGAAAACTTTTCTTCTGGCATTACCCGGCAAAGTGTGAAAAGTAAAACAAATCCGTCAAGAAGATGTTCTTGCTGTCTTCCCATGACATACATAATGGGCATTATGTTTATGTATGTTATGTACATGTGATGATAAGACACAATTTTATCAGCAAGCAGTTCTGGGAGCCTTGTGATGGTGGTGCGGGTGGTGGGGGGGGGGCTTATGACTATGGAAAGGATACAGTACACCACAACAGGTTTGAACTAACTGCTCTGATTTAATATCCGTGTCTCCATCTCTCAGCCTGTTTGATGGATCTTTATGGATGTCTAAGCATACTATGTGACACAGAACTGTATTTACTGGTTAATAAAATCACAATGTCTTCATAAAAATTGGGAGGAGGAAATAGAAAGTAATCTACAAAGGCCCTGGTGTGTAAAATTGGATTTTCCATAGGAGCCACAGAGAGGAACAGTTGTCGATAGAGGTGGATGCACACTAGTGTGTTTATCATTTTGCCTTTTTAATGCAGATGAAAAAAGTTCATGAAGAATAATAGTCCTATACACTTTGTCATTTGCAACCATTGTTTGGGGATCATAGTTATTGGGCAACATACCACCAACACAATATGCCATTTTCCTGCAATTCAAATAGGTGCATTAGTTCTGAGCAAATGTGGCAGAGGAGCGATCAAGAAGTAGACCTCTCGGAAATAAGTGTGCATTTCACAGTACATTACCGCTACATTAATGCAACACCTATTCCTTTCCATCTGGAATCAAACACTGAAGCATACTTTCTTCAAAGGAATCCAAGATTACACAAATTAAATGGCTTCAAAACTTGGAAACGTTTGACATATAGAACAGTTGAACACTAAGTTAGCACTTACATTTTGGGGCAAGGTGCTTTGTTAGGGTGACAACATCGCTGCCCCTGCCTCACAAGGACATTTTTGCTCTTCGAATAGCCAACGTGGCCCCTTTTTCCCAGCCCCTTAATAAACTGACAGGCAAATTCACAAAGGATAGATTGTAGCTACTGATAGCGCCATGTTTTGCGGGTCATTTGCAACATCTATCCGACCCGTCTCAAGGTCCAAGTCACAAAATATATTGCGCTAATGAACACAGAAGGCAGAACAATGGCAGAGGGGGAAAAAAATTTATTCAGGACGCGAGCTACATGTCCGGACTCATCGGATGCAGAGGCACTCCTCAATACTTAGGTCAAGGAATTTAATCGCGACAGAGAGAAACCTTATTTGGGATTTAATGTCCCAGTCTGTCAGTGCACTCCAGTTCCCACACCAACTCTCTTAAGACGTGATCATTTTACTGTAACTGCGTGTGGCTATTTGCGCCAAATGTATGCATATTACCCTATTTAAACATGTGCACAAAGTACAGGAGCTCGGAGACGCTATTTGCTTGGCAGCACAGTTAGAGTTGCATTTCACCCTTTGAGTGTGCTTTGAGAATAACTCAAATCCTGTAAAATTGTGTAAATATTTAGCAGAAATTTGTATTTTGAACGGTCAACATAGCATTTCCGGTGTTATATTTCCTTCTACTCGTGGGAGAAGATGGGTTTCCATGGAGAACTTGTACTTAGTATGTAAGAGAAAGTGCTGTGTTTGAGCGGGAAGTTTAGGGACACTTTTATTTTACAAACAGCTTTACTTCCTTATTTCATTCTGAACTTTTCTTTTGGGAAGGTACCCAGTTTTTCAAATTGCAATAACTTTGGTGATCCCCTGACTTCTCATCTAGCGGCACCATTTTTTTTTTTCATATACAAATCTGCAAAATATAAGATAAGTTTGTAAGATAAGCCATATGCTACAGTGTACTATCGGGACAATTTTGGCTAGACAGTATTTAGTGACTATGCTCATGGTTTTACACAAGCAAAGATGGCATTTATGCAAGAGAGAGCCTGTTGAGGGAAGGTATGATGGTGCCTGGTGATAAAATACAAACCTGGGCAGTGTGGTACTTGCACCTTGAACATCACAGAGCAGAGTTAGACCCACTGCACTTATTATATTGGTCATTACGAAGACCACTTTGGCTACACCTGTAGAGTTTGTATGCCTCCTATTAACAATATTCATTATGCTGCGGTTTCTTTTCCCGAAGGTGTGCTGTTCCGGGATTGCACTCGTGCATCTGGCCACCAAAAATGAGTTGGCTTACACCCTCGTACCCTTGAGTTGGTGCCTGCTGTTTTAGGAAAATAAAGCTCAGAGAGATACATAGCTAAAGAGAGAAATCGAGGTAAAAGATAAAAAGCCGTCTCTCTGGTGTAACTCATCAATCACAGTGACAATTTGCTCTGCACTGACCCCCCCCTATCCCCCAACTGGCCTCTGCTATCACTGATTGGGTTGACAATAAAGACAGCTTGTGAAATGTGAGACGTGGAAGAGCGTGGTCACTGCCTGTCTGCTTGTTCAAACAGATGCCCTTTCCGTCTCATCAATTTGTAATTGTTGTGACAAGATATCATCCCCACTTTTCGCTTCAAAGAATCATGCCTCCTTTTTTTGTTTTTTAAAAATGGATACAAATGATATCTCCAGTACAATGGGATATAATGCAGAGACCTAATAGGGCACATGTACACCGACCGAGGTCCAGCTGGTGCAGGACCATCTGTCCAGGTGCCCTTTTCATGCAGTGGAAATTTTTTTTTCCAGTGCCGCTCGACACACAGTATGCATGCAATAATGAATTCCGTATTGCCATCATACATTGCATACATTACAGTATATATTACAGTATATATTTAAAAGCAGCACTGTAAAGGCTGTGTAGGTATCCCTGCTGGGGTAATATACTGACTGAAGCTGTTTTAAGACATTTGATGGAGAGAGATTGTTTATGCAGTAATAATGAAACCACAGGCAGACATTTTATGTGAAAAGTAATGACTCATATGACATCTGAACTATTTAAAACTATCACAAAAGTGTGTCTATGTGCTATGGTGTTGTCTGACAGGGTCTTTTCATGATCATAAAGGCTTATTCCTTCAACTAGTGGACTAATTACTCTGTAATCGTTATAATTTGTGCCAGGGCAAAAACTCCTAGTGACTGTATTCAGTAATGGGATTTCTTGTTTTGCATACTGACCAAACTGTCTTGGCCTTAAATGTTATTTAAAGTTTAAAGTTTTTTTTTTAGAGTGGGAAAGTTGTTATATATATTAATATAACATTCTGCCCTTGACTTTGCTGGGTTTACTTGTCTAATAGTATTTTTTATTTTTTTTTTAAAGATTCAAAATTGTTATGTCTCTTGCACTCATTTTAAAATCTGTTCTTTATGTCTTATCTGTCTTTTTTATTGTTAACTTAGGACTGCACCGCAACACAGGAAGATATCCATCTGACCTTCAAGGATTCAGAGAACAAGTGCACCGCACAGAGAGGCTGTGACGGAGAGGACAAAAGGAAGAAAGGAACAACTTTAAATGGAAAATCATTTGTTACACGTGCAAAATCACAGGATGTGTTCGCATTAATATCCATCAATTAAATACCTTTTTTTTTCTTTTTTTTTTTAACGAAAGTGAAAGTTTTGTTGAACTTTTTGCATGCTGAGAACATTCATATGTTGTAAAAATATATAAATAAAGAGAATGCAATGAAAAGGTTTTTAGTAGTCTGTTGATTCATTGTTAGAAAATCGTATTTATTCAATACACAATGGGACTTTACAATTTGGTTTCAATGTCAGGCATCAATCTAGATTCAATACTTTTGACTGACAATACTTCACAGTAGATTTAAGCATATTTTGAATTTCAGCCCCAGCTAAAGTATTTTTCATCAAACTGCTGGATTTGAAGCAGGAACACACCCAGGCCTTGAGGGCTCCTGAATGAATATCGACAAATTTCTTTCTTTTTCCTTTAAGTTTGCTAATAGTTTTGGATGGGCTGTTCTTCACCGCTAACTGTCTCTGTTCAGATAGACACAGTACATGGCCTTTGCACGCTAATTGGTAAAAAGATGGCGTTTGGCGTGCTTTACTCACAGCTTCGAAATGAAAAAAAAGTGAAATGTACAAAGTTCTTAAGATCCACATCGTTAGTCTTCAAAGAAAAAGCTTCCATTACAGAATAATAAAAAATACAACATACACCTGTAAATAAAACTACATTTCCTACATGTGTAAATCCAACATGTGTAAGTGGCATATTTTATGACTAAGGGCGTTTTCAGTTTTACAGTGCAGAAAAGCGCGCCAATCGTAAGATCCCAAGCCAACGGTGCTGCGTGCGCATGCAGATTTTGGAGGAGACCGGCGGCGTTGAGAATTCAATTCACATCAGTTTTCAGTGTGAAAGCCAACCGTACAGTACACAGTGTGTATGCTAGCAGCTCTCTAACGGCGTATTGACATTACCAGGGTGTCTGCTTTGGCACACGGCTCCTCTTTATTGTTTATGCTGTGCGTTGCGAAGCTCAAACTTGATGAACTATAAGCCGAGCTGTGTGGACCTTTTGTTGCTGTAGCCAATCGATGTTGACAACCGCTCAAAATGGAAATATGGATGACGGACTAATTACTTGTGCACTCAGTTAACCGACTCCAATTAATTTTTACACCAGATTGAGTAAAATGTATTTAAAGTAACAGTACTTTAACTTTAGTGTAATATTCTATTTCTCTTTTCATCCCTGATCATCGCTACAGCCATGCCGCTAGCATGGCTTATAAAAATATATTTTGTGAAAAAAGCAGCTAAAGGAGCATGGAAGAAAATGTCTTAAAAACTGCACACAATTGGTATATGTACTTGTTTGTGCTCTACCGAGTGCCATCTCTTTTTCAACCTTTTCACTCTTGAGCTAGTAGGATCACCAGAGTTGAGTAATGACTGGGAACTATTCTCATGGGAGACTCCACAGTATTGATGGATACCAAATCTTTGCTGACGCCTACAATGCCTGAGCCATATAATTTGACAAACAGAGTTCAGTGGGCTGTGTTGACAGTGTGTTTATGGGCAGTAATAAAACATTAATTTCTTTGTCAAGCATTTCTTTTGACACCAAAATTGTGAGCAATGCTAAAACAACTCTGTGCAGCAGCCCTTGTCATGCTTAGTTTTTTTTTAGCCAAGAAAGCATTCCGCTAACATCGCAAGAAGGTTATTTATCTTGGCCAGCCACTGCCCCGGGCTGGAAACGGCAAAGCACTTAATAGCAAACAAGTGACATCTTCTCTCAAATGATTCAACAGTCATCTAAAAGCAGAGCTGACCAGTGGCCTGTGGCTATTGTTAGTGTCTAGTGTGACTTATAGCATTATGTCACTGCACCCCGCAGAGGGGCAAATGCGGGTTTAGCATAAATTAAAGTCTCCCAAAATAAGCATGTAGGACTTCTTGAAAAACAAAGCAGGCCAAGTAAAGCGAGCTCTGTCTACAATGAACACTGTCCAAAGTGATCTATTTTCATTCTCTGTGCTGGTATTAGTGAACAAATCCATGCACACACCCCAGTTTCAAATGAGAAGGAATAATGGGTTTTAATCAAGCACTACTATAATGTGCAATAAGTAATTCAAATATTTGAGTTTAAAATGCATTATTATAAATGAAGACTGTACTATAATTATGCATCAGTTACATTTCAAATACATTAACATACATTTGCTATAAAC
>CALSBV010010478.1:6968437-7006461 GCA_943590825.1 Bovichtus diacanthus
AAGGAAAAACATTGATCCATATCCAGAAAGACATAGGAGGCGACATAGTTATTTAAAGGGGTTTCAGTCTACAGTATGTACTTCAGATGTGTATACAAAGTATGTCGCTGCTCTTTTTTTTTTTTTTTTTTTTTTTTTTTTTTTTACTGTTTTTGTTTTTCATTTGGGCTTCAATTTTTCAACTCAACCAACGAGCAGCAGTATTTTCGTGACACAAAAGTATGTTTATCTTTCAGACTTTCCTCAGATATTTCCCTTCTTTCACAAGTTACTCAATGATTTTGACTCTATAGATTATTCAACGAGAGCGAAGAAAAGTAAAAAGTCTTTGGTTAAATGTCTCGAAACGCATATGTGGTAGCTAACAAGGGCTCCCAGCACCCAATAATAGAATACGATCCAGAGTTATGCATTTTGTGTTTTAAGAATTTAAGAAGGTTGGATTTGAGATGAAAGAATGACTATAGGGTAAAAATGCAGAATTTGAGCACCATACAGCCATTTATATGCACATGGGCAAAAACTCATGGATATGAAACAACATCCTGGAGAGGTGTAATTAAGTCAAAGTCAAAAAGTTTCTATTTTTAAATGTACTTAAGTATTAAGGTCAACTCTTTTCTTCATTTCAAGTTTTAATTTTAAAGGCGATGCAAAGCAGTCACTTTATTCGATAAGAATGACTGTTGACTCGGAGGAAAAAGAACATTTCATGGAGATTGAATCGACTGTTTTGCCTTCATCTCTCACTCGTGTACCATTAGTCATCTTCTGCAGCTTGCAGCTTGCAGCTCTGTCGTCAATATCAAATTCGACATAGAGCCTCGAGTTTACATTTCCAAACATGAAATCATTGTTTATGTTTTAGGTAGTCTAATATGACACTAACAGTATTATACATTTTGTACACTTAACTTTTTTTACATTATTACATTAACCGTCAAGATTATGACATCGTCAGTTTGGAAAGAAACTGACCTGTTACATTACAGGTAAATATTTTATTACAATTTCAGCCAGGGCATTTTATTTCATTATTGTTCAAGTTATCACATTATTTAGTTTAACTATATTTTACATAAGCGCAAATTGTATGACATTTTCACCCAGCCCTTATTACATTTTAAGGAATTTATTACATTCTCGGTGCTACAAACACCATCCAAAAACATTGAGAACCACTGAGTTAAATTACAGACGGACAACAGCCTCCAAAGGGAGGGAATCATCTTCAAATGTCCTTTAAATTGGTCGCCTCCCCCTCCAGCATTAGTACAATTTCAATGGTTGCCATTTCAGTTCTTTAATGTTATTTAGCTTACATGTTTTTTGAGTCAATGATGAAACTGAGAATTGCTTGCAAACATGTTTTAGTGTCAGCTGACAGTATTATTCACAGATCATAGATGTAAAAAAGGGTAATAAACGTAAAGCAGACGCAGGCCCTTACATGAACCCAGTAGAATGTTGCAATGAAGCTCCTCCACAGATGCTTGCTCTCATCCTCTGCCAACCCACTGCACAGTTGCATTTAAATATGCTCAGTATTCTTGGCAAAGATTAAAAAAGGCAGATTTTTCTTGAAACCTGACGCAATCCAAAAGCCTCCACTGCTCAGGTAAGAGACCTCCTGTCACAGCAAGGTGGGCTTCACATGGTCCTTCTGAGAGAATAATGCATAGGGGCCTGGAGAGTTTAGAGAAAGGGAAAGAAGATCTATGCATGTTTTCTGACTTACAGTGTACCGATCTGCAATTCTATTTTATCTGATTGTCTTACATACATTTTTATGATCATGTTTTATTTGTATTGATCCAAATTGGTCTTTTTATGGCGTGGATCTCTTGGGGGATGTTTGGAAGGGTTTTGTTATGAACCTCACAGTAGAGGGAGAGCAGGGAAAGCATGTGGAAACAAAGGGACATAGGGGAAGTGTGTTTCAATAGAACTATGGGAGGTTTCCTGTGATGAAGGTTAAGAATTTGCATTTTTGCCCTGTTAACCTGAATTGATCAATCTTATTAAACTGCAATAATACATTTGGTCAATCCGACAGTTTGTCCGTCCAACAGTAAGATATGTCAATAATGCTGTGACGTTTGGTATGGACATTCTTTGACACCTTGGACCCTCTGACCTTCTGTCCAGTGCAACAGTTTTGTCGAAACCACCCCTTCAGCAGCACTTTGATCCATGACAAGGTATATTGAAAATTATTAGCCGGATCTTTATCAACTTTGATATGAATTTTCGTGGTCCCAGAGGTTTGATTACGTAACAAAAAGAAATTAGATGCAAACGCACACAGGGCAACTCCCGCATCTTTGCAAAAAAATCTGCTCAGCGCTTGGAACACAGCCTTAGTATCCAGCCTATGGCACCATAAATAATCCCTATGCATATCTTAAATTTGCATTCATTGAACTCAGCGTTTGGACTCTCCTGACGAAAATGGCGGGGTCAAACTGGCATACCGAACACGTTGAGAAATTTGCTTTGCGTTTGGTGCGAACACAGCGTAATTATTTTGGTGACTTTTTTTTTCAGGTGTCTCCGTCAAGCCAAAAGTTTCAGTTGTGAACATCAAACGTCAAACTCTAATAGGCAGACTGTTATGCAAGTTAAGAGCCAATTCATGGTCCCCAGAGGATGGCCTTTTTCCATTTTTAGCTATTTATTAGCTACTCTTTATAACCACCTTTAAGCCAAAATGTCAATTTTATATAGACCTGCATAAATCTAATGGGCAGAATGCCATAGAACTTGCTGAGGACATATACAGTTTGTCTTCCCTCAAGATAACCCTCACCAATTATGAGTAGGGCTGTAATAACATCTCATTATTTGTTTTTCTACTGGTGCTATAGCCTATTGCACGTATTTTATCAACCTCATCATTTTGTACCTCATTTCTATTTGTTTATGGTGCTGCTGTGATGGTTAATGCTTCATTTGTCCAGAACAAAAAAAAATAATAAGTTAGTGTCAGAAAATGAAATCTAAGATCAACATTGCCCATGTAACAATTTGATTGATGCTTCTTTAACATCTACCCTCACCTGTCATTACTTTTTATGTGAAGGTAAGCACCAGAGCCACTGTTGACCTCTGGTGTTGAGGTCTGTTGTTCACACATGTTTTATTGCTCAGAGCTGCCATGGCAATTTATGTTGTCAATTTACACCTTGATCATACACAGCATTGCACTCCCAGTCTCTATTAAAGAAAGCATTGGACGCCTTACTGCATCATGCATGTTATACTGTGCAGGATTTGCTACAGAATATTCTGTGAGCTCGTCAGCACTGTACTCCAAAAACCATCAAGAGAAATGTAAAGAGTGCAGTCTGGACCTGCTCTTCATGAAAAGTGTCTTGGGATAACTTTGGGTATGATCTGGCGCTTTATAGATAAGTTAGGTGCAAATGACTTGTGCTCATAGATTTCTGAAATTAAAATATGTATTTTAGCTAATGGATGGGATGCGTTTTATAATATGTAATAATGTACTGCTATTTATCAGAAACCAGGCTGTTTTGATGGGGAAATATTCACTCTTTCATCGGGTGTATCATGCACTCAGTGTGCTATGCTGTTGGTCAGGACAGATTCTGACACCGCGGCTGATTTTGCCGCTGATTTACACTCTTGTTGAGGGATGTGAGCAGAGTGCCTTTTACCAACAGTTGTGTATCACAGGGGCTATTCATGTGTTCCTTTCATCTTCGCTGCAGAGCAAAATGTATTCCATTAGATTACCATGATTTCCATTAGATTAGACCATTAGATCACTGTGCAGCAGCCTTTCTTCCCCAACACAGTCTATATGGTATGAATAGTATTTCATAAGCTTTTATATAAGATGGAATGGATTTTTTGCTGACTGTGATTGTTCAGTTTCAATAATGCAAACTTTGTTGCAATACATATAAATACATGCACCTCAACCATTTATGACATTACAATTGTTATTTTTCTTACACACACTCTCACACAGAGGGACTACATTTTTTTTAATATATTTTCCACATTGCCAGTATTACCAATCTATTATATCTAAGTCATGTAAAGGCATACAAAGATTTTAACTAATAAGGGACTTTATAAAATCTATTTGGGTGTTGAAGGGGGCTGTTTCACTCTTTTTTAGTATTTATATTATTCCCATTGTGTAAGAGGGGGAAAAAAGAAATATGAATGATATATGAATATTTAATTCAATAATCGTAAGAAATAACCAACAGTGCAAAAAATTTTTAGGATAGTATAATTCAAACATTGAAATGAATGAAAAAAAAAATCACAGAGCCACACAATTGCATAATGGAAGTAAAATTAACAATTGCCATAATTATAGCCAACACAACAAAACAATGTGTCCTTTTTTACTGAATATTCCAGCCTCATTTCACCTGAACCATTTACTTCACGGTAGTTCTGCTTTCAGTTCAGATGCAGAATAACGTGAAGATGGGAGCTGCTATACGACAGTGACAAATGATGAAAGAAATAGACTACCCTACCTTCAGCAAAAGAAGGAATACACAACTCCACCCCTTTTTCTAAACTTCCCTGTAGCCTAACGTGCTCCTACAGTCCCCCAGGCCTCGGATTTTATATGTATCTGCATTTAAAAAAAAAACATTTGCTTTATTCTTTTGACTTTGCTCTTTTTTTTTTTATATATATATATAAATGTATATTTCTTCTACTCTTATACATGTGAAGGAAAAAAAATCCCCTTTTTCTCTGGAGCCAGCAACTAAATCAACGTGTTCTCATTGCATTTTAAATTAGAAAACGCCGGTCCTCACTAAATGCATGGGCAAGAACTTTGCCACTAGATGTAGCTGAAGTACTCGGGCATCAGACACAGTGCTCAGGAAGCATCCTGTCCTTAAAAGCCAGCCTGATGCTGCTTTGCAGATTTCACAGTATTTTCACTGTTTGTTTTTTTCTTCTTCTTCTTTCCTTCGCACCTCTCTAACACCTTTTCACTGTTTTCTACATTATAAAAAAAATGTTATACATCTAATAAAATAGTTTCCTCACAAGGCCCTTTCACATTCATATCTATTGTGGTGATACTGAATGTCACAAGTTGTTCGGCAATCATTCTTGTATAAATATAACCGGTGGGTTAAAAGACATGGGTCCTGTATGCAACATAACTTTAGGCGACATGTAGTTCTTCCAACATGATTTCCTTTCTTTCCCTGTGGCTCCCTCTCCGTCCCATGTTATGTCTGCATTATTCACTCTCTGGCAGATTGCAAGGAGACAGTGGGGGTGGTGGGCTTGATGTTAGCGCACTGATTATTCCTTCTTTCCTTCCTTTTCAAATCGCCAGCTTCTGCTCTGGTAACAATCACCAGAAGGGTGGGATGGAGACGGCGACATTTGACCTGATTTCGCACGGATCTATTACCGTCAGCTCGGTGCCTGGTCTTTACGTGCCGCGTGTAACTTAAAGTGACACTTGCCCGAAGCTCCCTTGGAGGCGCAGAGCCGGGTTGGCGCTCCAAAACCACATATGACAAGCGGGGGAAGGGGGCAAAAGGGGCCGCCTGCCAGGGTGAGGGGTGTTTGTCAGAGCGCTAGTGAGGAAAGGCAGGTGGAACAAAAAAAATGCTCAAAATAAAAAGAAATTCTCTCACTCTCCACTTTTCGTCTCACTGTTCCTGCAGGTGAGTCCGTCTGTCCTCTCTCTCTCTGTCGCTTTTCTTCTTTGTTGCTGGTTCCTGCACCTAAGCGATGCCCTTGGATAGTTAACTCGAGAGTAAGTAGCACTGCCATGACTGTGAGAAGAAAAAGAGAGGACACTGGAAAAAGCGAAGTTTGGCCAAACTGGCAGACGCAAAGATATAATTTCCTCTTTCAATCAACGGACCACTTCAAATATCAAGCAGCATCAGAATGGACCACCTGATGGGGTTATTATTGAGGCTTAGTGTTCAGTTTTTGTGATTTGTCCGTGGTGCAGTCTAAGCGTTGTATCATGTTAACTGTCTCGGGCTATTTGCTGCAATCTTTGTCTCAGAACCTCTTTCAGTGGATTATAGAACAGTCAATGTTGTTTATATCAAATTAACTAGAGCATCTCTCGCTACAACTGACTGATCGCTGAAGCCCTCCCTTTGAACCACAATAGTCCACTCATGGCAACCGTATCCAGGCACAGCAGGCCTGTCAAGCTTTGGATTTCTCTACATGTTGAAGCATTCCGACTCTGATGAAAGTGAAACTATGAATTAAACAGGGTTTTGTCCGCTCTAATGGAAGCCGCAAGTGTCAGCATGCTCAGACCAGTAGCTTACTTCCTACAGTAATATCTTAACTTAATGCACCTTCCAATAGGATAATATAATACTTTGTGGGGTTATAGGTCATTTAAAAAAAAAAAGAATAAAGAAAAAAGGCTCGGTTCACGATTACAACATCTACTGTGTAGTATTTAGCTAGCATTAGCAGCCGTATTCAGGTTTCTAGCTTGATTTTTAGGATAATTTATTTGTCTGTCTTTTATATATATTAACAGTGCAGTATGTTAAATGGCAAAGGGAAAGAACATTGTGTTCAACAGAAGACATTTACTCAAGCTGTCAAAGTTAGCTGTACTCAATGAGTTGCCCCAAAGTTTTTAAGTTTTTATGTTTTTGAGCTTGATAAGTCAATGTGTTTAATCTACGAGTATTTTAAAACATTACAATAGAGACTAATAAATATTGAGTTTAGTTAAGGAAAAAGTGTGTTTGTGAAACCTTTTAGTCACAGCAACTGAAAATGTTTGAGTTGAGCACTTTAATTTAACAGCAATCAATAGGTAGTAGTAGTAGTAGTAGTAGTAGTAGCATGTACTCAAAATAATTAAGCTCATAAATATTTCAATTTTTAAGTTCATCAATTTAAAAACATTAAGGCATTGAGGCATCAGTAGCCTTAATCATTTTTAGTTCTGTTAGTTTATTTGGGTTTCCAGTGCTCTTTATTGGATTTTTGGGAAGAACCCAATGCAACTCTACCAGAGATATAATTCAATTTACCAAACATATTGGTTAACCCGCCTCCTCCTTTTAGATTAACAAACCGACTTGAGAATACGAACATTAAAGCATAAATCTAACCTCTACTTGTCCGAGTGCAATCCAGCATCCAAACACTTAAATGTTAGAATGAAATATGAGGCAGATCATACTTCTATATTGGGATATCTCCAAACTTCACAAACAGAATATCTTTTTATTCACAGGGACATGCAGCTTTAGTCTCTTTCTTTTAGCACGATAGCTTGTGTGTGTCCATCAAGTGCATATTAAATACCTCATAACAGTGATCTGCTCTTAAAACTAGTCAACCTACAAATTAAAAAGTCAGCTGGAGACTCTCGCAACTCATGGAGCTAACATTAGCTTCATCAGCTAGCTAGCCACAGCTGATACAATCTGCTTGTGACAGTTGTACTTTCAGCTAAAATCAATGGACACTGGATAGAAATGTCGAGTATTAAATCTCGACTCTGACTGCAGTACAAAATAATTACCTAGGAAATGCTTTTATGTTTAGTGCAGCCATTCTGCTGAGTTTAGAAGATGTCTTGGTGACTGGCAGTGCCCAAGATTGAAATCAGTTTCAGTTCACTGACTCTCAGAATCTTAGACGTCAATAATTGATTTTCGCGGAGTGACATGATGGATAGCATGTGATGGATATTAAAAACACACAGATCACAAAACAGCGTTTTCTTTCCATTGCTGCGACAGTTAAATGCGAGCACGGAATAATTGAATAAATGAATCTGCGCACCTTACAAACACTAAACAGTACAGTAATTACTGCATTTAATCTTCATTTGGGAGGACTTTACGTGGTTCAGTAGGTGTTGAGCACGTGAGCGCGAAGATGAATATTGTAAGGTCTGAGAGAAGGAGCTCTTCTCCACACACACACACACACACACACACACACACACACACACACACACACAATCAGTCACGTCTAGAAGCAAATTTATCTCTTTTATGTGTGTTCTTATGCAGCGAAGCACCTGTGAAGGCCTACATGGCTTACTGACCTACAAGGACAACAGAGTGGGTACATCCTGATTGTTCCAACCACTCTATGGACCATTTGTATCATTTGTCAGGCTCATATCATTACCCAACAGCAAAGATAGGGCATTGCTTATGTGTGTGTGTGTGTGTGTGTGTGTGTGTGTGTGTGTGTGTGGTTCAACTGCTGCATTATTCATGGTGTAAATGTGCCTGATTCCACCTATGCTGGCCCCGCCTTTGTTGTGTGAAGTGGAGATTGTTGCTGTTTCATGACTTGCTTCTTTCTCGTTGTACCTGCTTGTATGTCAGCCTTGGAGATTTCTTTAAGTAAGAGCTCTCTATCTGACTGAGTGACAGCACACAGTGGAGCAGAGCACAAGGCTCCTTTAATAGCTGTTCAGAGGCTGCCTTAACAAGGACACAGGCCTCATATGTGTGTGTGTCTGCTTTTCTTTTTTTCCTTGTAAAGTACACAACTTAACTTTAGTTTAGTACTGTTATTATCCTTATTCAATAACAGGTTACAATAAATGGTATGCTCGTAAGACTGTTTTTCCACTGAACCTTTTCAGATTGCATCTAAAATGTTGTGGGAAAGATATTACAATCCTTTTCTTAAAGTAATAATGTCAAATATATTAATTTAAATGGATGTCTGTTCTGTTAAGTCTACCCATCTCCAAATTGGGTAACACAATGGTGATTGAGTTCACGGCCCACTGACGAAAGCCCTTGTATTTGAAGTAGATGGATGGATGGATGGATAGAGATTTATTTGACAATCATAAAATACACATAATACTGCTTCTCCTAAAGACAGTTATCATGTACACTTACAAACTGTCAAGGATTAAATTACACAATAAAGCTGCAGGCTTATTTGAATTGTGATTATGAACTTGGTGAAAAATCACACGTGACAGTTTCCCAGCAGTAGTCGGTCCGCCACAAGGGGTAGACGGAGGCAATGCAACAAACTTACTCTTCAACTCCCTTTTGTGTTTTCTGGTTTCTGCTAGTAAACGGATACTATGGCCGAACAAACGAAGATAAGAGGGATGGCTACTGACGGTGAAACTTCCAAAACGAAGTGCAAATCCAAAGAGCCGCCAACTTGCTGATGTCCACTATTTGGATCTCTGGCTGTCGGCCATAGGTGCCGACAAAAAGAACGAAACGGAGATCTTGGAGGTTGTAACTATAAGTCAAATTAAAATCTTACTTAAGTAAAGGAAGGAAAAAAAAAAGAAAGATAAAAGGAAAAAGAAGAAAATTACATTTGTGAAGCACTACCAAAGTAAGGTCAAATAACTCAAACTCAAATTCAGGTAATTAATATTATTAAACATTATATTGATGAATTGTGTGTGTGTAAGTAGAATTTTACTGTCGGTGCTTCTTTAAACTACTGTTCTGTGGTTTGTAACAAAAATCTATAGGATGATGACATGTTTTGTACGTAAAACTGTGATGTAAACAAAAGACAAAACCACTAAATACATACATACATAAAAAAAATAATAATTTTGCGTCACAATGTTGTTATATCAGCAGGAACAAACTAAATGGATTTGTCTTAATAGGGCCTAAACAAACACAAAATGCCATAGTATTTCTGAATCCATAATCCAGCTCAGTAATGTCCTCTGAAATGATATGTACATTATGTTTGAATTACCTGCCACTGCAACTATACAGTAACTGTTGCTCAAGGCAAAGCAGTGTCTTTTGCAAGCTGTTGGCAGCTGGAGAGATTTTCAGCAGCATTAATGGCCTGTTAATATGTTGATCTGCTCATATCCACAAGGCATTTTGCTGCCAGAACAAATGGGCATCAAATACCGAGACTGATAGAACCCTCAAATGACAAACCCTCTGACTACATTTTTAGCTGTAGCCATTTATTCTCAAAGCAAAACAAATGAAAGGGTTTAAATGGTAAAAAGCCCAAAATGGGATAAAAACCATTGTGCACAACGCTGTTAAAACCTCCGTCTGTCTTTCTCGCCTCCTGTCTCCACCTCGCTCCCTGTTTGCTCCACGCTATTAGGAGATAAAACGTATCAATGAAGCTTGTCGTGAAATTGTAAATTGGATTTGGGAATTTGATTTCCATTTTACAAATGATCTGATGCTTCTAAATAACACTGAATGCTACTGAGAATTAAAGACAGAGGATAAAATAAACAATCAATCTCTGTCGCCGGTAACATATTTTGTAGGGTATACGGGCCTGAGTTCACATCTGGTGTTAGTAGAGGTGGACCCAGCCCACTTCAGCTTCTCTAAATTCACTGTTTTTCAACACAAGTTGGTGTGCTCTGACACTCCTGGGAACAAAGACAATGAAAATTCATCTTAATCTGGAGAATTGTCCCTGGCAGCCTCTCCACTACCAGCCCTGTGGGGGACAATAATTAATCAAGCTAGCATTAAGTAGGTGGGGTGCAGGGGTAATAGATCAATAGAAAAGCTGATGATAAGAATCGATGGAAGAGATAACCTTGGCTGAGGTGCAGAGTCTGAAAGATGGGAGGAGAATGTGGAGGAAAAGGAGGAGGGAGAGAAGGAAGCCTCAGACGTGATGTGGCTCGTACTGATGATTGTCAAAAACAATATGTGTTAAAATGTTTTTCTGAAAGATAAAACAAATGCCCCAAAGCCAGAAATGCTGACATCACCCACACATATACAGTACTTGCTCGGCATTACGTTTCAGCTACGTGGTGCTCGCTTTTCGCCGAAGAAAAAAACACCACAAACGTATGGTTAGCCTGGGATAGCAGCAGACTAAGAGAGTAAACTCCTGCAGAAAATCTGGAAAAAGCACATAACATTAACGACGGCTGAACTGGGCTTCAGATGGTTTGGTATTGTGCATGCTTCACTTGATCACTTTTCATGTGACCAGAGCGTCGGTTAAAACAAAAACATATCGCACAGTAAATGATAATAACAATATTCCTTGACAATGGAAAGCTGAATGAATCTCAATACAAGGTGCAAGGATTAGAAAGCAGAATTCAGTACTTATTGCAGCAGGAATAACATATTTTCTTAAACCACTTTGGTGTGTGCGGTGCCTACCAAAGGGGCAGAGGTAGTGAGCTGGTCGGGATGGGTCACATAAAACTTAATCCGTCCTTTTGATTATGTCTTTGTTGAACTTTGATTTAATCGATTGAGGTGGGCAGCCTATGATTTTGGAGGATCTGTTGACCTGGCGCTGCCGTTTTTTTGGGAGTATGAGTGTCCTGGCTGCCATGCCAAAAAGTGAGGATACTTTCAATGTTGGCTGTACAAATCTAACTTTAAAGGTCTCAAGTTGTCTGAAAAAGAGCAGTCTGAGCTGGGCTTTTTTGGTGAAATGGGTTAAGTTAATATTCCATTCAACTTAAATGTATGCCAAGAAAGTCAGGTCTGTGATGGTCACCTGGGATATACGTACGTATGGGAGATTTTGGTTGGGTGTTGTGCCTGAAATCAGCGATAAGTTCCTGAGTCTTGGATGTTTTGAGTAAGAAGTTGTTGTTGTGGAACCAAGTGACTCCTTGAGTTACCTGCTTCCTATAACTGTGCTTGTTGTTTTTTGGATAATAGGCCTGCTATGCTTGTATCATGTAGTGCCGGGAGCGGTGGTACGGGCGCTTCCGAAACCTGGAGCCCCTACGCGTCACCTTCTCCCTCCCGGTGTATGCCTCCGGGCAGTCGGGGGGGCCAGCTGTGCTATTAGTTGCCAGTATTTCCTCAGGTATTGTTGGAAGGAGAGATCCCGAGACTTCAATCAGGCTCACTCTGAGGGATATAAGATCCTATTGGGTGTTCTTAAACATACGGTCATACACAAACAATAAAAGTCAGAGAAACAGGAGGCGATGTGTTCCGGGGCGAGCTTCACTGCCCCCATTATACTGTCACTGCTTGCCGCCATTGCTCACTGGGTCACTTTAATAGAACAGACCCACTGTTAATGGAACAGTTTGACATCTTGGGAAATGTGATTACACTTTCATGCTGAGAGTTAGATGAGAAGCTCGATACCACTCTCATGTCTGTTTGCTAAACATAAGGCTATAGCAGGAGCGTAGCTTAGCTTGCTGACAAAATGTACTTAACTTTCACTGGGAGTTATGTACGCTACTATTTCTACAGGACTTCCTGTAGTCTCCACTGGTCACGATTACGACAAGCCTCCTGGATTTAACAAGTGAGATAAAACGTATAAATTATAGCCATTTTGAGGTACTGGAATGCATATTTTGTAACCTTTCGACAAAGCTAGCTGTTTCCCCGTGACCCCAGTCTTTATGCTATGCTACTCGTATCCTGGCTGTATAGCTCTGTATTTGCAGGAAAGACATTAGAGTGATATTGTTCTTGTCATCTAATTCTCGGCAAACAAGCACATTTCCCAAAATGTCAAATTTTTCCTTCAAGTTTTCTTGCATCAGTCACGTCTCCAGGCATCATTATCAAGGGATGAACGTCCTGTGGCAGTGGAGTGATGAAACTGCAAGTGCCGATTACACCCGATCTGCAGCCACATACCTGAAAAGGGTCCCTTTTGTACTGAAGTGGAAATAGAATTTTGCAACCATTTTGCTCTTTCTATTGCCGCAATATGAGGAATGGGCTAGGCCATAGCCTATTTCACCTAAATGTGTATTATTTCATTTTAAATTTGAGAAAATTAAATAAATAAATAACATACACTGTGCACCCTGTACACTATAGTTTGAGATCATTATGCTGCAAGGATTGGTCTTTTGGGTCAGGTCTGTCTTTTGTAAAAGAATGTAAAAAGCTGCCATACTCCATATATTTATGTTTTGACAGCATTCATCGTCTAACAACTTTGTTTCTCTGAGTCAGTAAATCCAAGACTGTTAGGCAGCTTGTTTTTCTTTTGACCGACTCCAAACATGATCAGAAATATTTGAGATGTGACAGAAGGTGGAACTGGAGACAAACTAGTGTTGGCAACTGATCATCTTAAAAAATAGCATGTGATAATGATGTGTAACCCTACTGATCTTCTACTCCTTCGCCTACTGACGTAGCTACTGATCTTCCATCTATAACTAAGGAACAAAAATGCATGGCAAAGAAATACACTCCCTCCCCCCCGAAAAAAAAATAGAAACATGTTTAGATGTCAAGACAACAGCTTACATTTCAGAGCCTCATCATAGTCGTATTTGTTGTCAGTTAAGCTCTTTATGTGTTTTACTTGTCATTTCTCTGTCAGTTCAGAGTAAAATGTTCACGAAAATGATGCAGCTGTTTTTTGGTAGGAATTATTTCACACACACACACACACACACACACACAAACACAAAAACACACGGTGAGAACACCATATAACGGCAACACTATTAGCATACAAGTGCTTCTTCTCTCAGTACTACACCTCTTTGTTTACACTGAGAAATAAAACTCTAGAAATGGATGTGGACTGAGAGAGAAGGTCTTTTTTTTTGGCTTTAATTGGACATTGTTGTCTCCCCAGACTCTTGACTGCTGCAGTAAGGGGACTGCCCATCATTAGAAGCAGTAAATTGAGTAACCTGAGGTGTACTGTACATGTTCATGCTAGTTTTAAGACTATTGTGGTTTCAACCACTAAAGCCTTTCCTTCACCATCCACCTTCCTACTGTTTGTCAACCACCATGGGATGTTACAGTAAAATTAACTTGTCAATATCAGCTGTTTTTACCTTTGGACAGGGCCAGGTTAGCTGTTTCCAACCTGCTTCCAGTCTTTATGCTAAGCTAAGCTAACCACCTGCTGGTGATATCTTCATATTAAGCGCATATATATGTGTGTGTATGTGGTATGAGTGTGGTATGAATCCTTTTTATCTAAATCCCAGCAAGAAAGTGACTAATATTTCCAAAAAAAGTCAAACTATTCCTACGTACTATAACACAGAGATGCATCTATTGCAAAGGAGGCAGACAGTTTCCTCACTGACAGTGATTTCGGAATGCAATGCAGCAACAATAAGTGCCGTGTTTTGAGTAATGGCACAACTCTTTTTCTTTACTAGAAACTCTTGCAGTTATTATTGTCATGACAATCAATATCAGTATTGCTTCCTACATTCCCTTCCATACCAAAGGTTAATTGGATTCAATATGTTTAGATTACTTGCCTGCCGAATGTGACTGACTTCATGGAAACAAAAATAATTGGAGCAACTATGGTTCCAACAAAATATAATTAATAAAAACAAATATAAATAACACAAAGATATGTTCTGGATCATGCACTCCATAGATTTATGATATAGTACCAAAGGAAATATGTGCATTCTCCCACTCATGTTTGAGTGCTAACATAAAGCACTACCATTATATATATATATATATATATATATATGTATATATATAACCGACTCTCCCTAGATAAATTAACATATCTCGGTTTCTATAGACTACACATACAAAATCAATGACAAGCAACAGTCAGTCACCCCTGGGACTGAGATAAAACCGAATAATGAGCTGAAGGGGGGTCAAAAAGAAGAAAAAAAACTAGGAAATACTCTGTAATAGGAGGACACTGATGGGCTTTATAATCAACTTTGTGTTTACTCCCCCAACTCCTACACACATGTTTTTAAAGTACTGTTAAATCAACATAAACAAGCCTTCTAGATGGAAATAAAAACATGTGCATAAGGAGCGGATAAGGAAGATGCTGGAGTGTAAAGACAATTACCGTACAGCACTAAGACGGAGGGTGACGTACAACAGAATGACAATGACAATAACAAGTGGGCTTGATGGATAAATTGGAACCTATTCTTCATTAGATTTGACATTAGATGTACACCCTGTTCTACCTCGTCCAAACTCCAATGCAGTTGGATGCAAATTCAATATGAAGAAGATACAGTATGTGCCTATAGTGACATCGCAGTAAAAACACATAATTATTTGCATGTTCTCTTCCAATAGAAACAAAGTTCAGGATTGAAACTATGTGATTGCAAATGTCAAATTACGTTGTTTTCAAGTATATGTTCCTTCATTATATGATCAATCAATAATCAATTGATTTGTGAGTGATATCAGATTCCACGGGACACATAAAATATCATTTGAAAGTAAAATATTTTTGAATGATGAAATTAATAAATTACCAATACATGCTCTACATGCACACTTTTGCAGTGGATGCAAAGCACTTAGTCCCTGACTAATGTGACTTTAGGACTGTTAACATTATTTACGAAGGGATGACCTTCATTTTCTTATTTACTTTATGGTAGTTTAATATCAAACTAGGATAATAATCAGTTTGTAATACACTGTACACACCCCCTCAGCATGTTGATAATGACCACTCACAAATTGTATCTGAAGTGTGCTTTTTACTCCCATCGGGACAAACAGACCACCACACCGTATATGTATTATACTGTTATTCTGTCATTGTAGCAGGTGTTTTCATGGCAACGAAACACTTTATTAAAGTAGTGCTAATTATTTTTGTTTTATTACAGCCATTAATGCAACTGATTTCATTTGATTAATGTATAAATAGTGATAGGGGTGTTTCCTAGCTCTGCAAGATCAGAAAGTTTAAGTATTACACGCTAAAAACAATCATTTTAACCAGTATTAATTGATTTATTGGTCACTTGGAGGGAGCATAAACAAGTCAAACAACATTGACATATGATCATCTTCTAAATATACTTGGTGAACTCGTCAGCAAACATTTGCTCATATGAAACGTCAGCATTCATTTGAAGCCGTGTTCCTCAAATGTAAGTCCAACATTCACTGACCTTTTAGCTTTGTTTTGGTCTCCACCAACTTCTGAGAGAAATATGTTGGCTCTTTAGCCACTAAATGCTCCACTTAAACGGTACATTAGTGGCAATAAAAAACAAACAATCACTTGATTGATGCTGGAACACTCTGCTGAGCTGAAGGGACCTGCATAATTGACTAGTACATCGCTACGAATTACACCTTTACATACAGTATACTTATCATGTGAAAAAAAAATATGGATTATGGCAGCTTTAAACGTGCTGAAACAGATTTTACGAATGCCAACGTTAGATTTATCTGTGGCTAGCTCGTTGTTAGAACACTTCCAGTCACAGTTTGTGGCGGTTTGAGTGTCCTCGTCATCATGTCAGCTTACACTACTTCAGCCTTGGTTTGGGGCCGACGCTAAGGGTTCATATTCTCGTGGTATGAAAGGTACTTGGTGAATTTCATTTCCTTTTCAATGTGTACCTGGACCAATTGCTACTATCACAGGGTATATCTTTCTTATTTTATATTTGTATAAAAGTGTACCTAAAATATGCTTCACCTTGGCTAGTATTCGTGTTTTAAAGGGCCAGTTCACTCAAAAAAAACATCCCCTCACAGTGTATATTCTGCTAACTAAATGTTTTATTACACTAGTATAATTCAGTTCATTCAACAAGAAGCAGTGTAGGTAGATCAAAGAAACCATTCAATATTTCTTCATAGCTTCAACTACAAGGCCTCGTCCTTTGGACCTCCTCTCCGCCTTCCCCTTATCCTGACCATTATTGTGAAGCTAACACTAAACACTCCAAATTAAAGTTTGTCTGGCAAGGAGTGCACATTCATCAACGAAGCTTGCTGAAACATGCTGCGCTTTCAAGAGTGAATAATGCCAAAGCAATGATGCTGTAAGTGGATTTTCTGCCTGCTCCCCTGCATGGCACTCACATCAGAGAACCCATTTGAAGTGTTTAGTCTTGGGAACATTAATCCCTGTAATTTCAGGTCTGGTGTGCCTTCTCTGTCAGGTACATTAGGGCTGCATTGGAGAACCAGTAAAACAGCGAGGAAGCAGCGTTGTTGTCCGCAAAGTAATTAGAATGCCATGTGTTCATCCTTACACGTGAAACAGCACTTGGTAAATGAAGACCTGCCACACTTTAATTGTCTCCACTGAGAAAAATGAAGGAAGATCGGTGGAGAGAGAGATAGGAAGGAGAGAGAGAAGGACAGTCAGAGGAGGGGTTTGTGTTAAAATGTTACAAATGTGGTTAGTTAAAGTAGTGAGCAGAATTACTGTGATGTCTGAAATGTGGCGTTGTATGAGTCCCTTTGAAATGCATCATGCCTCTGTTTGTTTGCGTAATTACCTCCATAAGGGAGGTTGTGTCATCGGTTAAATTTGTTTTTTGTCTGTTTGTTTGTTTGTTAGTCAACACTGCTTTACACATTTGAATTGAATTTGGTAGTAAGTTAGACCACGGGCCAAAAAAGGAACATGTGATTTGTTGTTGATGTGGATCCATATCCAGGTGTAGAAACAGGATTTTTTATTTTACTTTTCAGCATTTTGCTATGTTCCTATGAGCAAAGGCATGAGAAAAAAAGTAATGCAGATGTCCAGAATTATCATTATTTTGATCCAGATGCATACGTGTCTAAACATTTTCTATTTTGGATCCCAGTGATGTCAGCATATGTACAAGCAAATGGAACAAACAATTTCTCACAATGGCCTCTGCTTTAATGGCAGCATGGGCTGGCAGTATGACCTGAAGCGGTATATGCGGGTGGGGCTAACTGAAAATAATGGGCTGCGTGGGTTGTGCCCCTGCCAATCATATCAACTGTTGATACAGAACTATTACAGTAAAGAACTTTAGCTTTAAAATATCAGTTCAACACTGAGATCCATCATCCTTCAGACCAACAACTTACCTGCATCTCCTGACAGAAATCTGATTGTTCAGAGAGAATGCAAAGCGGAAGAGGCGCCGTGATGGAAAGACGCGTACCCCGTGGTCGGTTTCATTAACGAGGGAAAATGAAAACAAACACCAGAAACAATCTAGTGAGAACAGCGTTCAGCGGGAACTCTCCGCACAAGTAAGCGACACTGCCACAAGCATGGTCGGTGCGCCTGTTGATAGCCATGGAACCAACTGCACTGGAGGCTAGTTGTTTGGAGAGAATAAACACAAACAGTCCAGTGGTTTAAATTTGCGTATGTGACACGGTAAAGGCGAAAATTTCCTCTCCAGACTTTGAGAACAAACACTTGCACCATCTTTCTAAAAAGGAAAAATATGTCCACTCCGCCATCTAAGTATTTCATTTCGTTAAGTGGCTTATTCCACAAATTCTAATTCTGTATTCATTCAAATAAAAAGGCCCAAACATGAAATTTGTTTTTTTTAATTATGATTTCATAAAGGTAGCGGGAAATGTGTTATATGTTATTTATAATATATGTGCCATGTAAAATCTGAATGAATTATGATTTTCCATCTTTGGTAAGATCTTTTGTTCTTTCTGTATATTTTATCAAATACAAACTGACATTCTCTAAAACACTCTGAAAGTAGCCTTGTCTCAATTCATGTGGGTTTGTTGGGAACACCCACATGCACTGCTCAAAACAAATGGTACTTTTTTTTTTGCCTATAGTCTAATTCTGACCTTTACCGTTGAGGATTTAGATAACTAACATATTTTTGTTTGTCATCCATCTGTAATTACTTCAATATGTTCTCGCACAAACAGGGCATGTTTTGCCCAGGAAAAAACTAATGGCTGGTTTAAGCATTGTAAGTCTTTTAGAGTGAATGTATCCCTACAATTGCTCTGTGCTGGCACTGGATTGACTCCAAGTCTTGTTTCAACATGGATTGATGAGTTCTTACACTGACTGTGTGAGCACTCACCATAACAAAGCCCTGTTTTCTAGCACAACCCAAGGATTCATGTGAGGGCCACACAAGAGAACCAGAGCGCTAATTAAGAGAGGGTTAAGGTCGGCAGAGTGAAGGATTGTAATGGAGCAACTTGACAGCATGAATGTCTTCATTTTCCCCATATGGAAGTTTAAAAAATGGAAGCCATCCTTGCCACCTGGGTGTACCTTGAGCTGTCTGAAAAGAAGCGATTACCTGCTCAGAGTGTGCCGCAGAGCCCTTGGGCGAGTTGATCATCACTTAATCCTAAAATGGTACCATTTATCAAAACCTAATAGTTATTTTGCTGATGAATAATTTCACTGTAAAAAAAGACTGATACAAGTGATGAAAGAATCAGTTTCTGCATTGCACTCCTGACCACCACAGCTGAAGATGCCACATCGGAGAGACAGCACAATAATTGCTAAAAAAAAAAACAGAGCAGGCAGGCTAACCTGTCATCAAGTTAACATGAGTAGATTGGGAATAGTGTTCAGAATTTAATGCTGGACAGTAATTTAATCTGAGTGAAGCTTCTTGATCAAGGATGTTGTTGACGTAATGTGTCATCACTAACCGTTGGGTGTTGCTCTAATTATTTACAATAGTAAAGAGAGCATGATAATTGTTTTGGCGCTTGGATAAACAGATAAACCAATTGTCTGGTATAAAGTTGATGTTGTGGGGAAATCTTGCATTGTCCTGCAAATTGTAGACAAAAACCCTCCAAAACGAGGCATATGGCTGTTTTCTGATCTGCCGATGTTTACCTTTTTGGTGAAATGTAGGCAATCTGATGTTTGAGGGAAGATTGTGGTCATCGTTAAGTCTCTTGTGCCAAAGTAACACACTTTGTTGACCAGACAATCCAGCAAGAACTCCATCCTAAAAAATGTTTTTCCAAGGTATTTCAATGTTACTTTTAAAGCATCGAGACAACACAGTTACGGGGGTCACACCCGCATCAGTGGTCAATCTCAACGGGTCAGCACCAACCCCTCCTACACTACACTACACGTGTTTGATCTAACAACCAATGCAGTTGGTTCTCTGGTGGGGACAGTCTCTGTTAGTTGCTATGTCAGGGAGTTGCAAGCACACTGGATCCCTTTTCTTGTGATTGAGAAGGGTGTAAACACATATTGACAGCCCGTCCATCTGTGATGATCACCGCGGTATACTGATTTCCAACCCATTTTCTTGTGTGGTCACACTAGCATGAAGCCAAAGGGTAGGTCACAAAAAGGTTTGTGTTTCTTGAAAAGCAGCTTTATTGTCCAAGGTAAACGATCAGGTATACATGTAACACATGGGCAAATAACTTGAGTGCAGATGCAGCTATATGGCTCTCTAGTTTGTACTTAAGGAATTATGGTTTTACACTAATGTATGCATTGAACATTTTTGAGGACCCTGAAGTTGCGATGTGTATCATCCATGCATTACAATCCATAACTTGCTTCACCAAGATCTTACAAGTCTGTTGCTAGGCACTGCCACACATTGTACACATACACACACATACACAGCAAACACTGCTGATAAACAGGCCAGGTGACTGGGTCTAGATGTCTTTTCTAAACTAGACATGACATGTTCTCTTTAAATATAGAATTAAACAATGCAGTCTGCATAATTTAGCCGAGTAACTGCCTGTACCTATGTTTTGGTTTAATAAAGTAAAAAGTTGCATTCAGGTCATATTTGGATGTCATTTTCAATCATATTCAGTTAATACAGCCCAATAATACCAGAAAAGCAGTACACGTGAGATAAGTGTGGCTCAGTGGGGAGCAGGGAAATTGGAGGCATGGCAGGGTGTGGGAGGACTGGTGTTTCCTTGTAAAAATGCTGCAAACCTGGAGGGAAGGCGGGAAGGAGATTAGGTAATCAAGCCACTGGCTGAAAGAACCAGGGTGTGCAGAAAAGTATTTTTAGATTAGGAGGGTGCCTAAGAACTCACCTGGAAGAATCAGTGGCAGCCATGACAAGAGCTGTTGATTTATTGTTCAGGCCCGGGGTTGTCTTTTCATAAGTTTTACTAAATTCTGCTTTCCCTTTATACTGTATTGTGTTCCCTTATGGCGAAAGCATACAGTTTATTAAAGAAAAAAAGGACCAAATTAGCGATCCTGCTCAACCACTGCAGTAGCACTTCAGAAAATGAGAGTACGGAAGCCCAGCTGACCTCTGCTTCTGCCCCCACACTTTCAGTACTTTGGACCAGGAAGAACCTTGGTAGTCTTTGCCCTTACCCTCTGTCCTCAATTATTTTTCATCACAACACTGTCTCTTACTGTGTCTCTGCCATGAAAGCAATTGCCTGCTTAAGCTGTTGGATGATAAATGGAGCGCTCCTCATAATAATACAATTTATATTACGGAAAATTTAATTTTGATCATCGGGAGAAAGTTGTGTTTTGACTTGAGTAAACAAAAATATCCTAATATTTTTTTAAGGAGGTCAGGACGCTTCCTTTTTCCCATAAGGATTTACGCTGTAAATTGGAATCACTTACCAGATGTGTGCTTGGCTTGCTGGAGCCTGATGCTAATCTCCAAGCTGTCTGTCTTGTTTGTGTCTGATGGCTACAGATATTCAAATAACTGAAATAGAGGGAAACCATTCTACATATCCTGCAGGCAGCTGTTGATGACATTATTGGTAAGAACAAACCCATTAATGTTAACCTGTTGTTCCACCATTTTGGTCAAGACTGGAAAACCCCAACAGTGGTCAAAAAGTAAAAAATTACGTCCTTTGTCTTTTATGACTTTTCTTTGACCTTGATAGAAATCCTAATTAGCTCAAGGAAAGATGTTGGGGAGAATAAGAGAATCCGACTGCACATACGGCCGATGTTTTTCTTTTCAAGCAACTTTATTCATGACACACAGAAAATTAGTACAGCGGCAAACTCAATGCTGCACAATTCAATTAAAGATTCCTGTCCGAAACAGAATCACACCTCCAACAAAGTTTTTTTTTAAATTATACATAGTGTACAATTTAACAGCGATGGCCTAATGTTGCGTTGCTTTAAATGTTCCTGCTGCAAGGAATTATGGGACGGCATTATCTCCTTTCCTTTGATAAAGTATGATCCAGTGTACGCTATGCTAAAGGACTTTTTTTTTTAAGTAATCACTGAAGCACTTTTCCGAGTGATTTAACGAAGTTGGGAACCTTCCTAAGCAAAAAAGACTATTCGACCGCAGCCATGGTCCCCAGAGCATGAATCCCAAAGCCTTTGGTGATCCTCTCACCTTTCATTTAGCGCCACCAGCAGAGTTGCTATGGTGACGGCGGCGCCTGTAGCAAGCGTCTAGGTCCTGTGAACTCTCGGTACATTTCGGTTTAACTTGTTGTTGTCTCTTTGTCTTTGTTTTATTTACCAGAGCATTTAGGGCATATGACAGAGGTGCACTCAGCAACGTCGGAGAAGGAAATGTGGTCATTGGATTAAGTGCAGTTGACCTTGAGACCACCGACGGACTAGGAATTCAACATTATTGTTGTTCGTTTACATTCCTCCTGTTCCAAATTCAAAAAATGCACTACAGCAATTCACGACTGTTACTGCTGTTTTTGTTTTACTCTGTTTTTTCGTGTTTTTTGTGTGCAGCATAATAGACTAAGCTACATTTGCATTTTGATGTGCAACTGACAATAAATGATCCTTAGAATCCTTGAATCCTTGACATTTGTGGTTTTTAATTAAGTTTCTCGACCACCACTATCCCTGAGTACACCCTCACAAAGCCGCTGCAGACTCTTAGTCTTGCTTTTTTTAATTAGCAATGTTTCAGTGGCAATGAGCTCAAATGAGAATTAGTTGGAAAAATACAAAGGGCTATTTTAGTGCAAAGTTGGTGGACGCACAAATCCTGAGTCAATGCCATGTTTGAATGCAAGTGAGTGAGTTTTATTGCACTTCTGTCTCTGCTAATTAAGCCATTCTCACTCTACACTGCAGAGTGACACAGCTTATGCTGTGTTAGTGCAGAATAATGTAGTGCAATGTATCTGTTTTGGAATTAAATAAGTATCTGCATCTTCCTCCAACCACCTCTCACCCAACATATCCACTCACAGCATTTTCTGTGTCTGTAGCGGAGATGAACAGGGCCTAATGTGTTCTGGTCCTGTGATGAATATCCAGCGCACTGCCATTTTCAGCAAGGTTTCAGTAATGTGTCCACATGTGTGCAAGAAAAAAAAATTTAATCTTTAGATTATAATTCTCTCTTTTCTATCCTGCCCATCTCTTACTATTCTGTGATCAGCCGAGAGCTGCCTTCTCTAAATCACCATGTAACTATCTGTGCAGACAAGCAATTAGGCTTAAGGATTGTGCTGGAGACCTGACTGCAGTGGAACATACTGTGAGAAACAAATGGAGGTAGAAGTGAGGGGGGTGGGAAAGCACAAGTGGCTTGTGTGTTTGAAAGGTTTGAAGAATCAAACCTTCATGGTAGTGGTGGGAGGAAAGCTGATGAGTGCGTACACATATATTTATACAAGGACTTTGTGTTTGTTTGTTTCTTTATATATAAATGTAAAAAAGATACATTTAATATTTGCAAGGGAATGTGAACGAGGATTTCCTAACACCATCCAGGGGCTTGAAGAGTGGCATTGACATCAAATCATTTTTGTAATGTAGTATGGACAATGTGTATGTATCCGTCAATAATTTTGTGATACTCAGGAATAATTAATACCTCATAGTCATAAGACTGTCACACACACGCACACACACATGATCATTAACAGACTAAGAGCATACACTCATGTATGCTGAGAATTTTCTTAAGAAAAGAAGGATAAAGGACAAAATAAACAAAAAAACACACAAAACAGAGCATGTGCAATTTCTCAAACACTGATCAATTTGTATAAAACACTGTCCAAGGGCAACACTGTTATTTAAAGGCGGATGGTTTCCATTGCCAAGTATGAACGTGTTCACAGCAATGCTCTGAAAGGAAATAACATTAAATGAAATTGTGCAATTTATTCTCATGAGTTCACAAATAAATGCTACTGAGGACAGCGCAAGGAAAACATGTAGGCTGTTTTTATTTGCTTCTGTCCTGGAATACATGTGTATACCTCATTTAAAAAAAGTATATTCCGGTAATTTCTTTCACCAATGACGCAGCCGTCCAATTTGCGGCAGTTTTGAGATAGACGCGAAGGCAAAGCACTGCTCGAAAGTCAGAACCTTCTCCCCTGACATTATCAATCATTGCTTGGGAAAATATTGTTTACCTGACGTAACTATAATATAGACACAGATCATTTGGCCTCTTTAGAGCTTGTGTGCATTGCCTCAAGGTGATTTGAAGAGACCAATATCAAAGCACTGATTTCTCAACCTCTTTTATAAGCTGTAAAAGGCTGCTAATTGGCATTAAACCTAACATGCTCCTTCTTTGTAGCTGTGGTGGCACAGCCAGTAAATCTCTGAAGTCCTATTTTGTGCGGTGTTCATAATGTTTTGTCTGCGTCTTACAAGATACTATGTACACGCCGATAAATGAACAGGTTTTACAACCGCAGCACTGAGAGAATTTGGCAGAATTTTGAGGAATAGCTACTGATCATGGCTTACTACTTAACAAATTAGAAAAATATTGCATTAGAGGGGTTGGAAACTGAAATAGCAATCCTTAAAAAGGTCTTGATCAAGATGTTCGGATACATTATTGAAGGTGACTTTTGGGGTTCCTCAAGGTTCAGGCTCATAATTGTTTATTTTGTACATAATATCTACAGTAGCAAAACATGACAATGATTTTATTTGCAGATGAGAATGGTGAGAATGTAAAACACTTTTGAATACTGAATCTAAGAAAGACTAAAGTCACCATCTTGGGTAATCTTGTAACACATGCAAAAAAAAAAAATGAACAAGCAAACTTTGAAAAGTAATGTTGAGTGTCTGAAATCAGATTTTTGGGAGCGATTAGAAATAATAAATAATGCTGAAAAACATATGTATAATATCAAAGATAAAATGTCGAAATCGATTGCATTACTGTATAAAATTCATTATTGTTAGTACTGTTAACTTATATTGGCAATATTACTTACTCTATGGCTATATGGGATTAATAACAAACTAAAGGCTCTAAAATTCAAAGACTTAGTATATTTCCAACAGCACAAATAATGGATCCATCAAAAACAAATTACTACCTGTAAATTACTAGATTCTGCGGAGTCAATATTTTTTTCTATGGTTTTAAATGTTTCATTGTTTTATTCCTATCTTTTGTGTTAGTAATGACAGACCAAAATATATTTCAATTTCAATTGAAATCAGCCTTCCGGGTGTACTGGACAATGGAAAATTTCTCCTTTCCAGTAAAACTTAAAATGTCCTCTTCCATAGCTGAATCCATTTTCACAAAATATGCACTGGGAATGTGTATTGTGATGCAACAGCAGGCTGGAAAAAACAATATAGCCAATTGTCTCTGTAGCGCTCATCCCATGTGAACGTATTCATTCTTCAGGCCAGACTTAGCACAGCTCTCCTTTGCCGGTGACCCCTGGGCTTCAAGCCGCTGGAGCCTATTGGCCTGACTGCACCTGATTCCTCTTCTTGCCCCTGAAGACCAGAGTCCTCCATTTGTCATTGGTAAACATGCAGAAGAGCTGGTGTGTGCTTCACATGACAAAACGGGAAGAAGGGGGGGGCAGAGGGAAGAAACAAAGAGGACACACATATCAGCATATTCTCCAGAGATGTGAGAGTGTGTATACAAAAACGGCAACACCTCTGCCAAGCAAAATATGTTTTTTTAATTCTACGTTCTGTTTTACAAAGTTTGCTAAAGCACAGGATGGCGTATATATTTTGTTGTAAGTCAAACTATATTCAGCAATTTTCTGCCTTCTTTTTGATTTATTGGATTCCATGTGGCTAAAAGAATAACCAATAATCATTAAGCGGGGAGAGGTGGAGTGGTATTTATGACGCGGCTTTAGACGGAGTCATTATAAATCCATTGACCACCGCTGGAATCTCAGCCAATGCATGCCACGAAAAAAAATTAAATATCTAAATACCCATGCTCAATGGGAATGTTGATGAATGGTCTGTCTCGTGCTTTGGGAAGGTGACAGGGAGAAGGGGGGAAAGGTGGTGGAGGAGGTGGGGAAGCTGAGTGTGGAGGAGCGGGAGAGAGTTCCTGATGAAATTACAGGATGGATTGATTGATCTCCGTGGACGCATGTTGCAATGGAGGAACGCAGTTAAAGCGGATGCATCTAGATTAGTGTCAGAGGATCCACTGAAGGACAATGAAAGCCATCATCAGAAGACGTGACCTTCTCAGCATATGAAGCCCCCAGCGCACCAGACCGAGCCTCATGGCAGTAAACCAAGAGCTGGAGGAAATGTTGTCACTGCCAGGAGGAGAAAAAAAAAAAAAAAAGGACAATATGAGGCAGGAATGAATTTGCAGATGTTTCAATTCATATTCATTAGCATGGCTTTCCATTATGGAGTGGAAATTAATGGTTACAAGACAACTGGTAACACAAAGAGGAAGTTGTGTGGTGTGGTACAGGCTCTACAGCATCATGCACAAACCACGCACGCACACACACACAAAGATATGTCCGTTAAATGTCCTCATGCTTTCCAGGAGGCATTACATTTACAGCTGTGTTCAAATGTATATTTGCTGGCACAGCGGATTTTTCAGTTTCAGGCCAGTGGGGGGTGAATGTCGAAATAAAATCTGAAATCATCCTGGACAAAAAGGAGAGAGAATGATAGAGACAATTATATGTGCACACACTGCAGCTGATAGGACTGTGATAATCTCTATCAACAGATTATGCATTGATATGCAGAATCTGCAGGCTACGGGGCAAGATTGTGGTGTTGGAAGCGTTCTGGTTTCTCTTTGTAGTCAAAGTAGCAGTTTATGTGCAGTAGGCTGTGGTTGAATGCAGATAAACAGTCCGTGTGAAGAGCAAAAGAGGTGAAACCTATTGGCCGAAATGCAATCTTGGAACCCATCTGCGATTGACTGACAATAATGTCACTTTTTATTATCTTATTTATTTAGTACCTTGTAATCTGGCTACTTGTGAAACAATCCGGTCGTACACGTCGTCGAACTCCAATTCCATTCTCAAGCCTCAAGTCTCAAGTGTTGAGTTGCTTATCGGACTGTAAATAATTGACCGCCACACAAAAAAAGGAAGTCTTGGCCCGGATACCGGTTGGCTCCAACGGAACCTAGAAAATATTCCCCTTTGCCCCCAGAGGCTTATCATCGTCAGACTGATAGCTGATGGGGTCCGAGATTGATGCCTCAGGTTGGCTTGCTGGCTCTGGCTATATTGTGTCAAATCCAACAATTGCATCACTTTTGAGAAGGTAACATCTTTGGCTACAGGAGTTGAAGCCGTAGGAGGAGACTGAACTGATTCTACTGGCCAACAAGCAAATGTTAGCTAGCTAGCTGTCTGCAGATGTCCAATACAAACTGCAGGAGCAGATGAATCAACAAGTAGAATTTGAGTTTCTTCTCTCTATGAAACTGATTGTTAAAAGATTCACAATTTGTAACGTTTGTGTTTGAACAATAGCAGCTGAAGCTTATATGGTATTATATCTTCCAAAGTGACATTCTTTTTAGTATGAAATTCCCTCTCTTTGTGTTTCCTTGTTCAGCTTTTGAAATAACCAAATGAAACACTTTGACAGTGAAACCCTAGTTGACACATACACTTTGAATGTTCAATCTTATACATCAATCTCTAAATTTGCTGCTACCAAACATATTAATTAATTATTAATAGAGTTTGGAAGGGACAACTTTGTGAAATTGATGGAATTTCCTTAAACTAAAACCACATACTGAAACTATCATTTGCTGAAAAAACACAATGAAAGCGGTCACATTTGTTGGTCAAGTACCACAATACATAAGGAGATAGAGGATTTTGAATCCTCTTTTTTATCGTCACACATGTACAAAGCACAGCACATACAGTGAAATGTAGAATCTGCATTTAACCCATCCTAGTATTAGAAGCAGTGGGGAGCTATTTTATAAACAGCATCCGGTGAGCAGTGTGGGGGTCCTGTGCATTGCTCAAGGGCACCTCTGCAGTGCCCAGGAGGCAAACTGGTCAGTCCACACTCGGTACTTTGTTCGTTCAGGGACTTGACAACGCTCCGGTCCCAAAGCAAAGTCCCGACAGAGTGAGCTACTGCCCAACCACTTGCCCATAGACTGCAGGTACTCAGTATTGGGGAGTAACAAAATAAATGTAATTAAAACAAGCAGTTTAACTACATCTTGCAGTAGCTTGCTGGTAGTTCAACTGCATTCGTATTTGCATAATGATTCAACTAGTCAAATTACTTTTTTGCCATTTTAACAACAATTACCTACAAACAATTTTGGGTCATAAAAGGAATGGAATGATATATTCTCTACTTTAATTGAGCCCACCTCAGTCACCACCATACACTTAGGATGACATTCCTTGCACTTTCCCCCGTATTTTTTATTTTTTTGGTTAATGTATGACCTGTGAACCAGTGGGCACTTTTTGCAGATTTCTCCCCAGGATAGCTTTTGCTGTAGTGTAACTTCAATCAGTGTGGAGCAATTGGTAGCTTGAAAAGCAATGCTATATATCAGAATCCAACCAAGATAGAGATGTCAGATCACCTTTGTTTATGGAACATGCTCTGAATTTTACTTTGATGATTCATGAGCTTCGTCACACCTCAGCCAGAGACAACCTTCCTACACATCATATATGCGTCCTCGTGTAACAGCCGGAATAACCCCTGGTAGCACTGGGAATGTAATATTCATTAATGCATTTGTTTGACTGCTGTGAAATAAACTCAAGCCCCATGGTTTTGTATACTGAGGAGAGAATAGTGATTAGCAAGACTGAGCAACCATATGCTGATTTCTGTGCTTTGTAAAGGCTTTTCGTTGCCTCATAGTGAATACCACAGCCACTCCCCTACTCTTTACTGTACCCCTGCTGCCAGTGGGCTTACACAATTTGAACAGCCAATTATATTCAGTGGAAATGGTTGATGAAAGCCACAAATACAGCACAACTAATTATGAGTTGCGGTATTATACTGTGCTCCTGTATGTATCATATTGTATTCCTTTTGGTGGGAATTAATAGTTAGCCAATTTGAAATGTGTGTGAGCAAAAGAATATTATCAAGCATCTGTCAGAAGTACGTTGCATTTGAATATCTCCTTTGTGTGATCCTTTGATTCACAGTATCTCATCAACTCAGGAAAAAAAAAAGCATTTGGACAACCCTTAGCTTACAATCAAAGCAGTCCTTCTGACAAAAGATAAGGAGCCTGCGGACTAGCCAGCCTCCCTTTAATTCTCAGGGCTTACCTATCCGCTCAGTTTGAAGCACAATTTTTGACGTACACCTGATAATCCCTCATTCAACATTAGCCTGTGTTTTTTAAGAGTGCTCTCTCCGCCCTCTTCTCACTATGCCTTGAACATTTCTTTACTCATTTTGAGATACCAGGGCCGATGTCTGCCAGTGATAAAGCCTGATCTTCAGTAATTACACAGGGTAAAGGAATTGGATCTGTCTCTGGTTCTAAACTGTGATTTCTACTTCATCCCATACACCATGCTGCGCCTTTTCTGGTGATGAGACTCATTACAATGCCGGATGCAGATCCCCCTTTGTCCCCAACGCTCTTACATTTCAACTTCCATTCATGTATCAGGGCTGCATTTCATCAGTGCTAAATAGTCAGAGGCTGTGGCTCTTACCTCAAAAAGAGGTTCTGAAGGACAACAACCGAGTTTAGCAGAAAAAAACAAAAACATTGCAGTCTACAGCCAATGGTAACGGCTCTGCAAGGCTGCATTTTGGCAGTGCCTTGAGCTAAATGCTAACATGCTCAGCATGCTAACAACCTTGCTACCAATGATAATGCTGATGCTGATGTTTAGCAGGTAAAATGTTTACCATGTTCACTATCTTGCTTCAGCGTGTTTGCGTGCTATTTGCTATGTTGAAGTGTGGTTGGGCAGATACTGAACCCCATATTGCTCAGTGTGTCACCAGCGTATGAATGGGTGAAGGCTGGCTTGTGTTTGTAAAGTGCTTTGAGTGCTTTCTAAGACTAGGAAAAGCGCTAAATACTATACATACATTTTATTGAGTTTTTACAGATATGTGTACATAAACCAAATATTGGAGAAATTTTTATTTTGAACATATGATTGCCCACATGTAAAGTTAGGCGATCACTGAAGTTAGTACGATTCATTGAGAAGGGAACACAAGTGTCTGTACAAAGTGTCATAACCTCATGATGGGTGGCACTAAAAGAAGGTCAGTGGGCCTCTTCTTCTGAGGACCTTAATCTAATGACAATACATCCAATAGCTGTTGAGATATTTGAATTCCTTCAGCTACATTACTTTGGCTAACACAACTTTAGTTGCTAAGCAAATGTTGTGTTGCATAAGTGAATATTCTTGGGAAACCAAATGAAATATGTTGTTAGTAAACGTTTTGCAGATACTTTCTGTGTGAACATTTTGCAGTGTTTCCTAATTATGTTGGTAAATTACAAAAAGTGATTTGTATGGAATTACACTTCTGCCAAAAATTCTAATTAGTAGTACATAAGCATACTTTCTAGGAGAGAGATAAGTGGAAGAAAACTTATAAAAAGAGAAATATAGGTGCAAATCAGGAAAAGTGTTGCATTTGACAGAGAAAAGCTAAGACTGATGAATAGAAGTAAATAGGAGAAAAGGGTTGTTATTAAGGAAATGTGGACTAGCACAGAAAAAAGGCAGAACACATAACATTCTTTGAAGATATTTTGTCATAGACAGCCTAAAATATAGGCCTCGATCTAGAAACACATTTTTAAGGGAAATAATGTGGTTATTGAAAAAAAATCTATACATATTTTCAGGCCGTAATTGCAGCCACAACACCAATGACACGACAAGTTTGGAGGAACATCCCAAAACAAGCCTTATTTACACCGGCGACGAGTCTCCGGAGAGGAGATGAGCCACTGAGATATCATTTGACATCCACTGCAGTGCTGGATCCAAAGTCATTATAATTGGAAAGGCAGGAGAAAGTTTGTCAGAAAGCGCACTCACGAGGGAGGTACTCGTGCCCATTGTGTCAATCTTTTACCATGGTGACGCCGGTACAAATTTGTCTTTGTATTGAAAGGTTTATTTGCAGATGAATTATACATTAATTCCCCTTTTCTTAAGTCACACAGGCATTGACAGTGTGCCGCACTAAGTGACAAGTCATACCATAATTGGCATCCTGGCTATTCTTCATACACTTTATTCCGTTTGGTAGAAGTAGAATTGTACGTTAGACTATTATTGTTTGGACAGACATTCACCCTTTTTCTCTATAATTTCACAGAGCCATGAAGACACTTGGCATTAGAATGTCATGCATTATTGTTAATCAGAGATTTAAGTGACTTACATTGAATGTTCGCTACATAAATTCAACAATTTCCCCATCAGGGCAGCTGCAAGGCCTCAGGGATTGTTTTAGGTGCTTCTCCAATGACAAATAAACAACTGTGGATACAATTTACTCCGTTTCTGCCTTCATGACAGATCTATTAGACCCTACTCCTTCCAATGCAATGTCTTGCACCTTGAATGTGTGAGTATGAAAGACTTCCAGCTAGCACAGGAGAGAAGGGAAAGAAAGGAAACATTGACTTTAATCTGCTCGATTGAGCCGCTGTGATTTGGATGTTGATTAAACCGCTGCCAGATGACCTGGGGTTTTTTGCTGGGTGACCGACGCAGCGCAGCGCTGCAGCTGTTGCTTTTATGCTGAACCCCTCTGTGGAGACGCCGTTGATTGTGGGATTAGTACAAAGGTCTCCTCCCCTGCTTATTGCTTTCACCTGTTTATTGTTTCATGACAATTAAGACAGCTCCGGACCTCAGATCTCTCCTTTAAACAGCATTAGGGAATAGTCAATACAACGACCTAATCGCTAGGAATGTGTGCACTTGCCGATGTGGATGTTCCTTTGTGCAAAATACAGCAAATAATTAAAAAAAAATCAAAAGCATTACATTACATTACAGGTCATTTAGCAGACGCTCTTATCCAGAGCGACTTACAATGAACTAACTACAGGGACAGTCCCCTGGTGCAACTCAGGGTTAAGTGCCTTGCTCAGGAGCACAATGGTGGCAGCCTGGTATTGAACTCAAACTTCTGGTGTTCTATTTGAAAGCCTGACCACTAGACTACCACCACTCCCGCATGTGAGCAAATAAGCACACTGTCACTGCGTACTTCTGCATTTTAGCTTTGTCTTAGACTGTATTGGTGGACGTAGTCAGCATAGCGTCACCCATTGGTTTGTGGACTACGATTTTAAAGACTTGAGTTTGTCGTTTTGGCCGTCGCCATCTTGTTTTGTTTTTGTTTTTTTAAGCAAAAGCGTCACGAGCGAGCGGAGCTCAGTACAACCGGATGCTGAACAAAACATTTTCAAGTGACCATGTTACAATTAACTTTCATGAAATGAAAACACACTGTGAAAGGGAAAGTGAAAGTCCTAAGACGAAAACACGGAGAGCACCCAAACCGGACAACAACATGGTAGCGACCTATCAATCACAAGGCAGCCACGCCCTAAAGCACAGCCTGCTTTATCATCTAGTTTATTCAATTATCAGACCATAATTTACTAAATGAACATCATGACGTATTGAAGAACACTTGAAACTATCGATTGAGACCATAAACTTGTTAGAAAAATGTTTACTGAGATAATAAATGAAGTGAGAAGTAGGGTCCTTTTCTCATAGACATCTATACAATCAGATTTATTTTTGCAGCCAGTGGACTCACCCCGCGCTGGTCACTAGAAAGAATGCAAGTTTAAGGCACTTCCGCATTTGCTTCACTTTTCAGAGCCGGAGGTTGCTGCTTGATTGTTGCCTAGGCTGCAGTTACCATGCTCTGGCTCCCCAATCTGTGGTCTACCGTCACACATACTGCACTTTGTCACTGAGAGACAGCAAATTGAACAGCTAGAGCAAGAGAGCTTGGTTAGCAAAAAGTTTCTTTTTTTGCTTTTTTTTTACACATCCAGCACTTACTGAGCAACGGCATTATTGATTTGGTCATATGTGTGTCCATCTGATGAATGTAAGTCTAATATCCACTCACTTTTAGATCTATTGTTGGTCTCTACTTACTTCTGAAGGAAATCTCTCTCTCTTTATTCTGCTACTGTGTTCACTGGCTAGTCTCTAACTGTGTCTGTCTGCTGTGTGGAGCTGAGCAGGTAGTGTAAGTGAGTGAGTGAGTTTTTTTCTCTGAAAGCAGCTGCCTGCTGCGGCTGAAATTGACACTATGAGAGCTGTGACAGTGCACGAACAGGTCATTCCTACGTTCCCAGGGCACTGTCTTGCTTGGGTATGTTCCCCTGATGTTTGCAAATGATGGCAAAATAATGGGAACATGTTCCCCAGCATTATATAAAACATTTTGAAAAGTTTACTTAACCCTCATATTGCGCTAGAAAGTGGTGCGTACCTTTTGTGTTTGAGGGTGAAATTTGAACATTTAAAAGAAAAAGAATCCCACAAAAAAAAAAAAATACTTCACCCATTATTGTGGTTTATCTCATAACTAACGTGTTATCCATTCATAACCACAAAATCTACATTTACCTTTTTCTTTTTTGGTGTCCAAAGACCACATTTACATTGATGTTCAAAATCACATTAAACCAAATGATCTTGTTCTTCTGTTTCCGGCTGCTCCTGTCAGGGGTCCCTTCAGCGTTTGTGTAAAAAGTTCTTTAATATTCTCTGTCGCGGTCAGGTTTGACTTGGAACACCTTAGATGTAACTATTTTTCTTAGAAACCTTCAAAATAAAATAATTTTTACTTGTGTTTATATAAAAGTTTTGAAGCCATGTTCGAATAAACCAAACTGGAGAATATTTATGACATATTTTAACTTGGAATTTAGACACAGCAGGATATTAATGTGTGTTAACAGAATATTGAACTGGGGAACATACAGTACATATGCTCCGAAACAAAAGCAGTAAAGTTGAGGGCCTGACAACTAAACAATGAGCTGAAACAATTCTGGTGATAATCTGATAATCACGACAAGCTTTTGCTTTCACATCATTATTTCATACATTGTCATTAGAGAAACACCACCCATAGCCAGTTTAATGGAATGCAGCTAAGTGTTAGTTCAATCAGGAAGACTGACTATCAGACTTTGCAACAACTTCTCCAATTCCAATCATCTTGTTGCTGCAAAAGTTTAAAACTGCCACTTTAACTGCTGCTCTCAGTTATCATACAAGTGTCAGATCGAGGCCACCCTTGTCATGTTTTGTGTTGTGTTTGTACTTCCTGTCTTATTTTGTATATATTTTTGTTTTTTTTTGTAAGCTTTTAGAATAAAGCTCTTGTCGTGTTCTTTTAATTTGAAATAGAGACGTGTAGAAATCAATTCCGGAAAACTTCTCTTCAGGTAAACAATATTTATTCGATGATGATGTGGTGAACATTACAAAAGTACACAGCTGCGGTCCGTCCTTTTTCACCGTTCCACAGACCACATTAAAGTAGTTACTCTGTCTCACGGATTCACAGGACAAGGGCCGATCTATTGTCTACAACCTATTTTATATCCGTCGCCTTTTCAGGTATAGTCTTCTCCCACTGGTTGGCAGGAGCCAGGTCCTATTGGCCCATTGTTGGCACTTAGGCGTGTCCACACCTCTTAGTGCTTCTCTGCTCCGGTCAGATCTTCAGTTACCCTTTTAAGAAGTGGTGTACCCTTACGTTTTTACAGTTTACAATATTGCATATAATTTCACAGTATGTTGGTCATTCTTAGACGTAGTCACTTAATTCACCAACATTTAACATTTCTAAAATAAGGATGAAAATAAGGCGCATAGTAACAATTCACACATTCATAATACTTCAAATTAAGGACATAATAAGGTACATAGTAACATCATATATATTGATTTTTATTACACTCTCTTTTGTTAAACTCTCCTTCGGTTATCTGCGTTTGGGTCCTCCTCGTTACCTCATTCTCTGATAACCCTCCTGCACCCCATTTACCTCCAGTTTTCATCACAACCAGTCTTACCAAGAGGTCTTTCCAGTGAGCTTATCAAAAGTCCTGTCCCACGTCTCATCTCATTCCAGACTTTCAGCCAATGCTCTTCATCGCCACCACCAGTGTCAAGACTCTACTGGGGGGGGGGGTACTCCATAACCATCCAAGGCATCACCTACCCCCTTAACATATGATGTCCTAATGGTGTGTCATTGCCAAAGCCCCTCCTCTCATATCCCTTCGACTTTCCCAATGTGCACTATGTCAATAAGTTACTTGTATTACTCTTCAAGCATCTCTTTCAATTAAGTCTCTCCTGATTGAACTGATATCTTGGTAATTCAGTTATTCCACACAACTAAATGAGGCAGCAGCTAAATCCAATCATGGCAGGGGAACGAGCCCAGTTAGACCCCTGCTGAAGGTAACTAGCTTTGCAGATTCAAATTAGCTTTTAACTCTAGTAATGTTAAATGAGTCCATGTTGTTAAGATACTTTTGAATCACACATTTAAAATGGTAACTTATTTGGTTGTAAATTAAGTGTTTCAGTGCAAAAATATGACAATGAAAGGACAGACAGGCTCCTCAATATAAAGTTTATTTCCTTAAACAAATGAAAAATGAAAACGGTGTAGAAAGCCGCAGGAAAACATTTTTTTTCTCCTCTCCGTATTCCATGATTATCCAATTTTAAGGTATTATATAGGTTCTGAGGCAGCCAAGTATAAAATTAAGGCATTACAACCTTTCTACTGTATCTGTTTAAAGTTTGCCAGCCAGACTGAAAACTTTAAAACCTTTTTCTTCTAAACACCACTGGTTCTGTGGTTACTGTTCCCTGCCTTTTGGAGGTCAAACTTATTTACTTAAAACTGTCTTTGGCACAGTATTTCATCTCAAAGGCACACTGCCATTCACGTAAACAAAGACTGTTAGAGCCAATCCTGGGGTTGTACATACTTCCTGCAGCTAAGTTTTACCAACAGATAACCTGGCCTTCCAAGTGTGTGAACAGATGATGAATGACCTTGTGTAATGCAAATTGGTAACTTAGCTTTATTAAGCCTAATCTAATTAAGATCCCCCTTCACACATTATTAAGGGAAGCCAATAAACAAATGCGGGGTATAAGAGATTTGGCATGGGAGCATAGTCATAAACACGTCTTTAATTTCACAGCAACACCGCAGTGTTGATTGCTGCCATGCTGCTGGCCATATGTCCTTGAAAATAGACAATAACTGAATCATTGTGCACTTATTCATTTTAAATTCCACACATAAAGTGAGATATGGAGTGGACTCACCAATGCAATAAGCCCATAAACAGTAATAGACCACTGATAAGGCTGTAATATTGTTCATTACTTACCTCAATACAGGAAAGGCGAGTGTCTCTTTAAAAAAAAAACATAAAACTGCAGACTGGTGTCATAAAAAAAAAAAAAAAAGGAAGAGGTGCACAGTAGCTCTTTTTCTTCTCCTTGTGACTGTCTTTTCCCCCAATACCCCCCCTCCGCCCCCAACCCCCTCGGCTCATCTTCTCCTCCCACCTTAACTTTGGAGAAGGGCCTCCCCCATGATGCCTCCAGATTGCACTTGTAACAATGTGACTGGGCCCCAATGCAGGGATCCGCATTTTCATATCTGAGGCCAATGATAGATGAGGCAATCTGAACAAGTTGCGCTGAGAGATACATCAGGGGGCAGACAGGCCTAGATAAAGGAAAAAAGACGACCGGGCCCCTATTGTCACCCGTCCACTGCTCCACGGATATATAGTGGCACCCCCGGGACCAATAACTCGCATACATATTCAAAAGGTACAACTGCAGTGTGCCACCCGGGGACGGCTGCTAAAGCAGCTAAACCGAAAAGCCGTCCAGGATTCTGTCGGCTCTGCTTCCCCTTCACCAGCCTCCTGACACTGGACTACAGGCTTAATGACTGGCCCTCCACAGGCTTAATGTAGACTGATATATGGCCTGCTGGTGGTTATGTGGCTGTTTGTCCAGTAATGTTTTGCTAAACATGCAGTTTTACGAGGAAGTTGACACAGTCATCAACTTCCATCCTCCAGTGCAATTTTAAATCCGGAATGCTAGTGATGAATATGAATAATTTATAGCCCAAAGAGACATGTCATTTAATGAAGCTATTGGTGATCTGACCTAACAAATTAATCAATGTCTAATGTAATTTATTAAACACACTGCGGGGTCAAAGCCTTTTTCACCCATTTATCTTTGTTAGAAGTGGTAAGAAAAAAAAGGAAACCGTTAAGCCCTTTTATGTTGTCTCAGTGGTGTTGAGGAAGCTTCTTTTTTTTTTTAAACGTAGTTACTTAATTAAGGCGCAGTGAGACTACCACTGAGAAAACAATATTAACTTACTTCAAACAAGACTAGGCGAGCTCAGTTCGACTTACTCTTTCCTCCTGTAAGTAAGATGCGGGTCAATATGTCCTGGATGGTAAGCATTGCTTTGTGCTCTAAAACAAAAAACAAACACGTGGTTTACAATCTAGCTTTCAGTGCACTTCATCAATACGTCTTTGCAATTTCTCCCTCGTGATTTATACAGGATCATTTTACCTTTTCAGTTCTCTAAAAAATTAAAATAAAGATCACGTTTTGGTTCCACTGATTGCTAATGGTGATGGATATTGCTTGGTTTAAAGGAAAAGTAGAGTTCAAAATCCCAGCAAAACGTAAGTTAGAGCATCTTTAGCTTCTGCACAGTGACATATTCCCCAATAAAACAGTATATTTGAGCGGTGTACAATTACAAGAGGGATTTAAATCAAATCCTTCGTATTAGATTGGACGGCTAACAAGTGGGAGGCCTTGGGAATGTAGTGTGATATGGAGAACTGTGGCTCCCTTGTCGCTAAAAGTTGCGGATTGATTGACAGATGGATGTCATGATATCATTGGTTGAATATTAATAAATAATACTAGCGTACGTAAGCAGAGGTCATATTTTGTTTTACAGGAAGTAAATATGTTAGAAATGTTGATATAAAAATAGGAAGAAATATATAGACTATATTGTTAAATAGGTGCACAATATGACTG
>CALSBV010010478.1:7006471-7073665 GCA_943590825.1 Bovichtus diacanthus
GAAGAAATATATAGACTATATTGTTAAATAGGTGCACAATATGACTGGGTGTGCGATCTAAAAAAAAAAAAAAAAAAAAAAAAAGGATTTTCATTTCATCTTGACTTTAAGAAGTATCAAAGTTTGCGCACCATTGCTTTAGTAGATTCTCTGATGCCTTTTTCTCTACCTAGACCCCCAGCCACGTCGAGCTATTATTGCCATGTCATTGTGTGTGTGGGCAGACACACGCTGGTGCTCATGCATTATGGGCACCTGAGTAGGAAACATGAGTCAGAAGCTTAATGTGTGTAACTCCACCTGAGATGTCAACTATCTTTGGCGCCTGCAGCTTAATTTGCCTTATTTCTTGTTCTCCATTGTCTCAGTACCCTTTTCTGCATAGTTGGATATAGTGTAAAGTTGTGAAAGCCAAGTCAATAATAGCATATGGTCATAATGATGTATTAAGTCGTAGCATACAGGGAAATCTATAAGGAAGCCAATTACTAATTTTTACAGAGGGGATCACTACAATGTCGGACAGAATATATATGGACAATTTGTCATGGTTTATTGCCTGTAGTTCACAGTACGCCTCATGTGCATTTCAACAATGGGGTGTAAGTCATTACAGTACATTCAGTGTTTTTAAGCAGCAGGGTTGGCAGTCTCATGAAGTCACTAATTACACTACGCTACAGTAGTTCATGAACAAACCCTAAATCTGCAGCTCGAGCTGTTAAACGATATATTTGCAGGAACACTGCTTCACTAACAGTTTATCCTGGGCAATACAAAGGACACATATGGCCAGAAAAGTTAACTTTTTTTTGCTCATTTTGGGAAGAAAAAAAAAGTCACTTTCAGATTTCCAGACTGGCTTAAAAAATGGAGCCGTGACATACACTACTTTCCCCTGGTGCATAAAAAATTAGTGAACTGCTCGGTTAACTAATTTTAGCGAGTTCACTGATAAATTCTTTAAACCTGCTCTTAAGTTTGAAATGTCTCCAGCACAGACTCCAGCACATGCCATAACGTAGCAGGCTTTTTCAAATCAATACACACTTTAAACTGCATTACCATGCAATGATAATGTAACTTTGATAAAAATGATGTTGACTGTGATGGATTGCCTGTCTTAAGCACGCCGTGGATGTTCATACGGGACTGAAACGGGACATGCACAGACAGTTTGAGCCCACAACTGGAAAGGCCCCCCCACTCCTTTTCCTTGGGACCAGATGTACTGAATAAAAAGTTTATATGCGAAAATAATAATTATAATAATCCAGTTTTTTTTGAGACAAATTGGCTCACTTTTGGATGTGTGCTTGCGTATGTCCAAAGAGTTTAATCTTGGAATCTTGTGGTACTGATCTTGACGTCCAGACTCCTTTTTAACAACTCTTGGAGCACTAAGAACAACTTCATTAGACTGTTTGTCAGTATCAAGTAATGTTAATGACCACCACACTTTGAGAGCAGCCTTATGAGGGCGTTAACAAAGTGTTTTTTTCCCTCCTTGAAATATCCATGACAACATTTGTAACAATCAATGTTAAAGGTATAATATGCAGCATTTTCCTATCCTTTCCGCATCAGGACTACAGCGGCAGCACACAGTGAGCACCGCCAGGAGTTTTTCGGAGTAACTTACTTACTGAAATTAAAGTTAACAATGATAAAAACAGGATTTGGGAGTAAGAAACAAGGTGATATTTTGATATTTAGACTAGATTGACCGACATGTTCAATATAATCTGATAACCAAAACAGTCTTTATTGACTTAAACTATACTAAAATAGTTATGGTTTTCTTTGACTAACACTAAAATGTCCAGACTTTTAGTCAACTTAAACTTGATGATATATGTGATAATATTTTACACAGGGACACAGCAATTTAAACTTAAAAAAATAAATGTTCCGCTTTCAATTAAAACTGTTCTTGGAGCTTTTCAAACCACTTCTAAACGTTGTCGTATTTTCAATTATCATTATCATTAATGACGGGTTCACTTGGAGATCGAAAATCTGTGCTATACCTTTCAAAATGACGAAGAGTAAGTCTACAGTGTATGGAAACAACTCACTCACAAAAGGAAAAAGCTGAATAAACGAGTTGAGAGACTTCTTCCATGCAGGGCACGAGGGGTCACTGAGCGGTTAGATGAGTACGATAGAGCTCTTGACACTTTTTCAGTCTGAACGAGTCAAAGACAGTTTTCTTAAAGTAACCTCGGTCTTGTTGCACTAACACAAGAAACACTCTCTCTTTTGTGCTGCATCTTTCAAACCCTTCTTCGGTGTATTGAGTAGTGCAATAGATGAAAGTGCTCTCCCTGACCCGTACGAGTGTTCAGTTGGAATGTTAATTGGCTCCCATGAGTACATCCATTTACTTTAAAATAAACGGTCTTGGAGTATGGGTGTAGGAAATGCCTGTAGACGTGCTGCCTTGACAGACAAAGACTGACTGCAAAGAACAAGCCATCAAATTAGAAAATGAAAAAAGCCATCCACCTTAAACTCTTCGGTTCTTCCCCAGTACCTTTTATAGTAATTACAAAATATACAATTGCAGCCATCAACAATTTTTCTGCCAGTGCTATCATGGAGCGATATTCTAATTTTATGCTCTAGCGCCCTGAAAGACAGCAACAAATAAAAAGAAAGCTTATAATTTTCTCTATATGATTATGATATTGTTTTAAGTGGACACTTAAATCACTATGAGAGAAAATAACAGTAATAATCATATTATATTTAACTAGAATCATTCCAAGCATGTTGCATGATAACGGCATAATCATTATGTCAGAGAAGTGTATTTACAATGATACACGGTAGCACATAATACTCCATGGATGCAATAAAAAGACGAGATGTGGTTATGGCGGTGTCCATTTAGTTTTGGGAGTTTTTAATCGTTGTAATGACAGTTTGAATACAAAACTGAAAATATCAGACAGCTGCACTGCGCAAGACCTCAGCTATTTGACTGCGGCGTTATCTATGGCAGGCTTATTCTTTTAAAACACAGCTTTATGGTTGTTTATATCAAAGTTAAAACTTCTCTTAGTAGGTCCTACTAAAGCTATTAAAGGCACACATGCCCTAAAACTCTTCTGAGTGTTGGCAAATTCTTTATTAGGCCACTTTTAAAAGCCATGAAGACATTCTTTCTACTTTGATTGGACGCCTGTGGTGTAAAATGTGCCTTGAGTGCCAGAGTTTTCTTTCTTGATCTACCGTGCCTTTCCTTGTGTAAGTTGATTTAACTGAGCTCAGCCAGACATCACCACATGGGGCTAGTTAACAACCCTTTCACTTGGTGTGCTGTTGTGTTGGGTGTCCTTAGGATTTAAAAATGCATGTATTGGTCAGTTCTACAGCGGGATCAGCACAAAGAAGATAAATAAGTTGTTTTAGCTTGTTTACCAAGTATGTTCCTGAGGCCTGTAAGTAAAAACGTTTGAATATTGTAGATATGTGTTAAACATAAATTAAGTGATTTGGATGTAAGAAATATATCAAAAAGATTATTATTATTGTTATTTTATTCATTTTTTTAACATTTTTTGTAACTTATCCCGCCGGTAGTAGACATCGGGTCAATCATTTCCGTACAAAGTACAGGCACGATTTGGTAATTAAATAAAACATTTGATAAAATAATACGTGTTCTTTTGAATTCTTTTTCATTTGATGAATAATGGAAAAAAATATATAACACATTTTACTCTTTACTCTTCCTCCTCATCTCCAGAGAGCTCAAACTCAATAATTTTTTTTAAACAATCTTTTCTGCCTCACTCTGTTTCCTGAAGTATGGACAATGGTTAAATAGGGGAAGAAGCAAGTCCCAATGTTCCCTGCAAAGGATGGGTTAAAATGCATATTTTGAAAGGCTTAAAATGAACATACGCCTCTAAAATGTAACTTCATATAGTTAAGAGCTTTATAAGTATAAAAAAAAAAACATCCTCATGAGGAACAGAAACAATATATCTTTATAAATATGATCACTGGCAATTCCCCTCCATTTTGAGAAGACAGAAGCTGTGCTCTGTTGGCTGCTGCACCCCCCGGTGTGTTACATCACTAGAAAGCACAGGATGTGCTTTACACAGTACATTAGGACACAAAAAAACAAACTGCATAGCGTTTTAAATAAAGGCCTCAGTGTCAAGTCCCCCACTCCTGCAGAAGACAAAAATTTTGCCGGACAAATACCTGCGATTTAAAATTTTGGGGAATACGCTTATTCACTTTCTTGCCTTGTACAGTAAATATTAAGTAAATAGGAATAATACAGTCAACAGGTTATTACCTTAGAATTAGAATTGGAGAAAAAGCTAGCCTTTATAAAGAGAGTCCAGGAAGTCACTGCACCCATCCAAGAAATGGTCCAGCATTCTGTGGATTAAACAAACTATATAATGTATAAATATATAATATAATATATAATCATGGAGCTATAGAGGTGCTGGATGGTGGCTTTTGTGAGGTTGACAGGTACGAGGGAGGTGTGGAGCTTTTCATCTATCTCGGCAAGAAAGCAATCAAACATATTTCCCAAAATGTCAAACTCCTCCTCCGAGCCCCCGAGCTTGTCACCTCCGATTACTTGTCATAATACTGCTGAGAAAATATATGGAGTAGTCCTCTCAGCCATCTGACTGTACCCAATCAAGCTTTTGTGGCAGACGTTTCCAAACTTTTGCACGGCAGCGTAAATTGTGTTTTGCCGTCACTCATTTAGTTTTGCTCCAAACCGAAATGAGTGACCCCGTCTACATCTTTGCAAGGGCCCTCACGTGCTGACCGTTCTGCACTCTCAACTAAGGTTAAAGTGATATGTTAGTGGGCACACACCAAGTGGACACACTATTATGGCCCCTTGTTATTGCCACAAAGCACGCAGATGAGTTGAAACAGGTAAAAAGCCAAATTATTAATTCCCCTCATTCAATATATTTCAGTCACACAGAAGGAGATGGAGATGGAGATGGAGATGGAGAGCAGCAGACGGTTACGGAAGGATTTTTAAGCTCTGAGACAAATCCGATGTGCAGTGCGCAAAAGGGTCTTCAGCTGAGGATACAGATGAGTTTCAGCTGTCTTTCCAAATCTTATTGTGCATTCACTGTGCATTGGAATAATTGTATTGTCTGTAATATATTCAAAGTATTCCACAAAATTATTCCACAAGTTTCATTTACATAAAGATTTAGTGGGACAATATTTAAATGTTTTCCCTTAGCGCAACAGTAAGGCATTTTCTGTCAGCATATTTTAAAGTTAGATTTTTTTTTCACACCATTTTGACATCGCTCTCATCAGAATTGTTTCCAGATTTCATCTGTTTTCAGCAAAAACTGGCTGTATGCTATCCACCCAGTACCAAACAGACAAACCTGACTAGCTATCAACTAAAGATAAAGATGTTTCCCTAAAACCAAAAACAGTGCTAAAAGGAGAGTTAATATTGGACCTAGGTGGTTAAAATTACAACTCCAAATAAATGCTAATGTTGCTCGGTGTCTGCTTGATGCGTAAAAAAGAATCTGTTTATGAACACGCTTACCATATCCCCTTAAAAAAGTGATAATGTCAATTTTGTGTTTGCAGCTCGTTTCCACTGCCCCCAAGTGGCCACAAAAAGTCAGTTATTATCGCACCCACAGTAGTAGGACACTGGTATAAAGTCGCCTCCAGTTCTATTGTGGCATTTTACTTTAGCTCTGCTGGTTTGTCATTATTAATATCAGGTAAAACCTTTACTGAGTCAATGTAGTGTCACATTCTTTTTATTTAAGTGATAACATGTTCTTTCGGAACGTGATGATTGCTTGACCTCTGGTATTGCTTCTTGCAGCTTTCTCGAGAACCGCTCTCTTCAAAAAACTTCACACTTGACACCGCGCTTCCTAGGGTCCTGAGCAATACACCTGCCAAGTGTGAAGCCGATCGCTGTCGAGACAATTACTAATAAATATGTCCCGTAGATCTCCGGTCTCTCCTTCTTCATCTGTTCTTGAATGTACCTTTTATTGAGCGACGGAGAGTGAGCTGTACCCAACTTGCAGTTCGGCGGCGTAACAGCCTATATGGTAGTGATCAACAGTTGATAGCACTTCCCTGGGACCTCGGCAATCCACCCGTCAAGTGTGATGTCAAACGGACGAACTGGTGTTCGAGAAAATTAAATCAAACATGCGTACATGCGTACATGCATACAGGCGGATGCTCCTTCCATTTTTAGTTGGAATTTTTAATTTTTTTAGCACAGCCACAGTTAAAACACTGACTATTTTTCTTGTTTTTATATTTTGCTTCATCAATAGCGGTGGGTCTTTGCTTATCCCAATATATATGTATATATATATATATATATATATATTTTGAAAATCTTTGATTGTTTTGATTGTTTGAAATGTTTCTATTTGTTATTGAAAATACATATTGCAGTTCCAATGACAATGTGTCTTACATTTATGAGACAGTAGTGCTCCAGGTTGTGTCAACATTAGATTACAAATATATACACATTCATAGGAGATTCTTTGAACACAGAAAAAAGTATTCCAGCAAGACTCTGATTAAATACACATTCAAACGTGTTTATTTTCTCTCTTGCTTTTACAGCTGAAATGTGTCCTGGAGCACAGCGCGGGTTCAAATGAGGGGGAAAAAAGGCACAGGGAGGAAACGACACGGGGGGAGAAGTGTGAACCTTTAGCTTTGGTTGCAGCCCAGTCTCAGAGCTGCCAATGTGAAAAGGCCTAGCTGCAAATTCCCCACTGAGATTGGCTTGATCCAGAGGGAATGCAAGCCAATCTCCAGCCTGCTCTCCTACCTGGGAACAGCTGCAGCTTCCATCTGCCAGCTCTTCATGGTGGCTACCTGAGGGAAGCGCGCTCCACCCCTCCATTTCAGGAGGCTGCTTTGTTATGACAGGGGGAAATTTTAGCGTTTGATTAAATCAGTAGGTCTCCTTCTCCTGGCTGTCTGTAAATATGTGTGCATGTCTGTTCTGGTGAAATGCACACCGACACAGGAAAAAAAGAAAACATAGCCACGCGACAGTCAGCGCATTTTTCTAAACACTTCAGAAATGATCTCAATTAGGATACGGTAATAATTGCAGTAAGCAGAGCCCAGATTCCAAATCTTTCCAAGCAATGGGGCATGTGAACACCTAAGTCAGATTTCTTCAGGCTTTTTCAAACAGCTTGTGTTGGTCAACAGATGCAGCAAACTGGATGTCATGTTTACACAGCAAACACCGTGGTGGAGTACAGAGGAGAGTCAAGCGGTAGACAGACAGACAATTTATTCACCGAATCCAAGAATGTGTTACTTTCTGGATGCTTATTCTTCCCACTAAGTAAGGTAATGTGTGCTGTATTGAATGAATACACATATAAGCCACTGTTGTTTCTATTGACATAAGCCGGTTTGTCTGTATAGTACGATTTTTTTTTTTTTACCGTAACATCAATGACCACCAGTCTGGACCATTGACCTCCTGTCTCCATTCTCCAAAGGATGCCTGGAACTACACATTGATTTTAGTTTGTCAAATAGATCAGTTACCAGTGTTGCCTGTAACCTAGTATCTAGTGTCCTTGTATGCTAATCATTTAGATTTTTGCAAGACTTTTCATGACAATACTTATAATACTTGTGCTGGCAATATTCTACATTTTACTGGCCCAATTTTCATGAAACTTGGTGGAAGTGTGATGCGTGGGCGAAGGAAGATCTCAGGAAAATGTGGAGTTGACCTGAATCACGGTGCGGATACACGCATTATTTTGCCGTTATGGAAACCACGTTCATGGATGTCTGCGTTTTTCGTGCCCCTCCAGTTTTTTTTATTCTTAACAACAATAGTAAATATAAAGAGTCTATAATGCTGACCCCAAATGAAGGCTCTGCTGTTATATACATACAGCAAGTCATTAATATGTGATAAATGATATACTGTATGAGGTAATTATGTATGGAATAATTACAGACATTCGTGGTCCACAGAGGATGAATCTTTGCATCTTTGGTGATCACTTGACTTTTCCTTTTATGCCTCCACAAGGTCAATATTTTGTGATATTTCTCAACATTTACAGAGTGGATTGCAACACCATTCTGTACATTCATTCATGGTTTCTAGAGGATGAATCAAAATGACTTTTCCTCTAGTGCCTGACTCGCGTCAAAATTTTAAATGAATGAAGAATGAAATACTTCGGTTCATGACCAAATACCTGCAAAATGCATCTCTAATGTCAAAGGTTCAACAAAAGAAGTGGCCAATGCAGGACCGAAAGAAAGCCACACCGAGATATTGAGGATCCACAATCCCAATACGATCAGTGCTTTGCAACACAAATGCCATGTCTTATCTTGGTGATGATGGCCAATTCTGGTCAGCATTTCGGATTAAGCAGAGCTATGAGTAAATAGAACATGTGTTTCTTCATGTTAGGTTGAATGTTCTTGGAAAGCACAAGGTCAAGGACAATACACGTTTTACAAAGCTGATTACTGTAGGAAAAACAGACAAGACAAGTTTGACAAGAGTTGGTGACACAGACATCCCTCCCACCAGTATATGAATTGTGTCACTCATAACATGTGTAGTTTATGTTTATGTACTATTTGTTTTATTGAAGTATTAGATCTAACATAGCATTAAACTGTTTTTTTTTGGTTTCAGTACAACAAGCAAAACTCATCAAACGCATAACCCTAATTCCCAAATGGAACCATCAAAAAGCAGGCTCAGATGTAGCCACTGACAGTCCAAACTTGATCTAAACTACTATAGTACACTTGCACACACACACCAAACAAAAGTTTTCAAATAATAAGGTGATTCTAAATATCCCCTGTGTCTAAAATGTCATATTGCTTTGTAGTCCTTTTCTCTCTGAATATCAATTGCCTACTCCCCTCAGACAAAGAAAGCCCGACTCATGTCTCTGATTAGATTGCCATTCATCAGGGGTTGTGGTGACATTACTTACCTAAATGAGTCGCCCGCTAATTGCAATGAATTACCCCTGTGTTTGATACATTAGTGCAGCCTCGGTGCACACAGACGGTTCTGCATTCTGTTATGCTGACCACCCCAGAGGGATTGAAGAACAAAGTTAAGTGTGTTTTTATTGCACTGGTGTAACATTCACATTTGACAATTAGTGTCTGAGGCACACAAACACACACACACACACATATACATACATACATACACACACAGGATTTTGTTCTGCGTTTTTGGCACCACGCAGTGGAATTTTATGAATTATTTATTGACCTTATGTTTTCGCCGAATTAGTTTTTCTTTTAAAAGCACTTATCCAGGCCCTTCATACTATATATCACTGTCCCGTCCAAACATTTCTGTCATTGAGACATTTGTCAAATGTGTCAGGCAATGCAATTTGTGTGTGTGTGAATAACTCATACAGACAACTATCTTTGTAAAACTGAAAACACACGGCGAAAGTTCTCAGACAAAAACACAGACAACACCCACACTGGACAACTCCATGGTAGCAACCTGTCAATCACAAGGTAGCCACGCTCTTAAGCATGCCCTGCTTTATCGTCTATTTTAATCTAAACGGGAACATCATTTACAAAATGAATATGCTGTATTGAAGAAGACTTGAAACTAGTGATTGAGACTTTAGACTCATTAGGAAAACTTACTTTGGTAATAAGTCAAGTGAGAAGTAGGGTCATTTTCTCATAGACCTCTTTTCAATCGGACTTCTTTTTGCAACCAGTGACCCAGTCCTGCTGGCTATTAGATATAATGCAGGTTTAAGGCAACTTCACGCGTTGTTGGATTAACAGAGACAGGAAGTCATTCAATGGAGGGCGAATGACGGACAGTAAGGGCCCCCCTGCTTTGGATCAGCTGGCCATCGGATGATGGATATTTTGAAACTCTATGCTGATATTGGACCATCAGTACAACTGGTAGCAGGAAGTGGACAACACGATCCTTATGGTAATGTGTTAATTGTTTATATTTGTGATGTCAATGACAACAGTTAGAGATGAATGTCTGAGGAGGCAGCACCCCCTGGGGACCTCACTCGTAGCTACCTTACCAAAAACACCTGAGAATAAAGAACGTAGTCACACAGGTGACTACAGGTGTGGACAGAGCAATCATTTGCCACTGTGAGCGGAACATATAAATAATAACATTAAGCTATAAAGAATTTGATACTTTAAAAATGTTTTTGTCACATACATTCCTGTCATTTTGAGTTGAACTTTATATAAGTTTCTTACTAATACACAGCGTTGATGGTTCAATGACTATCACTAATAAAAGCAAAATGAAGATCCTACAACAGAGAGTAAAACAACAGAGATAATACATTGAACATGCTTAAAGTATACTTTAAAGAAGTGCAACTAACTAACTCCCTCAAAATGTATCGTTATCGGGCGGCTTTGCTGCTATGGACGTAATAGCTGGTTTAACTAGCGGCCTCCAAGCTTGTGGCCACTAACCCGGATGCTCCCAGCATCAAAATACTACTCACCACCTACAAAGCCTTAAACAACCTGGCCCTCCCTACATCTGAGGACTCCTCCCCCGCCACATCCCTACCCGTTGCCTCAGGTCCAGAAATACAAACGCTCCAGACCTGGAGTGACACCCGACCATCGTTTAAGCAAGCCCATAAAACCACCTCTTCAAGACTTCTTTCCCCAGCTGAATGCTTTCCCCCAATCTCATTTTTCATCTCTCATCTCTTTTGTTTGCATCTTCTGTGTACAAATTTGTATATATATATATATATGTCTGTTTTTATGCTTGTAGGAATGTTTCTAAATTGTAAAGCGTCTTTCCGTATCTAGAAAAGTGCTATATAAATTAAAAAAATTATTATTATTATTATTAAGCTTCACATATTGGCCACACTAACTATTGTACACTTCCCCCATATTGTTTTGGCAGTTCTATCAATTCTGCCAAACAGCATAATAATGCAGACCCAGTACTCTTTCTTTCCTTTAAATAAAAATTGCCTGTGATCCCGTCCCCCTGGTTGAGAGACGCACCTGTTCAATATCCGAGTGGCTCACTTTTATGGAGCAGGTGGCATCATGGGAGATTTCCTCCGTAAATTAAACTGCCCTGTAATGTTCTGCATTTTTCACTTGTCATTTTGTTTCTCAACATATCCCTTCCCATAACAACAAGTTAATAAATGAGTTACTGCTTTTGTTGTGTATATGTCAATGTCTGTGACAGGTATGCTTGCAGCTGAATGTGAGCATTGGAAGTATTTGGCATTTTCTTTTACCATATTGTAAAAATGTGCACATTACCACAAGAAATAGGCTTTATTGGAATTTTGGAAGTTAATCGTCAATCTTTGTCAGTGTGTCATCTTAGTTATGAACATATTTAAACACTCATTTCCCCTTTTCTGTTTTACATAAAATATAATGCCGAAATTTCCGGCCTGTGAAAGCATTTTTTTCCCTAATTAGAGCGAATGAGTGTGGGATTTGTGTTGTGAAGTGTTGTAATGTGTGCGCATGTGCATGTTATCTTTCTTTATTTTAAAATGAAAATTAAAATTGTTATCCTGATAATAATCCCTATTTTTGTATCAATCGGTAATCTTAATGGGTTTTTTTTCCGTAACTGTAACAGAATACAGTTACCTTTTTTTGTATCCTAATTACAGCTGTTAAACACTAAGATTAAATATGTTTGAAATCATTCGTGTTCATTTATTAGGCATTGATTTGCTCAAAATAGTACATGTGCCGCTAAAAAAAACAGGATTTGAGATGTATGATGACTTTCTGAATATACTAAACGTGCTTTTAATTCTGAATCTTAAGTGTGAAGCTTCCTTTCCTGATCTAACTTTGCTAGACCAAATTCAATTAACTTTTGGTAGCCATCACAGGCTAGAGAATTGGCATATAAATAATTGAGAATACGACATGACATTTAAGACTTGTAAGCATAATGTGGACCATAAGACAGCACGTCTCAAGACTGCCTTCAGACGGCCTGGGTAGACGACTCCCGATACTAACAGCAGGGCCTCATTGATTGCAAATCGTTTAATACCACAAACAGAAGGGGGGTGGTTGTGAACAACATGATGGATAACGGAACTATAACCGACCCACCGGGGGAAGGAAAGCAACCTCCTGTCACACCTACAGTGCAAGCTCAGACGCAGGATGACTCCAGCAGGAAGAGGATCCAGAGTCCCAGAGGGCGAGCAACAAGAGATGCCACGCCATCAGACAGGTTGTAAACAAATCCACAGTTTAATCTCATTATCAAAACCAAATTATTTCGACGTAAAAGGTCAGCTTGGTTGAGATGTCCATCTCAACTGTCTATTCAACTAGAACATTGCGCATGTAATCATGTAGTTCAGGTAGGGCGGGACCAAATTAAATGTTAAAAGTATCTGGAAAATTGTAATAGATGATGAAACAGTAGCATGAGGCATGTTTGTGTTCACTTCAAAAGAAGTAGTTCAGGTTATATGAAATAGAGATTTGTTTACAAGAGATCAGCTTACTGCTCACGTTGGTTATTAATAATGTTAGAACAGAAAAAATTCTTGATTGAATCATGGTGCACTGAATAATACTTATGTTCAAGGGTATTGATCCATTCACGGCAGCGAAGGAAAATTCAGTTTGCCAGTTAGTGCTTTTTTTACACTTAAGGTTTCCTCCTGACTTGATTTAGAATATCTATAACTGGGCCTTAAAGTGGCAACTTTTCAAACCCCCCCCCCTGAGCATTTCCAAGTGGTACTATTTTTGGCTCTGCTGTTGCATAGACAACCGGATCGCTTTCCATTTTCCTCAGAGCCTATAGTAAAAAGGTATTTAGACCATCATGGCAAAAGCAATAAATATATTCAAATATATTATATTGTAATTAATTCCCAATGCTGCTCCGATTAATCACAATCCAGCACCACCACTAAGCTTTGTGAAAAATGAATGTGCAAATGAGCATATGACATCATCTACATAGTGTCAGCGTACAAGCAATGTCACTCGCAGACAGACATACTAAAACAACAGATCTCATTATTATTGCAAAATACAGTATATATATATACACAGTACATGTAAGTCACTGGATATTACAGGTATTACTATTATTAGTATTATCTTTTTTTTTCTTCATCTATATCATATATTATTTCTTAATGAATAAATAAACTCGTATTGTAGAATACAATACATTTCTTCCTCATTGTATTTATTTCCAATTGGTTTTGTCACAGACAAGTGGTGTCAATAAATATTTTGTCATTATGGTTTGCATTAACACAATGACCCCTGCTTGTTTAAGTTTCCTATTGCCATGGTCTGTAACCCAGAGCATGGACCAGAGCAGACTAAATGGTGAGGGGTCAGAGTCATCCTCCAGTAACTGCAGCAGCCTCCCTCAGCTTCTAACCGAGCCTTCCAGGGAGCTGTACTGGCCGCTGAAACATTCTTATAATTTACGTCTGCCAGCACCAGGAAATTGAAGTCAAAGGTTCACTGCATCTCGTGCCACAAAAAATGATCTTCTAAGGACCAATGTGTAAAGGAGAGAGGGCAAATTAACCTGGACACTTATAAATGGGACACAAAGGGGTGTGAGTGGGTTTTAAAAATTCATGAAACACAGGTAAAGTGGCTGCAATTTAGGGCAATAGATTAAAACTCAGTCATTTATCAAGCACCGTGTACTGAGGTGCATTTATGTTTCTATATGTCTGTTTTACCTGCTCCCCTAAAATAGGTTATTCATCACATGTATACTGAGTTGTATTCCAATTCTCTCAAATGATCCTTTTTAAAAGGAAAAACATCAGGAGGAAATGGTAAGAGAAACCAGAACAAACGCTGCTTTTGGTTGACCGTTTAGGATTCTTCAGGTAATGTGATTGTTGAAATTATAAATTATTAGAAATTAACATTTAACTTTTATTTAACCATGGAAGTCCCATTGAGATTACAGAATTGTTTTTTTTCCCCCAAGGGAGCCCTGGCCAAGACAGCAGCAATACAGTTTTTCAAACTACACACATGCACATGTGAAACACAAAAAAAAAAACACGCAATATCAACTACAGAAACATAATTTAAGATGGAGCTCACGGACAAAGAAAAAAAGGGCTACATCCAACATTTATTTTCCTTATTAATTACTGTCGTGATTAATCATTAAACAATGTCAGATACTTTGTTAATGACTCTTTTACACACATTAATAACATTTTCCTTCATGCTTTGGATGAAAAAAGCTTCAGTTGTCGCTAAGCACATTCTAAAAGGGATCCTTCGCCTTTCGAACATGAAACACGCTAAAATATTCTAGTTTGCTTCTTTGCTGTTGTTGGTCAAGAAATGGAACATGTTAGTGCTTGTGGCATGGACACAAACACCATATTTGTGTATATATTTTTAGTTCAGTATCGGAGGCTAAACTATTTTGCAGCTTCACACTTTAAAACTGAAGAAAGTCAGAGTCAATGGGAGAATGAGAATTTTTTTTTTATATAATCAATCATGTTGTGTCATTTTGTTTTGTGGTCACTGATTTCCTGACTGGCCTTGTGATTCACAGAATACTTTCCGTTGAGAAAAGCTATAAAGTATAAAATTAACTGATCCAATGAACTGCTTAAGGACCCGATCACAAAGAGACGCGTTGCTAGAAACGCGCCCACGGCAAAACCGTGCTTTGCGTTTTTCTTCTGCCGTTTTGCCGCTTGTCAATGTCACACCTGCAGCCATTCGAATCAAGTAAGAGGCGGGCTGTAATACTTTACCACTTTTTTTTTTTTTTTTTTATGCCAGTAGATGTGGTAGCGCTACCTAGCTAGTTAGCTGTTTGACTGTGAGAGAGCTGCAGAGTACGTGAGAGGGAATTCACATCTGTAGTCGACAGTTTCATGTGGGCTACACTGTCGAGAGAGAGACCATCATTTTTCTGTTCACATTTCATCGCCCTGTTGCGCACCCAGCTCCGCTTCACAGGTGCACCTCGCTGTTTTGCCGACGCACTTTGCGCCAAGGCGTTTTTTCAAGAAGCTGGGCCTGTAGTGACGCGCCTCGGAGTGATCAGCCCGTAAAACTGCTCACGCGGGGAAATGCAGCTTGTAAAGCAGTGTCAGGCTAGCTCTTTCCTCCTGTAAACAGTATTTTTGCTAAGCTAACCGGTTGCGGTCTCTAGATTCATTATTATTTTACAAATGTAAAAGTGGTATAAATCTTCTCATCTAACTGCCAGCGAGAGGAAGAATAAGCATATTTCTCAAAATGTCAAGCGACTCTTTAAACTTTCTGTCCGTTAATATAATTCAAAAAGGCTAAATTTGCAAATGTTGCATTTCTAGTTTCCAAATCAGTGATTTAATTCATCTTTATAGGACAGCTTTGTAATAATGATAAAAAAAAATCATATACTTACGTTCTTGCCTGCAATTTCCTATATTAGGTCTGCCACTCAAGCTGGCCTAATAAAAGTATGTATGACAAGTATTTGTTCACATTTCCCTCTCTGTCTTGTAGGATATTGCATGCTGTGGCCTTTACCGAGCCTCATTTTCCTTCTCCTCCTGTCTGCCTCTTTAGCTTGGCCAGCAGCCCAAAGTGCCTTGTAATCCTTGATCTCTGAGGTTCAGTAAATTACCACACACCTAAAAACAGCCGACTCAATAACCGGGAGATTATCAGGACTTCTGACGGTGTCAGCAGCAGCAGCAGCAGCTGCTGCAGCTTGGGGATGCAGGCCAATCTTTGAATGCAGAGAACTTCACAGCTTGAACACTTACTAAAGTTCCCTTCCACTAAATCACCATCCATACAGAGCAGCCAGGGACACAATGATGCCCTGGAAGGTAATGTTAAGGCAGTTCAAACTGAAAATTCCACCCAGCGCTGCAGAGTTATGTGTGTTCAAATTCTATCTTTGATCCTTAACCAACCAATAGATGATTGGCAGGTGCTCTCCTTTCTTTGAAACATAAGAATGAAGCCTTCTTGCACCTGACTGGGTGAACTTGAAGCTGTGCTGTGCTAGTATTGGGTTTTCACTTCAGGATTTAAAATGGAAAAATGGAAGTGCAAATTTCACCAGTCGGTCTCCATGTAAATTTGAGGTGAAAACTACACAATGCAGGTACCGACTCATCCTGAAATGTAGTTCTTTTTATAATTCGTACCCAACATTTGAGTCATCGTCATCATCCAACCGACTCTTTGGTTTCCAGTTTGGTCCACCTTTGCCAGGCTATCTAAGCTTGCAAAAAACTGAGCTTGCGAGATGCAGGCCTTTATGTGAGGCTAGATGTTCGCACACAGCTGGAAAAAGTGGCATTGAAACAGAATGTAAGAAATAAAAAAAACTATTCTACCCAAATCATCCTCACTGGGCTGAAGACACTGTTCACACAAGTCCAACATCCTCAAAAACTTCCCCTTTGGACCATACAAATACACTGATATAGTAGTTTCCAGGTCACACTTTGCATTAGCTGCATCCTCACAGTAAAGAATGAATACAAAAGTGTTTAATATTGTTCGACTATCATTGTACTATTTAATCTAACAACTTGTCTACTACACTGGCTGTGCAGCTGGACATCAGCAGGTCCATTTGCCCGGTTGGTACTGCATATTTAGGCTGCTGCGAAAGCTGTCAATCGGAAAGTGATTTTATTGAAAAATTGGGTCTTGGTCCGCTTCCAAGTGGACTCTGGTGCGGTTTGTTTGTGGTGTGACTGCAAACAAACCAACCACACTTGGTTAGTAATTGATCTGGCCATATATACATATAACCTATTTATGCAAATAATTTGGTAACCGTGGTAACCTTATGCATGTCAGCGTGGGTATTTTCCCTGATGAATAGGTCAAAAGCTGTTAAAACTGTTGTGCTTGTATTGGACTCTGTTTACCTTGTCAGTTCATTAGGTCCATTAAAAAGAGTGTGACAGCGAACCCGCATGTTATTCATAACATGGGGTCATTTGCAGTCTAATAATAATGCTTATAATCAGTTATTTCTTCATGAGATTTTTGTGACACCCAATAACATAAGTATACACATCAGGAGCATTAAAGTGCTTCATAAGCTTCTGTTAGTCACCAGAAATTGATTTTCCTCCGTGGGTCCTGATGATGCAGGCTGACAATCGGCCAAACTGTTCTATGAATGAGTTGCCTGTCGATATAACTTCCTGTTTACTCGTCCTGGTTGTTTGTAAAAAGTCGGTGTGAACAGGTACCAGGCCCAGAACTGAAATGTAACATTGTGGCTTCCCCACACCACCCTTGGTTCGGACCAAATTAACTGAACTACAAGTGTAAAAATGTCACAGTGGAAACAGTGCTGTTTCGATGCAGTAGCTGCACTGGTTAATATGGAAGCATATCTGCTCCGTCAGACTTTTCAGAGGTTGAAAAATACTGCTGAACTGCACCCAGTTTGCACAATTTGCTATGTAAGCATGTTATTTGCAGTGAGAATGGCAGCAGTGAGGGACAGAGTGATTTTTGTTTAAATAAATGCTGCTGTATTCTACCATAGACGTGTGTGTGTGTGCCTTTGTGTGTAATGATGCAATCTGCTCCAAGTAATCACCTGGGCACTTTCCTCAGCAATAGAATGATTAAGAGTAATTTTGTCAGATGATGATCACTTGAGATGGAGCCTCTAGATTTACAGGGGAAAACGGCTTTCTCTTCTGCAATTTTAACACTTCATTTCATGCCTTTCTAAAATAGTACACTCCTGGACTGTCCCCCCCTTTTTTTTTCACTGGACTGCACAGATTAGGGAGATCTGTCAGGTAGAAATAAAATGGTCCACATATTGTCGAAAAACACATAAATTGTAAACTACTAGAGATGGGAAAGTCTCCAAAATGACTTTATTTATGTCACTGATTACCTTTAGTTTATATTACGCTATATTAAATGACCAACATTGAGCACAGTCTTGCCCACATTCTTACTCTCATCTTAACCACACCAAACCTTTTACGATTTTTCGAAAAGGACTGTAACAACATGTTGTACACATGTTGAACGTCCCCGGAGGATGACTCTCAATTACTTTGACTTTTTCCTTTAGTGCCATCATGAGATTAACCTTTTTGGTTTTAGAGCAAAAATTCTCGAACTGTGAGGCGCACCTCCCCAGAGCCGCTAGCATGGCCGTTTACAGCTAAAATTGGATGGATTGCCGTGACATTTTGCACTTATAGTCTGTAGAGGAACCCCTTGCCAATCCTCTGATTCTCATCTTGCTCCACGGTTAGGTGGACATTTTTGTTTTTTTAAGTGAAATAGTTCAAACACTGCCTCTACTTGAATGACATTATGTTTTTTGCATATATATTCAAGATCCTCAGAGGATGAATCCTAATTACTCTGTTGATCCCCGGGGAGCAACTCAATGAATGTAGTCACACATATTATTACCCACCGTGTCTCTCGATTGCACTGGAGCGAAAATGGTTGCCGTTTCAATTAACTTCGAAATCCTGGAGGCTGTTTTGTCTCACACTCACGGAAATGTCGCTTTGTATTTCTTAATGTTTGTGTCTTCATGTATTGCTTTGTGAGGATGTGTCATTGGTGCGACTATGTAGTCTACTGTAGTGGACCAAACGCAGATCGATTTTTATGACATTTTACCTCAGCCAAGGAGATTATGTGTTCCGCTTGGTTTGTCTGTTTGTCTGTCAGCAGGATTACACATGAAATTTGTTGGAAGGGTGTAGTATGGGCCAACGAAGAACCCATTACATTATATACGGCATTTGTGTTGCATAGCATGTGGTGTCGGGAAAATCTAAATAGAACAAGTTGACGCGTGAACGCCCCCTCAAGTAGAACTCAGAAACAGATTTCAACATGTTGTTTTAATGCTACGAGCCACAAAATACAACACATCTTCTTTTTAGCATCCACGTTGTTTCAACATTATGACTTGGAGCTCATGAACACGCCAAAGTCGTAAAGAACAACTTACCCACTCACGAAACGGGACAGAGAGTGCCGTTATTGTTCTTCTTCTTATTGCATACAATTTTCCTTTTAACAACACATATTTTGCTGTAACAAAATGTCATCGTATCTCAAAAGAAGAAACAATATCTTTGTCAATATAAATGAGCACGTTGAACAAGACAAGAATATTGTAAACTATGTCAGAAAAATGCACAATTATTCATTTACACAAACTGATAAGGTCTTTCTTTCATGCTTCGGATGACTAAAGTATCAGTTGTCCCTAAACACAGTGGATGGCACAGTGGATGACACCATCTCAAAGTGATCCTTTACCTATTGAACATGAAACACTGCCTCTCAGGAAACACTGCCTCTCAGGGCTTGAAGTTGGCTGTAGTTGTTGTTATAGTTTTCTCCTTTGCTGTGGTTGGTCAATAAATGGAACATGTCAGTGCTCGTGGCATGGACACAAACGGCAATATTCAGCATATTTTCTAATATTTCAAAGATATTCAACCTGTAAGGTATTTTATTCGCTTTCCCACAGTTCAGCATCGGAGGACAAAATATTTTTGCGGCTTTTTACTTAAAAACTGAAGAAAGCCATACTAAAGGGGAACATTTGGGAAAAAAAACAATAATAAATAAAAAATAATAATATATATATATATATATATATATATATATATATATATATATATAAAATCAATCATAAGTATTTTGTTTATCTGTGTCCACTGATTTCCCAACAGGCCTTGTGATTCACAGAATACTTTCCATTGGGAAACTGAGCATCTTTTTGAGCATTCAGAGCACACGGACATCATTAGCAGTAAAAATTAACCGATCCAATGAACAGTGTAAGTCTGCTCACACGAGGAAATGCAGCTTGTAAAAGCAGTGGTTTCGTTGCAAAACAGTTTGTTGATGATTGTCAGTCAACGCGTCTGGGTCGGCTCTTTAAGCGGCACCATCCACGTCTCAATCTTACCCCTCATGTTTGTGTGTTCACTCCTCAACAAGCAGCTCGACAGCATCGTCTCTTCCTACTTCCCTCAGAGGATCCTGGTTCTGCACGCTTGAAGAATCACCTTGCGCTGTGAAAACAGTAACCTGGGTGAACTTGTCTGTCAGAAAAATAGACTCTTAGGAGATATTACGCTTCTATACCTGGCTGCTCATTGACTTGGAGCTGTCAGTCTGGATCCAGCTGCTTCACATTTCATTCCAATTTATCAGAGGCACCCACCGTCCCCACACATATACTGACTGTTCTCTTAACTGATAAAGACAAGGAGATGATTATATCTGTGTATTTATGGCAAGATTTAAAGAAAAAAAAAAAAGATTTGCTTGATCAAGTTATTAAATATGCATGTGATTTTTCTGCGACCGTGCATCACTTTAATAAGCTGCGAAAGCTTGAGCGAGGAATACTTCACTCGGGGCTGAATCAAGTTCTCTCAGGGCGGCACACACACAAAGGTGCATCGGGGTTCGGTTGGAGACGTTCGCATGGCTGCTTCTTTTATACTCGTACATAAAACTTGTATGGGTCTGTATAACGGGCGATCAAACCCGAAAGGAGTCAACCAATCAGCTTGCTTGATGTGCAGGTCCACATTTGGGTGGTGTGCACATCAGCTCCTCTGCGAACGTCTGCAGGTTGCCCATAACACCCTTCTCTGCATCGGTTCACAGAGACGTTTACGAGTATCTTCACAAAGGCATAGTTCCAGTTTAAGAGCGCCGCTCTGTGCCAGTGGAGTAGTGTGAAGCTGGTGGAGGTCACATTGCTCTCTTTTCAATATAGACATGGACAATCTTTAACTTTTACCAATATAGTAGCAAACATTGATGCTGAGGGCTACGTACAAAACATTCACAACCATTTGTCAGTATTTTAAAGGCGTTCTTTTGCTTTCTCTTTATGTTTTTTTTTTCTTCTTTTTTTTTGGATGTTGTGGAGACAAAAGGAAGTAGCAGAGGAGACAGAGGGATATGACATGCAAGAAAGGTCCCGCAGCTGGAATTGAACCTGGAACGCTGGGGTTGTATGGGATGTGCTGTAACAATTCAGCTACTAAGGCGATCCCTCCTTCATGTTTTATGGCTTGCATGCTCTTCACATTTGCTGTTCAGTTGATAGGAATGTGTATGACGTCACCCTCGTGCCCATGTGTGTAAATGCGTCTACTCTTTTTGTCATTGAAGAAAACAATTCATGAAACTACTCACTGCGTTAGTTTTAAATAAACCTCCCTTTAAGTTTCCTTATATAAATCAGGAAATATCTAATCAAAGAATCGAAGAAAAAAACAACTATGAAGTAGATCAAGGTTTAAATACCAACTTTTGACACTTTTTGATACTCAATGCTATGGGCATAGGTTGGTACTAATAATGTATTGGTGTGATGAAGTAAAAGATTCAATATTCATCCACCAGATTGTTATTTCTGGCAGTGTGAGGAAGGCTTTGAAACAGCATGGAGACTTTCATGTTGGGAAATATATGCATTGGGGAAAATTGGACCATGGCAGCCAGTATTTCCAAAATCCTGGCTACGGCCCTGTTCCTTTTCCTACATTTCTAATTAAAATGATCACCAAGTGACCAATTGACACTATATTTGTTCAGCGGTCAGTAGGACTGTCATTCTTCTACACGCAGGCGTAGAGGCACATAACGATACAGGAAGGTTTGTAATTAACAAAGATTAATTTGTTTAATTGGGTCAACACTGGCGGCTTAGCCTATACTGTTTATCTGACAGGGGTATTTTACTTGAGTCTCTCCATAAATTATAAACCTTTTTTTGAAAGAAACCACACTCACTCATTTTTTTAAATCCATGCATACCACTTTGTCAGATATTCTGCAAGCAGACATGCAACAGATGGAGCAGGGTGCAAATAAAAAGGTAAAAATTTAGTTCAGAGATTGTCGTTGGTACAGACGCACTGCTGTAAAGTCGCTTTGATGTCTTTAGACATTTTTAGGCACACAAAAAAATTCACTCAATTCAACCATGCATGCAAGTATGTAGTGTTTTTGAGCCGGAAAAAAATAAGTTATACGGGTACGTGCATAAGCCATTAAAGTGACCTTGAGTGGAGAGTGAAGAGAAAATGGAAAGAGAAGGAATAACGTGAGAAAAAGTCTATAGTATAGAAATAAAGAAAGACCAAAAAAAAAAAGAGAAAGAAGTCTTTTTGGTCTCTGCCCATAAACATAATGGAACTACAAAAGTCTGACTGTCATCACTTTCCTTTTTAAACCCTTATTTCTTTTATACTATTTGCAAAAACTCAGATTCCAGCCATGCTTTGCCATACACTATTGTTACAAGGAATGCAGTTATATTCCTTTCTACATTTTATTTAATGTTCTGTTTTCTTTTGTAGGCTTTATTTATTTACAAAATGCATCAGTTCAAAGATTTTTCAGTTTTTTTCTTCTTAGAGAGGCCTTCTTAGAAAAGCTAATGCAATATAACCCTTCATGAACTGCTAGCATTCTCCAGTCCTTCTGGCCTGTAATAATAATCCAACAATGTAATCTGGACAGTAACTACTTACACTAGGTTGGATTGATACAGTTGAGACTCGGAAAAACATGCCCTGTCGTTTTCAGTGTTTCCTGAGGGTGTACGAAACATGTCGAATGCATTTTCCTTCTCATAAACATGTGCAAAGTCAATTTAAAACATTTTTCTTTTTCTTTTTTCTTTTTTATTGCATTGCTAACCCAATAGCTTGAAACCAATGGCGGGACGGAAATTGTGACACAAATGAAACTGGGACCCTCGATAATAAAATATTGCTCCATAGCGCTAAAAGTGTGTTTTCAAAAACTTCACAGGGTGTTTATTTTAACTTAGCACGACGGCGCGCAAACTTAAAAACAGCACAGTGTGTGACACAGGTGGAAAGACCTTATATTACACTTAGTCATGAGGCAGCCACCACATTTTAAGTGGCCACATGGGATGTAAATTGGGCATACTATTACATTACATTAAATCTCATTCAAACAGATTTTTAATCACTTTATCTCAGTCGACTACAGTTGATTGTCTCTCCATGATTAACATTTCCCTCCTTTGATTTCAGTCCAACCCTAATTACTTTTGGCAAACAACAGACACTATGAGATAATAAGAGCTTAATGTACTGCATGCGAGTCTAACTATTTGCTGCGGCCGTCCTAACTGGACAGTGTTGTAGTTCCCGTGCTGTACCCCAAGGAGTGCTCCTGATAGTAAAACGCCTGTGTGCAGTCAGATCAATACAGGCTCTTACGGGATTAATATTACCTAACTGTGAAAATTGAGTGATATTACTAGCTCTGCTATAGGAAAGCTCTATTGATTGTGTGGTCAATATCAAGGAGCAAATATCAAAGGCTGCACATGAAGCTCCTCAATGATGGACTATCGTGTTTTTTTTTTTACCAACCATTTAAAAGGAGAGAAAATTCAATAGCAATCTAAGGATAGTATCAATTTCCGCCAGTTGATGTGTTTTTGTTGTTCACGAACGTGCCCTTGCTTAAGTATAAGTTGTCTGCTGCACTTAAAGTAAAAATACTGTCATGGACATCTATTTTTGAACTTTATTTTTCATTCAATGTGAACTCAAGTTTTTTTATGTTACATTGAAGAGCCTCAGCGCATGTTGGTATCACTTCAGCCTTTGATTATCACACCTCTTCATGACACTGCCTTGGTCGCTATTGGATGTTTGAATTTGGTTTATTCTAACAACTCGGCAGATGTCTTCATTTCAAAGCGCACCAAAGGGAGCTTTCAAATCCTAAAGGAGAAGTGCCCACACTACAGCACTCATTGACAGACTCCAGCGCACAGAAACTAAGTTTAGAAGCCTGTAGGCAGAAGCAGTGAAGGGGGAAGGGCCACTCGAGTTTGAATGCATAGACTATTATCATACAAATCACTTGGATACAGCACCGACAAATAAAAAATAGACGCGTTTCCATCCACCTACGGGAAAAATCAGGGGATCAGCAAGTGCAGAAGCCACAAATATCTGTACAAAATGCTGCGCCAATTCATCTAGTAGATATTGAAATGTTAAACTTGGACCCACTAGTGGTGCGAGACAAAATGCCAGTGGGATTCGTCCTCTGGGGACCATCAATATACAAAATGTCATCGCAATCCATCGAGTGGCTGTTGAGATGTACCAGTCTGGAGCAAAGTGGTGGACTGCAAGACCATCACTGCCATAAGATCCACATTCATCGATGAAATGCAGCAGAGGAGATACACAGCGTATGACAACGCAGGGGGTGTGAGGATGTGGCAAAAGCGTGGGTAGTCAGAGCTAACCATGAGTAGCTGTCAGGCCAGCAGTGCTTTAACAGTCACTAGAAGAACACCTGTGCCTCTTTCGAGAGAGTTGCTGTGTGGGCCCCTTTGTGTGTGTGCGAGAGAAGTGCCAGTGCATAGTTGTAGCCATGCTGTTAACTGTTATCAGCCCTAATGTCTCGTGAGGCTCACAAAGTTATGCGAGGGCCCATGTGTTGCGTTTACTGCCACAGAAGAGAAATAAATGTGGTGTTGATCGACGATGTCTCTCCACCAGCGTCCGTGAGAGCGTCATAATGTTAATGTTACCCAGCATGCAACACTGAACCATGGAACAGAAGCAAGCCAGGCTGAATTAGCTTTGAACCAAAGTTCTCCAACCATGGCTGACTCTCAGTCACTGAAATCAAACACGCGCCGTGGTAAAGTTACACATATCCATATTTCTCACGCCACTGAAGTCGGGTTTTTATGCTGAGTAAATTATTTGAACTTTAGGGACATGCTGCTGGAATTGTTCATGAAAAAACATGCAGAAACAAAGTCACGTAGGTACTTCAGGTGTGAGCCTGTCAATTGGCCGGGAAGGTTTCTGTGTTTTTTTCTCTCTCAAAATGACAGCGTTGTCCAGTCACCTGTGGATCCAACAGTCCATTTACACATAGAGTGGCTGATTTCATGCCACCCTGGCACTGCAGGGCGGCAGATGATGTGTTGTTTCCCGCCCACAAGGTCTTGGAAATGACAGTGCATCCCTGCTTTAAAAAGATGGGCATAACCTTTGACACATCCCAGTGACTGTTTTTTGTATTTTATTGGGTTTCTTTTCCATTCCATTGTATAATGCTTAACGTCTTATTTTGACATGCCATCTTCTTGCAATAGCTGCTTTAAATACATGTTTTGGCAGCAATAAGCATATTTATTTTTGTGGAGGTGCAACCTTAAGAACTGAGTGATCCTTGGATGCTTACTCTAGTGGAAGAAACTTTTTGCTTTCCAATCTTGTTTGGAAGCCTTCAGTAAACAACATAGGCCAGGTACAGCCAGCCAGTGAGTGAGCCACGGCAACACAACATCCTATTACATAAGCTGACATGATCGAAACGATTACATATTACGCTGATATCCCATTTTCACTAACTTGTAAAGGGTTGCATTTTGACAGCAACATTTATATAACCTTGGTTTCATATTACTGTGGCAAAAAATTGCTATACAAGTGTGTATTTAAAAGAATTGCCAAAGGGGTCATATCCCAGCCAAAGCGATACGAAGCCAAAGTAAAGAAGTGTAGACCGTCCAAAATAGAGAACAAGGTCGCTGCGGTTAAAGGACAATTCAGGTTTATTACAATTAGGGTCTTGTTTATTTTTTTTTATCGTTTCAGCCATTATTTCTATTGGTAATGAGAATATTGCACTCTTCAAAGCAAATGCAACATCGCTACAATGAAGCCTGACGGGGCAATACACACGAGCAACTATCAGGCAGGCTGTAAACAGTTATTTAAACCAGATGATCTCAAGCACTTTATGTAGAAATTAAACCAAAAGTAAGCATGCCCAAAATGTCAGGAGGCATCCCAGTGCAGTAAACCTGTGTGGTCATCTCACCACTCATGGTTTCTCGGACCATGAGACTTCTTCATAATATTACCCCTGTTTTACTTGGAGATTTCAGGGATTGAGTTTGTGTTTTGATTATATTTATTACTTATTTAGAGTGACAACCAAACAAAAACATGACCCAACAATGGCCCTCTGGGCACAGACACGCAAAAAGGCCCCACCAGACGCACATCCTTTATAGTTGTTCCGCCTCTTTTTGATGCTGTTTTGTGTCTTTGCATTGACTAGGTAATGGTATAATATGCAGCACTTTTCAATAAAACAATGTATAGACTCATACAAAAAGAATCCCTTTTTCAATTCTCACTCATAACCCACTAGTATCGTGTGGCGCTGTCTGTATCTGCAGAGACCCTGCAGCCCTCTGCCTGGATTTTCTGTTTTTCTTCTTATTTTGCTGTGTTCGGGACATTTCTTGACATCAACAAAGAGTATTTGTGCCCCATTTGGCTGTGTAACCCCCAGCCAATGAGAAGGGTGTGCAGCCCGTTGTCATTCCCAGGTAGTAAAATACTGCCACTTTGTCACGCCCCATGGTTTCTGATACCGAGGCACAGGTGATACAGGCAGAGAACGGGTTGTTACATCGCTCTGTGTTTTTATGTGCTTCAGTGTTTCCCGTGTCCGTCTTTCTCCTCTGCTGTGTGCTGCTATCTGTGTGTCAGTTTGACCGAGCGAGCCGGAGCCACATACACACACACACTCACGCTCACAGAGCAGACTGGCCACCCTCCCAGTTGAAGTGTCGCTTTGGTTGCATTCAGTCAAAATCCAGCATCTGCCCTCGGGGTTGTGCTGAGTTTTGGGTGTGTTTAATTGTCCTTAATAACATAACCGCCATGAAACAATCAAAAAAGAACATTTTATTTCTCTGATTCACTGCTTTTTTTCCCTCCCTAACGCCGTTCCATTTCTCCATTCAACTCGACCACTGCTGCACTCTCTCTCTCTCTTGCTCGCTGGGGTGAAGGAGCCAACTTTGTATGCTGTGTGTTTACGAACAGCAACCGCCAATGCTACCTGCCATTAAACCAAACATGTTTTATTTGAATGAATGAAAAATGAAAACACAACAAATAGGATTGGAAATGTTATTATCTGGCCATAGCTACATAAAACATATATCCGTTATGTTTTTAAATACTGTGTATCTCTAAAACATCTACTTTTAATGAGCAAAGAAAAACAGTCCTGTTATCAGCTCTGCGATAATGCAATTGTCAAACAATTCTGTGGGTTTTTACATAGTTTATAACACCCAAAAGCATTTCCTAAAACCTTAGCACTTCATCCTTCATTTGATCAATATCAGTGTGTGTGCTTGTGCATGTGGGTGTGTGTTTGTGTGAGAGAATTCTTTTTCACCTCTGGCCTGAAAATGGTCAAAATTGATGACATTCATTTTCGGCACAAAAATGTGCCTTCAGTCTTAAAAAACAAAAAAAAAACGCATAGACCTAAAATGCAAGAAGACTCTGTACGACAAAGTGATACAGGACAAAAGGTCACAGAGAAACCATTGGGTCTTTGAAATAATCTTAAGGGTCACGACCCTCAGTCACCCCTTCTGAACCTGAGTATCGATCATCTCTTGAAACCACTATATGCGCTTTGATGGGAATCTCTGTGAGAGAAAGGTCTGCTGTCTTGTTGCCTATTTCCTTCCAAGATAAAAGTTACCCAATTTCGCAAAGTAATAATACCTCAATTACCTTACAATAGAGAGTCGGAGCCAGCAAGCCTTTACTGGTAGAAATTACATCTCAGAATGTCATCTTTCTCTGAATACGGACCAAAGTTTCTGAAGCCTACAAGGGCATTACACTCTCACATTGTGGACGGACATCAATCATGTGGCGAGTATTCTTCAGTTTTCAGATTATAAACTGACAGGACATTTATTAATATGTATATACTGTACGACAGAATACATGATGTATTACTTTACCAAGCTTGCAAGCTAATACAGCCCAACGTGATGAACATATTGAGCTTCCTGGCTGCAGGAACAGAGTGTGGAGTCGTGTCCATGTGCTGTCAGCGGTACCACTCAGCCTCGGAGATAAAAACTCTAATCGGACCATAATTATGCACGGCCTTTTTTCATTGAAGCCATAGGAAAAGAAGCATCGGCGGCTAATGTCAATAACTGTGTCGCAGCATCCAAGGTTCTGTCTTGCCAAATTACATAACATTAATAATGTGTAATTACGGGGGAAATGATTGAAGTGTCACTGTGCCGAAAGAAGAAATTAAATGCTTCCCAGCAAGAGGGGATGTATTCCTGGGACACACTCTCATTGAGGGATGGCTTCATCTGGCTTCACTTGCCTGCATTGTGGAGCTTTGTGACGCCACTCCTGAGACGCGTGCGGTTGCTCAGCTGTTGGATTCTGTGATTGTTCGCTTGAGGTTGTCAACAAAATTCACATTAGACACAAGCATTATTAATGAGCACCACAAGGTATATCTGCCCGAGAGATGTTGATGATTCAGTCCAGTGGTTTTTAATTAATGCCAACAACACCTTACAAGACGTGATTTGTTAAGTTGAACATATAGCAGGCACACGTGTTTGATGTGCTTTCAAGAGGCCTTTGTGAGCTCTTGGCTGCTATGTGGGAGACCCTTAACCCTAAAATGTGGTATGTGCCTCTATGTGTATTCATACCTGAATACTTTATTATGTGCTGTTTAACTAAAACTAAAACATTTATATATATAATATTTGATATCATTTTTTTAATATAATAATAATAATAATAATAATTTTGAAAGCACTTTTCAATCTGGGAGCACACAGTGCTTTCCATAAAAAATTAAAAAGGTAATAGCCATCATTAATAAATACATAAAACGTTATTTTACGTTATTTTACTGTTAACAAATGAAATATTAAACGATTATTATTAAACGAAATAATAATTATTAGTGTTTACTTGTTACTAGTAATAATATAATTGATGTTGTTTTATCATTGGTTTGTGTAATATGAAATAATTAGTTTACAAATTACAGTACATTGTACTATATCTGATACTGTAATGGAAGATAAAAGTGACATGTAGTAAAATATTCATTAGCAGTTTGTTGCACACAGTATATATACTATATGAAGTATTTGTTTATGACTACTAAATGATTCGTAACCACCTATAAACATTGCATAGATAGATGGACCATAAACCAATTATTAACAAGATATCATTTATCAATATTTATAGATGTTTTACAAACTAATTATTACCCATTAACAGTGTTACACATATCTTTTGTTCCACACATATTTTGATAGCTGGATTGTAATTCAGGAGTAGCAATTTAGTCGTCATTTAAGATAACATCCTATTAGCCTTTTAAAGACAAAGCAAACATGCCGTGTCCTTTCTGCGTGAAATGCACAGGTTCTCTTCAGGACTGTCTGGGCTTCGTCTGGATGCTCCAGTTGTTTTCCCCACTGTCTAAACACATGCCAGTTAGGTGAAGTGAAACTTCAAAAAAATTACCTTTTTTAGGTGTGAATTTCAGTGTAAATATTATTATTATTATTTTTTTTTTTTTCTGTCTGCGCTGTATGTGTGTAATCCCCGTGATGGACTGTAGATACGTCAGTCGAGTCAAATCAAGTCAATTTTATTCATATAGGCCAAAATCACAAATCTCAATTTTGCCTCAAGGGGCATTACAATATTTACCTTGTTTTGGAAAAGGAAAAAGTCTTGAAAAATAAAAATAAAAACAGAGCTCTGAGTATTCCATATTTCATATCAGACATTTTTGGTCTATTATTATTATTATTATTATTTTAGGAGACATACTGTAGTGTTCTTTCTGATGGGTTAAATTGTAACCAACAAAGAGCCAGGCAACAAATGCTGAATTGATTTTCCTTGGAGTAGACAATGATCAACTGTGTAACAAGCTGCATAGTTAGCTGAAGATCATTTACACTTTTAGTGAGCACAGCTCTGGTGGAGTGGGCGGCTCTGAAAGCAGATTAAAAAGGTTAAAAAAGATTAATATTAAATCTAAGGGCCAAAACTTGCTGAGGCACCACTCTTTCCAGTAATTTTTAAAAAAAGAATGGAAAGGTTAGGGACTGGCTGATAATTACTTACAAACCCTGGCTCGAGGTGTTGTTTTCTAAAGCAGAGGTTTAACCACAGCAGTCTTATAGCTAGTTGGGACAATGTCAGTCGTAACAGACAAATGAACAATATTCAGTACTGTAGGTTCGAGAGATGGCCAGGGATCTTTTACATTTTGAACTGATGATTGTTATACTTTTAAAAAAGACGCAGGTTGGCATTGAAGCTAAGAGCAGTAGCCTCGAAATGTGTAAGAACAGAGACTTGGTATTGAAGCTAAGAGCAGTAGCCTCGAAATGTGTAAGAACAGAGACTTGGTATTGAAGCTAAGAGCAGTAGCCTCGAAATGTGTAAGAACAGAGACTATCTGTTGTAGCATTGCTGGTAGCAATTCTAAATAAATAAAGGCAGTAGTCTAGTGGTCCAGTAGTCAGACTGCAATACCAGGCTGCCACCATTGTGCTCCTGAGCAAGGCACTTAACCCTGAGTTGCTGTCCCTGTAGTTAGTTCAATGCAAGTCGCTCTGGATAAGAGCGTCTGATAAATGACCTGCAATGTAATGTAAAGGGATTTTACTGTAGCTGTCTGGCACTGGAGGTGAGTAAAAAAAAAAAAGAAGAAGAAGCTCAGGAGTGAGATTTAAGAAAGGCGGCGTTTTTTATTGACCAAAAATCACGATGAAACAGAGGAGAAGAACAAAAGTCCCAGGAAAATTGGCAAAGAAAAAATAAGCTGCAAAATAACAGAGCATCATGGCACACTGCTACCAACAAACACTCTCCCACAGTCATCACTTAAGTGGTGTTATATACCCGCCTAGCCCCACCCTAATTGGACTAAACCACAGCATGGGGGTTACCTATAATTGGACTGAACCACTGTGTGTGGATAAGGTAAACCAGCGAGAGAAATTCCCACTGAAACTTGGAAACAGGAACAAAGCTAACACTTAAATGCCAAGCATATTTAAAGCTGAGCAACTATTAATACAATCTTACCTTGAGGATTGCTTTTATGCCTTAACTAGCCAACAGTGTCTGGTCTCACACAAAAAGAGACAGAGACTACTGGGCCCTCCCCCTCCCCCTCCTCCTCGTCAGCCCAGATTGCCAACGACCACAATGACACTCGTGGGAAAAAGAGAAAATGACAATTATCAAACATCACCGAGGTCAATACACACTGCACAGACAAGCTTATAGACCTGGCAAAGGAAGACGAAGAGAAAGAAATCTAGCATTGTGCCACGTTTCACATAATACCCAGGTCTATGCTGAAGGAACAATCTTGATGTATCTGCTTGCTGTTAACTTCACGGAATGGACCCATCACCTTTTCTAGATAATAGTGGTTGCTAGGACATCTGGGTTACCATCGCTTACCCTCTTCAAACTAAAGGTCTGTGTGTAGTCCTATGCACGTGTCCCTATATCATTTCTTGCCAGCCTCATTACTTGCAGTGGGAAAAAGCCATTACCTCGGCGTTGCCATTAAGATGTAGAAAGTGGTGCACAATCTGGTCGAGTGCATGCAGGGCAACATACAAAATACAACACACACACAAAGGTCGAGGGAGAAGCGAAAACATATCTAATGTGTGAAGCATATCAAAAAGCCTTTAAATGAGGTCATTTTCAAAACCACCTTTACATGGACGGATTCATTCTTCTTTCGTTGTTAGTTTATTTAAAAAAAAATGTTTTGCCATAGAAGAAGCTTTATTCATGCTATTTTTACACACACGTCTGGCTGTTTTCTGGTTATCTATCTCTCATTTTGTGTTTTTGACAATGCTATCAAAGATATAATTCACAGCCCCTATGTGGCGAAAGTACACCTGCTCCCTGAGAAAGAGCAGCACAACAGCATCCTCGGAGAGCTGCTCCGCCGCAGAGAAAGCTCCTGAGAGGGCCAACACTGATAAATCTCACACATTTCCTCTGTGATGTGAGAGAGACCTAAAGAGGAAGGCACTTCATCACCGGGAAAGGCTTTCTACCGATCTGCCTTCAGCACTTCTCCCCCTAATACGGAAGAGGAAATGGCACTAATAATGTTTTCGGGCATGTTTGGTTTTGGGGAAATGGTTTCATATATCAGTTTCATGGGAGATGGGGGAACTGGCTGTTGATGTGGATGCCTGGTTACAGCAGGAAGTGATACGTTGAAGAATTTCACTTTTTCAATAGGGTTTTTGAATTATGCTTGCCGGCCTATTTTATTACACAGTGCAATGTGAAATTTCACTTGTCTGCTTTGTTTGCTTCTTTTTTTTATGTCTTTTATTTGTGACAATATCATAAAACATTTCAGCACAATGGGATTTTGAGATGATTGCAAATAGTTGCGCTGACATTTCTGCTCCAAAATGGCTATTTTCAAACATCATGTGCCACACGCTGATTTGGCGATTGTTCATGTTACCTTTATTGCACTGTTTATTTTCCGAGTCAAATGGCACGCCGGTAAGCTTCTCCTGTACTCCCGAATTCATCAAATGTATGCAGTGTGATCTTGCTCATTATGTGACTTTGCTGTGGTGCAGAAACTCCAGGAGGAGAAGTCTTTGTCAGGAGTTTTGTTTCTCATTACCCAGAGGGCTTCAGCGCTCCATATTTCTTCTGCAGCAAGTCCCCAGGTTATACCAGTGTTATCTCGTTATTGCCTTCCCCTCCCTCCCAACTAAAAGACACCGTTGGCATTGATTAAGGTGCGCTTAGAACCTGCTTATGTGTTTAAATTATCTGTGCCTAATGCTTGGGGCAAGCGTTTGCAGCGGTGCCCTGGGATGGCATTATTCCTGTGATGGAAATTCTTTGAGGATCACAGCTTTGCATCCTATTTGGTTGCATAGCCGTGAGAAATGCCACAGGGCTTGAAGGCCATTATAAATACATTGATTAATTCTTAAGCTCTGATAGATTGAGTAAAGTTAAGGGAGTTGAGGAGCAAGAAAATAACCCATAAAAACATCGCTCACATTGTTCAGAAGCTTTACTAATTATAGCACAGTCACTGTTGCATTTAAAAGAGCCCTAAACAATAACAGCACATACGAATTGCATAGTTTCATTCTGCACAGATCGTGTCGGGAAGAAGGACAACCTCCCCGGTGGCATTTTATTTCCCTGTCTCTGAATGTATTGCAGTGGGACAGATTTGTATGTGTCAGTGTTTTTCCCAGTCCTTCTTGTAAAAGCATTTGTTGTATAGATTTAAGAAAAGCTCTTGATTATGGTTTCTTTTGGAGCTTTGTACACTCTGAACTTTAGGGTCTATCGATGTGCAGTAAGTTTGATACTGAACTTAACTGCGCCCTCTTTGAAGGCAGCATTCATTTGTGATGAATACAAAACTATATTTTTGATTAAGAACTGCACGCTCACAACATGGGTCCAGACATATAGAAACAGTTCAAATGTGTAGCATATCAGCACCATTCTTTGTGCCGAAGCAAAGAATGACGGGGGCTTTTAGTTTAGGAACTCAAAGTATTTCCCAGTCAGGTTTAGCCCTTTTAGAAAGAAGTTAAAGCGGTAGCAAAATTATTTTTTAGACCTATTATTTACGAGTATATCTAATTACAGACCTCTCTGTGTGTGTATCGGAGTTTGGATTATCTCACCAACCCTTCGACCGATCTACATTACGCTTGACGTGTGTGCTGCTGAGCACCCTGATGGCTGTGTAAATAGGCAACTGCTGTGAAAAAGCTCATCATATCAACCTACAAAATGCTAGCATAAAGCATTTCCCTATAATTAGCTTGGCTAAGTAGTGTATCACAGTGTGTTGTTGCCCAAAGTAGGCAAGTCTTTGTCAGGGGTACCTAAAGGCTTCCCTGGCTACTACTGGGTCTATCTAATCTTGAACCCAATGCCGTGTCAAAACACACACACCGTTATACACCTTTCACACCTGCTAACTGCTAGCAGATATTGCCAAAAAAAGTCATAACCAGGTTAGCGAAATGAGTATCCCTGCAAACAAAATCTGAGCCTAGACTCCAATTCTGCAAAAACACACATGAGCTAGCATCAACCCTGATAGATTGAAAACAGAAGGGATAGAAAGTTACTGCAATGTTTCCTTACAGCTACTCAAACGTGAACCAACCTGCCAGCCATTTGCCGTACCTCCCCTCTCCCTCTATTTAATATTTCCATATTCATTTATGTTTTATCCAATCACCAGCGTAGAACAATGCACAGGGAGTGGGATTTATTAGTGGCCCATTTTTGCCATGGGCCCCTCTGGCAGGTTAATCTGGCCCTGCTCCCCTGCCTCCCCTCTTTCTCTTCCTGCCCTGCTACCAACCAGAACAGGTGCAGTATGTATATGCATACAGCAGAACTTATTTACTCTGAAGATATACAGTCCTGGTGGGATCTCTAATCGTAAACAATCGTCATTAATGTTACAAAATTGTCTAGGCCCAGTGTACACAAGCAAATATCTGACAATCGTAGACTAAGTCATACAATATTTGTGAACGTAATTCCATTATAACTTTGTCGCTCTGGCAACATTGCTTCCCAGTAGAAATTAAACTGTGCCAGTCACATGCCTCCCCTGCTTAGAGTACAAAACAAAAGAATCTGAGCCTGATATGTGTATGGAACACAACATTAAACCCATCAAAACTGAATAAGACAAAAAAGAAATATATATCCAGAGCTCTTGTAAATTAATGAATTTCCATTTTGCATGACATTTAACTAATCTATTCAATGAGAAAAAAAGCCAAGGCGGCAGTTATTAAAAATTCTTGCCAGAAGTGAAATAATAGCAAAAAAATCATTTATAGGCGCATAGAGCATGGGTCAGGTTTTTGTGGTAATTGTCTTGTTGAAATGCACCTCTTTGTTCCACCTGAGCCCTGACTCTGTGTTGCTGGGAAAAAGGAAAAAAAAAAAAAAAAAAAAAAACTCCAAATGACTGGACAAGATTGGCTCAGTTACCTTTCCACAGCAATGACTCTATGAAACACCTGTAATGGTATGGTCACATCTCTGTCGGATGACATTCTCAGCACAAATCCCCACTGTAACTCGGTGTCACTGCTACGTCTATCAGTTTCTCTGAAACTAGAAAATAAAGGATGATATTTATTTTCCATCTCAGAAACAAAATTAAAACCATTAAGTGCACTCTAATAATTGGATTAAGAGAAACCCCAGGGACAGGCACTAAATTAATTAGCTGGCCTTGATTTATTTTCACACATCACATCTTAAGACAAGTGAGGTGCGTTTAATTCACTCTGGGGACATATCCAGACACGCATGCCAAGAAGGAGCCTAACATGTACAAAAGCTAAACAGTCAAAGTCAAAAACACTTTTGAAAAGCGCAACTGTGCATTCCTAGTGCTTCTGCCATAAGCCAAACATTGAGATCTCACAGGGATGCTGAGGAGATGTTTGTACCCACAGGGCGCTCTTGATCCCTCCCTTCAAACAAGTGTTTGTTCATTGAAGAGGGGTAGAGTCAAATAGTTTCTCATATTTTTAGCTCTAAGGACTGCATAAAGGTGAGCTGTAAAGGCAGTTTTCAATGAATGTCGAACATCGGGGGATTATTGTCTATATTTGCTCCAACTGATGTGCGCCTTGGATTGGATATAACGATGGCCGGTTAAAAAATACTTCCAAATAGTGTAGCATGCTTTTTTTTTTTTTTTTAAGCTTCCCATGTATGTGTTGATATGAACCAAAGTACTCTTTATGATTTACAACCTGATGTTTCACCTACGCACCACCCCCTTAGTCACTGTTGTGATGCCTCCCAAGCTTTCTGTTTTCTTCCGCAGCTCATGCAGTTTACAATGATAACACAATCATGTTTTAAACAGTGGGTCCTTGATTTCAGATAGAGGTAGACAAAATCTTTCGACTTATTTGTTCATAGCCGTTGACTGATGATTTCCTTGGCTGACCAGCGGACTTTATCAGCTGTAGCATACTAGCTAGTTAAGCCAATCTCAGCACCATCGGTAAAAACTCAGTTTGTCTGACTTCAAATGTTTTCTGCTGACTCATTTCAAAATGACAATCCAGGAAAAAGGGTCTTAATTACGCATTCGATGGCTACGTACATAAGATAAGATGGAATAGATAGAACTTTATTTATCCCAAGGGAAATTGTTGTGCAACAGTTGTAGGAGATAGTATAAGATTCTAAAATTTCCAAAAATTTACAAATAGCAAAATGTTATACATAAATATATATATGTAGAAACATTTTAAAATAAGATGAGCTGAGATGGAGTAAGGTGCAATATTCAACAAAATATCATGCTAAAAGGCTGAAGCTAACAGATCCCAGGAAAAAATATCCTCCACTCCGTCTGAAGATCCATAAAGAAGACATGTAAGTAACAGCAAGTTCTTGTATTGCAGTGGCAAGCTAGTTAGTCCTAGCATTATAAGTATGATAAGGATGGATATGATATTTTTTGGCTGCCTAGCTTACCTATTTGGACGAGCAAAGCTAGCTTGATGCTTTAATGTTTGTCTTTTCAAACAATATGCTTCAATTTAACATTTCAAGAGAAAAGGCTTTTCGAATGAGGGCCAACCAATTTGTAACTTTATCTCAGGTAATGTTGACTGTGGTTGCTTTAGAATAAACTTCCCCAAATCTATTTAAGATATATCTTTTAATGTTACCCTACACTCTGATGTACAGCAGTAACATCCAGCACTGGCTTCCACAGAGTGAAGAAATACGACATGTGGACATGCATTATTATCTTTTAACACAACATAGGGGTTTAGAGAGCACTTCATTCCTATGAATCTATTAACAATACATGAGCAGACAGATATAACTGAACAGGCGCTCTGTGAAAACATTTTGATGATGCCTGAAGGTACAACTTCTAAGAAGCTGCCATTTGAAATGTTATATTAGTTGCATACCAGAGCAAAATTAAGTGTATACTAACTTATGCCTGTTTCTATTATTAAACATTGATGTATCGCAAGGTATAGTGTCATACATTAAAATGGATTCCCTTCCAAAACAGCTTGTCAATATGTAATGTTCTGGAACACACTGCACAGGAGCACACCCCTGGTTACTGCCAAGGGCATACATTGCCTGTATGAGCATGCCTGTGAAGACAATGTTGGCAAGTCCTTGAAACCCATTCTTAATAAGCTATAAAATAAATGAATAAATATACCCCCCTTGCCTTTTGTCCCAGCCATGCAGCTACTATTAACGTGATTTTCAACCTTTCCCTCTTGGTGATGCCTTGGAAAAATGTGAGTGCAATGTTAAGAGCGATGCGACAGCTACTGCGAAAGACAGGAAGGGTGAGAGACAGAGACACAGATTAGGAGAGAGGGAGAGGGGGAGAGAGGGAGCGAGGGATTGTGGGACAGAGACTTCTTCCAGAACATCATTTGTATGCATAACGGCCGATGCGGCAGTCAGCAGGCCTCAGCTACAAATTTTACCACATTTGTCCACATTTATGGTTTAAATAGGCTGCATTTGCATTTGCAAATTAAACAATGACGATGGTGGAGGGACAATTGTTTAGAGTTGAGCGTTCTGTACACTAATAAATAAAGATCACATATCACGATTACTAAGAAGGAAGAAAAAAAAGAAATAGACAGAATACTTTATCTGACTATTCCAGAGTGTAATAGAATGCAACTAAGAATACTAACGGGTCAAAGCGGAGAACTGACCCTGGATCCTTCACTGTGGGTCAGATGGTTCATGATTTAATTAAATGAAATGTTTTGGGAATATGCACTAGTACAGCACAATATCAACTTAATTGATAAGGGCCTGGAGGCAAGTCCGACATTACTACCTCACCTTAAGGCTTAAATATCAACTGATTGAAGTTATTGCATGGGCGCATATTCCTAAATAAATTAGTGGTTAATTAAATAACCAGACACTAATTGACACACAGCAAAACTGGGGCCAGGTGGAATTCCAGCATGAGAGTAGTTGTTTGTTTCTGGGTTTTTTTTTTCCGCAAACTATAATCACGCTGTGATGTGCAGTCTGCTGTGTATACTGTATTTGATTGGCACTTGTAGGTGTCCTGAACGTGGGGTCCGTAGCTTATTTCCTCCCAGGCGCCTCCTGAAGGGTTAATGTGGCTATGAATGCATCAACCTCTCTACCACTGAACTCTACACATTACCATAATAATCAGTGGTGCCATTAGAAGTAGCCCCCTCCTCGCTGTATGACCAGGGAAACCCATCGTGGAAAGCAACAGCGCATAACATTACCTCTGCCCCGTTTCCATTGTTGGGCCTTTGAGATATGGTGTTATTTTCTGTCACTTATTCTTCCTCAGCCCCTCCTTTAATGTGAATAAGCCAGTGAAGTGGAACGTGCTATTTTGGTCTTGCTCACGGAATTTGTTTGCACAGCAAATCAATGGCCACACATCCAAACAAACATGATGGCTAAGCAAATATTTGAACATGCAGAAAGATTGTACGTAGGTCTGCAGCTCTTCAGCATACAATCCCTAAAACCCAGGAATAATTAGCTTACTCTGTTGTTTGCCTTTTGATTTATTGCGAGCCCAAAAGTACCACCTGTCACATCAGTTCAGTTGGATAGAATTCTTTGAAGCTGCAAAAATGAATCAAAAAAGAGATATCAAGTCAGTTATTGGTACCGTCTCAGCTTGAATTCCAACAGATGGGCCTATTTTCGATAAGTTGTGTTCTGTGGTTGAGCGTTTTTCAGTCGAACAGACAAACGGTGTTAACATTTCACAAGATACCAAAGATCTTTCACCACGAAAGATGCAGCCAGAACATGCTATCTTTGGTTTGAATGTTGCCCTTGGTGTAAACAATAATTATCTTGAATTAAGCACAGGAATAGGGTTGAAAAAAAGATTGTTGTAAAGTTCAAGAAACCTAAGGAGAAATTTGAGAGAAAAATCAAAAGCATGAGATTGCTGATTGTCACATATCCAGCATTCATGACCCTTCATGTGATTGGATTTTAGGGCTTTGGGTCCGTGATAGCAGGCAGCATGTGGTGAATGTGCTCAAAAATATTCACAGCCTTCTAGATTGGCTCCTTCTCTGAGTGGGCTTGAGGCGGGTAAAGGCCTAGGATTGATTACAATTGTTAATCAAGAATAAGTTCGATACACTTAAAAAAAAAAGAGCACTTAATCCGAGAGCCGATACACCATCAGCTCCTGGAGTTCATCCACCACATGGGAAATAGCTGGTCACTATAAGTAAGCTACTGTATCTGTAGGATATTTTTAGTTTTTCTTTGAAGTATTGTGTATTGAAATATAGAAACTCAGTTATTCAGTAAATAATTCACTAGCCTCACTACTGTGTGACTACATTATTATTAACTTACAACTTATCACCCAGTGTTATTTATAATTGTATTCATATATTTTAACGATCTACTTCACCCACTCTTACTCATTACATAACACAATTGCTATGTGTACAAGCACTGCTGTTTTGCAAGTGGGAATCAGTTAATAAATCCCATATCACATATTTGTGCCTTGCATCTATATTATATTAGTACAGCAGTGACTGCCATTCATTTACTCTTTAAGTTCAACCTGGACAGAGCAGTAGCATAGAGGAAGAACAAGTAAAGCCAATGTGGAAGTGCCTTAGACCTGCATTCATTCAAATGTCCAGCAGGGTGTGACGCCGTTGGTTGCAAAATGAAGTCTGAGTGTATAGAAGTCTATGAGAAAAAATGGCCCTACTTCTCACTTGATTGATTACCGTTTTCATAATAAGTTTCAATCGCTAGTTTCAATTCTTCTTCAATACAGCATGATATTCACTTTGTAAACTATGGACCCATTTAGAGTAAACAAGACGATAAAGCAGGGGAAGCTTTAGGGGGTGGTTACCTTCTGATTGACAGGTTGCTACCACAATGTTGGCCATGTTTTCGTCTTACAACTTTAACCCTTTCATAGTGTGTTTTCAGTTCTTACCATTGGCTACTCATGGCTTGCTGCTTCCACATCTTTCAAGTCTTTCTGCTAAGCTAACCGGCCACTTTCAGTAGCCTTATAATTAATGGGCAGACGTGTTGATGACCTTCTTGTCTAAATCTCTGCAAGATAGCAAACAAGCGTATTTCCCAAAAATGTCAATTATTTGTTAAAGTACGAGTTGAAATATCCTATTTACCTTCACTGGAGGCAATTTGTTAATTTTCTCTATAAATTCTTCAGCTGTTGTTCAGCATGCTAACACAAGGGCAGACTACTGTATAGCGGTTTAGGAAACAAATTGTTTCAACAAACAAAACTTGAGTGGCTGACCTTTATTTAATTAGCACCTGACAGTTAGTGGCTCATCCTGAGCCTTCATAAATGTTTAATCAAAATACCGACTCCCCTCCTGTTTCACAACAATCTGCCTCCTCTCTCTCTCTCTCTCTTTCTGTCTCTGTCTCTCTCTCTCTCTCTGCCTCTAATAGTGTGTGCCGTGCACTAAATGCAAATCTCTGCAACGCATCTCTCCTAACACGAAACACTAACTATCTTTGCATTGTCAAGCAGGTATGGAAAACAGGAGCAACTGTAACAGAAGTGCGAGCGGCCACTGGTGAAGCCTTACTGGTACAATGACTGATGTTACTAAGCCTCAGTCTGGTGTAAAGTCTGCTGCACCCACATGTGTGACATACATAAACATGATGCTCACATTGGAGAAAAACAATATGTGACCGGGGGAACAACAGCAATCTACAAGCAGACTCGGATCAATGACTCTCCTGCACCATTTGCATTGGCATCATCTACGAAACTACAGAATGGTGTTCAAACTTTTTCAAGACAGACCACCACTATTAGTTTTATTGCTTTAGCTAAATGTCATTAGCAAACCAAGTAACCACCCCAGTCCTATGGACAAGGCAAGTGATAAAACAGAGGGTTACGCCTATCAAAGTTTAGCTTAGGAAGCATTACATAGATGTAAACACAATTTTAATTAAAAAAAGTAAAATGTACCCATAGTTGTTATGACTTATGACTATGTTAGCATGTTAGCCTGTTGACATTTCCTAAATATTGGGTCTTCAGTTGGAGGATCAAAAAGTAAGTAGATCTCATTCTCTGTGTACCACCAATATCTGTAAAGTCATAGCAACCCATGTTATAGTTGTTGTGATATTTCAGTCTCAAAGTGGTGGACTGACTGACTATCAGACAAGCCAACATTGCCAGCCCTAGATCAGTGCTAGTGTGGTTAAAAACAAATGCATGGTTGCGGTTGAAGTATAACTTTTAAAATTGGGCAGTGCCAGCCATCTGTTTAATATATCAATCTAAAGCTATAGTTGCAACAATTAAACATATTTCCATCTTAATTTAATGGTAAACATGTAATTGCAACAATTTAGAAAACCCTAATAAGAATGATTGCTTAAATTGCTCAAATGCAAATTGTGTGTATCACTTTTGTTGTAACTATAAGCTTGGAATGTGTTTAGTTAAATATTCCACTCGCTAATTACTATGCATTTCGTCTGGCATCCAGAAAATGTTTTAATGTCGCACCGCTTACCACGACAGCTCTGTTGTCAGCATTCTCTCAAGTCTGACTGCCTAATTAACAGACGTGTTAGTTAAACAGTGAAGGCAACACCAAGGGAGGAGTAGAAAGCCCATATTTGTGATGTATCAATTTGGAACTGATATCAGTAAGGGCGAAGGATTCGATTTTCAGGGAGCAGCAAGGATGAGCTAAGGGAGCAGTTATTGATGACACTTTTTTTTCACTCTTCTCCCCAGTTCAGAATGTCCGATTCCCTTTACTCTCTGTCACTGCTAACTCACATTTCTGGCCTGGAGATGATGAGCGTCTTGGGATACACATGATGTTGATAGACGCTGCTTTTTGAACTGCCAGCAAGAACCTTCACCAGTAGGGCACATGCCCAACAAATCAGTACGAACCCCTGGTACAGCAGCATCCTTCACTGGCTTCATACACAAACGTTGACACTTGTGTTTGATGAAAGCTGGAGGCAAGGCTATGGCGAACAGAATCCAAGAAAGTTCCCCTGCACCATGACGTTTTATGGAGTCGATGACTGACCTACTCGCACGAATGGACCTACAAGCTGTACAATCGCAAATAATAGTTTGAGTTTTCTTTTGAATTATTTAATGTCGTGAATGGTCATTCCTCCAGCTTCATGCTTTGTAAACAGGAAGCTAAGGAACTGCCCAAGGTTATTTCTATAGCAACATGTCCTCACACAAACTACTTTCATGAAGTAGAGAACGGCAGCTGCAGTGAAACTATTTTTTCTTTTTTTTTTAGACGACACACGATACTATACGATTACAGTGTATCTCATCTGAAACTGCATATGTATTTATGATTAATTCATCAACATGTAAACACAAACTTCTACCTGTAAATACAAAACTAAACTGTCAATATGATTGGATGGTAATTTATTCTCAACCCCTTTTTCTTTCTTTCTTTTTTTATCTACGTGTGGATGCTTGGGGCTACAGGGTGAAGCAAGGCCTTTTCCTTCGGAAAACCACAAAGCTGCAATCACATATAAATGCACAAATGGCTGTTTGTATTCTAGAAATTGTGCATCCACTGCTTCCATGTCTGATATTAGCACTGCTTGTAAGGTAAATAAAGGCAGTCAATCAATAATACAGTGATCTGCACACATGGGTTTGAGAATATTTTCATCCTGTCTGACCTGCATGTATAAATAATAGTTATTCAATATTAATTAACTTACCAGCGATGTTACTTTCCAAGGTCAAATGTTCAATGTCAAAATGCTGAAATCACCCACAGCTTATAACCAATTGATGTCACTGTATATAATTTTTTTAGGCAAGATAGTTTTCTTGACTTTTGACATGATATCTCCATGTCATAGCTGGACAGATTTTTACAGCTCCACAACATTTGAAACGTCCGTCTCTCTTCACTCTTTTACAATTTGAACTGTGAAGATAGTCCTGACAGTACCAATCACTTAAAATGTTATTATATGTTATTTACTAAGAGACACACATGCCCTGCGGATATACGAATCTCGCTATTTCATTCTATACATAACCCTATTTAGTTGCTTAGCTTATGTTTGTACTTTGTAAGTTAAGCATTTTGTACGCTTACACTTAAACATTTCAGAATTCAGAAGCTGTTTCAAATTCCCAAAATTTTTTTTTCTTGTGTTTTTTCTTTTTTGGAAAGGCTAGCAACCACTCTCCAAACTCTTAAAATGCAGAATATTGCTCTAAAACCCCCAAGCTCACAACTCAACATGTGGAGAAACCTAAAGCTTGACAGGCGAGCCATGCCTAGTTTCGGTTGCTAAGATAGGAATGGGGGATCACTGTTCGTTGGAGGGGTTTGGCAAATGGTCAATTTAGTTGTTGTAATGACAGTGAAAGCACATTCATTGCATTTATGTTTGACATGAAATCCACCTGTTTATAGTTGCAATTTTTTCCAGCCCATATTACCGACAGACAGAACACACCAGGTTGCATTGCAAAAGGGATAAGGTACCCATGTGGGGGTAAAAGGAACCACCCAGTAAATCAATGTGCATTATTTGTGAAGTCATTAAATTCCTTTAATTCCTAATGATTCTGAAAGCGCTCTCACCGGTCCAACGGCAGGTGTCTGTATCCCAGCCGTGCCATATGTTTTTCCTGGCACATGGTTTGCTTCCTCCGGACTCTCCCAACATGCGCTCATAAACAAACCAACCTGGTCAAGGTCTCACAAGAGAAGGAATGGGAAAAAGCTGCAGGGGGTGTTCACACACACACATGCATCTGGTCCACACACACACACACACACACACACAGACAGACACACAAACCCTGCAGGATCAGTTTAAGTGTAGAGGCACCAAGAAGAGAATACAAACTGTGAGAAGAGCCTTTTATAGGGCGCAGGTGGGCCTTGGAGTGTCCGAACATCATTAAAAGATGGATTGGGTCATAGGTGATTGAATCGTTCCCTCAGGTGGTGGAGAAGGACAAGGATAGAGGAAAGCATGGAGACTGATGAAGGCTTGTGTGGCACAGTAACAGGCTGCTGTGGGGGGCAGGGTCCCGCTGACCGGGCTGAGAAAGGGCACAGCGGAGCCTTGGACTGGAAGCAAGTGGTAGGAGCGAGCAGTCGGGAACTTGGAGATGGGCTCAGCAGGTAACACTTGGTGACTGAACAGACAGCAGCTCAGATGTGCAGAACACAGCTGTTGACTTATTTTTAAAGGAAGTGGGACAGGATTCAATTTTACCTCCGTTTTCCGACAGAAATGTTGATTTGAGGATGTTTCATATAAGAAATGTAAAAAAAATAATAATCTATCAAAGCAGCACAGCAACAACAATCATTTATAATTGTTACATTAGATCATATTGGCAGTATTTGAAATGAGACATACAGTAGTCCTGGAACAATACAAGGTCAGTCAGTGACTTTTTAAATTCACTAAATAAATCACTTTTTCAGTGAATATTAGTTCTAATTGAATTAGCACCAGTACAACAATATATTTTAGTCATTCATTTTAGCAGATGCTCTTATCCAGAGCGACTCACAGTGAACGAAATACAAGGACAGTTCCCCTCGAGCAACTCTGGGTTAAGTGCCTTGCTCAGGAGCTTAATGGTGGCAGCCCCTGGTATTGAACTCACAACCTTCCGGTGTTCTATTTGGAAGACCACTAGACCACCACCACCCAATATACCATGTAGCATCTAGCCAGTTGGGCAAAGAGTTGCAAAAGTGCATACAAGCCATGTCTTTTCAATGCAAGCTTTTGTCATCCAATCATGCTAGGACGCTGTGAGCTCACCCGCTCACACAGGGAATAAAAGAGGGAGAGTTCTCGTGGAGGGTATACAGTTTATTAAAGGAGGCTTCACTCTGGGCCAGGTTAACCCCGCCCTCAACTGCCGCGGCCGCTGCTGCTGACGCGGACTCTGTCTCCGCCTGCGCCTCCGTCTCTGTCTCCGTCTCTCTGGACGAACCCAGCCTACTGCAAGACAGAACCAGGTCATCGGCGTGCTTTTATTGTGTGACTGATTCCGTCCAGCTGCCTGGCCTCCAACTGAGCCACTCCCATCTCATCCCCAGCAGCCGACTCAGCCACCACACCCCACTGCCACATACCCCCACCGGCCGCAAGCTGACTCCCCCCCCGATCCCGAAAGAAAGTCAGCCACAACCATCCGGTTACCCGGCCTGTGGATCACCTTGAAGTTAAACGGCTGTAATGTCAGATACCAACGAGTGATCCGGGCATTGGTATCCTTCATGCGGTGGAGCCACTGGAGCGGGGCATGGTCCGACCAGAGGGTGAAAGAGCGTCCCAGGAGATAATAAGGGCGCCGACTGCCCACCGTATGGCGAGGAACTCTTTTTCCACCGTACTGTAGTTCACCTCCTGCTGAGCTAGCTTCCGGCTAATGTACAGTACGGGGCGGTCCACCCCATCCACCTCCTGGGACAAAACGGCCCCCAGCCCACTGTTCGAGGCGTCGGTCTGCAAGACAAACGGGAGAGCGAAGTTAGGGGAAAACAGGAGCGGCTCCCCATAGAGAGCTTGCTTTACCCTCTCAAACACCAGCTGACACCGGATCTCAGGCACCCTTTCGGGTCAGGTCGGTCAGGAAACCCTGGAATGAACCGCCGGTAATAGCTCGCCAGCCCCATAAATCTCCTGACTTCCTTTTTTGTCTTGGGAGCTGGACAGGCGGCAATGGCCGCAGTCTTCTCTAGCTGTGGCCGCACCTGCCCGCCGCCCAAGTGATACCCCAGATACCGTACCTCCCTCCGTCCAACCACACACTTCCTCGGGTTAGCCGTGAACTCCGCTCTCCTCAGGGACTCGAGTACTGCCCCCACCTGCCGCATATGCGTATATACCTGGTCCATGAGCCGCTGGAAGGTGGCAGGGGCTCCAAATAACCCGAACGGAAGCGTCACAAATTGGTATAAGCCGTACGTTTTTTTCCTTAGACTCTGGAGACGGCAATCTGCCAGTAGCCCTCAAAACCAGTGTCGTGTAAAAACGAGCCGTGCCTAGCCGATCCAGGAGTCCACACAGAACCGTACTGACCCATCGGCCTTGCGCACCAGTACGACGGGACAGCACCAGTCACTGTTGGACTCTTCTATTACGCCCATCTCCAACATAGCCTGAAGCTCTGACGGAACAATTTTCCTCTTGTGTTCAGGCAGCCGATAGGGCCATGAGCGCACAGTCACACCCGGGGGCGTCACTATGTGGTGGTGTGCGAGAGTGGTGCACCCGGGCAGGGGGGAGAACACATCAGCAAACAACCTTTGTAACGCGGCAACGTCTGCCCTCTGACTCAGTGAAAGATCGCTGCCACAAGAGACCGGGGCTGATTTGTCTGTCTTTTCTACCTCCGGTCCCAATTCATCTTTCTCCATCACCGTCGTAGCCAGAGAGGCAGAGGCCACCTCCCTCCATTCTTTTAGGAGATTGAGGTGGTAAATCTGTGCCGCTCCCCCCCTGTCCGATCGTGCCACCTCGTAATTGACGTCCCCCACTCGCCGTGTGACCACAAAGTGCCCTTGCCACTTTGCGAGTAATTTGGAGCTAGCGGACGGGAGCAATACAAGCACTTTCTCTCCCGGTGTAAATTGACGCAGTCGCGACCCTCTGTTATACAGGCGCTGCTGACGCTCCTGAGCCTGGAGCAAATTCTCCCATGAGAACTGACCCAGTGAATGGAGTTTTGCTCTCAGGTCCAGCACGTATTGAATTTCAGTTTTGCTGGCGCTTGGACCCTCCTCCCAGTTTTCTTTCTTTTTCGGGATCCCAACTCGACCCAACCCCCTCTGGGTGCCGGAGGACCAGACCCGCTGACTGGCCCCTGTGGAGAGACAAGAGAAGGGGTATTAGGGGGGTTGGCAGCTGCCGGGGCACCGGCGGCACCGTGGATGTGCAGGGGGCTAGCAGCCGCTGCCTCTAGGCTGATGGGCCGGTGACACTGGACCCAATTTGCCGTGGAGGAGGGTAACCCGGCGACAAACTGCTCCAGTACCACCTGCCCTACGACGTCCTCTGCGGAGTTTATCCCTGGCTGAAGCAAGCGCCTCTAGGAGCTGCTGCGCGTAGGAGAAGGGGCAGCCAGCGTCCTCGAAGGAGAGACCCCTGAACCGGCGGTGTCCCTCCCACTGTGGGCCGCCAACTGCGCTTCCCCGGACAGCAGGGGTAGTAGCCGCACCGCCCACTCCTCCCTCGACCACCCGCACGCCGCTGGCGTGCCCTCGAAGATGTCCATGTATGCCTCCGGGTCGTCCTCGGAGAGAGATGGGGTAAGATCTCTCTCCGCCCTCCCGAGTGGCCGGTCGCTGCAGCAGCTCCCGCAGGAGAGCACGGTCCTCGCACTGAGCGGCCGCAATGTCCGCGAGAGCCTGGCTCTGCTGCCGCTGTAGGGTGGCCATGCCCTCCTGCATCGCGGCGAGGAGCTGGAGTGCTTACCCCAGCGGACTGGGTGGGGATTCTCCCTCTGACATAGTCCCTGTTTAGGCCCCAGATGTGAGCTCACCTGCTCACACAGGGAATACAAGAGGGAGAGTTCTCGTGGAGGGTAAACAGTTTATTAAAGGAGGCTTCACTCTGCGCCAGGTTCTCCCCGCCCTCGACTACCGTGGCCACTGGTGCTGACGCGGACTCCGCCTCAGTCCCGTCTCTCTGGACGAACCAGAGCCTACTGCAAGACAGAACCAGGTCATCAGCGTGCTTTTGTTGTGTGACTGATTACCTGGTTCCGTCCAGCTGCCTGGCCTCCAACTGAGCCACTCCCATCTCATCCCCAGCAGCCGACTCAGCCACCACACCCCACTGCCACATACCCCCACCGCCCGACTCAGGCCGGGAGCCCACCGGCGACCACACCCCACTGCCAGAGACGCATTAACTGTTGAAACTGTACACTCCAAGATCGTAAGAGATTCAAAGCAAACCGTGGCTGGAGCACAGCTGAGAGTTGCTGTTTTATAGCACTGTGGTCTAACGCCACTGTTAACTCAGAATTGTACTGTACTGTAAAGTACAGAACTGGGAAAACCAAATTATTATAGGACATATTAACATTTTATATGAACGTAGTATCGTAGCGTGATTATTCAATTTAAAACTTTTGGCTTCAAGGTTCAAATAAATAATAGAAACTCTTATGAACATTTTGAAAATGTTATATAAAACATGGAGGTCATATAGTAGCAGAATGTAATCCCATTGTGAACAAGTCATGTTGTATTATTTGTAGTAATTACGATGCACTCTGCCTTATTTTGACTCGTAGACATGGCTCGGAGGGATGAGTCAAGGAGAAAGTTGTAATGAACCCTTTATTTTCTCTTGTGCCAAGCAGTGCTGTTTAGGAATTCGAGTGCAATGCGCACAGCGCAGTCTCCAAAACATCTTGAAGCAAAAACAAACAAAATGAGTTGCTCGAGGTTCATGTTGTGAAAGTTTTTGGATGAAACACTCCACGGTTCACATCCCATGACTAATGTGTTCGGGGTGTGTTACTCTGCACCCCGTGAGTGACAGCCAGACAAAGTAAGAGAAAAAAACAGACAAATCAAGTGGAGCACACATCAAAGGGGAGAAAAAATGTGATGACAAAAGAGGGAAAACATCCATAAAGTTGTTCTCAAACTCTTTATTGAGGTTATATTAGTGCAATCTATCAGTGATGTACTGGAAAATCCATAACCCTACAGTGGAATTTCACCCCTGTGAGCTGTTCCCCTTTATGAAGTGCAATCTCATAGCAGGACTGCATGCCTCTACGGAGCTCATTTTTCAAGCAGTGTGACGTGGAATGGCCATGTCAGAAACATAGAGGCTATGACTGGAGGGGGGCCCATTCGTATGCCATTTATCCATCAGAACGTCTTGTGTCACAGTTGAATCGCCCCCACACCGTTAAATAAGAATCTGTACCATCGCAAATTCAATTTGTGATTGATTAAGTGCATCTGCTTGGAGCCAAAGCTTGTTTATCACACATATTTACAGTGAGAAAAACACAAACCCAGATAAGGATCTTAGATTTGTTCGTAGACACTGTGATGTTGGTAAATCAGTCGCATCTTGCTCGGCGTATTCACACCTCTAAAGTTCAGTTGTTAACACTAGTGGTGGAAAAAAATTTAAAATTAAGTAGATCAAATAGATGTAGGAGAGTAAAAAGTACAATATGTGCCTATGAAATGTAATGGAGAAGAAGTATAACATAGCAATGAATATAAATGACTCACACAAACACACACACACACACACACACAGAGACTTCTGTCATTATAGTATGATGATGCTGATAATACTTACTTAGTAAGGCTTTCAATGCAGGACTTTTATTTGTTATTATTTTTACAGTGTGGTATTAGCACTTTCTTCCAGCACTCATTCACCCAAAATGTCAAACTATTTCTTTAACATTCTTGGTATGCCAGTTGTCTGGGGTGTGCAAACACATTGAAATTGTTCAAATGAAAGCATGCTTTCTATATTTCTGTGACTGATACTTACGTCGCCTGAACTGACTGCATGACCTTAGTCTTAGAGGTTATTGTCCTGCCTTGCAACGTCACTGGGGATGCTGAACAGTGAGAGCTCTTACTAATCTGGCTTTACAGAAAGTTACCTGCTCACTCCTTCCACATCATGTGCGCCTGTACCCAGCATCCCATCCAAGTCCCACTGTGTGCCTTTCTAAACCGAGGCTCGTCTTAACAGGGATGTGCCGACTTTGAAGCCCCCGTGCGAGACAAAAAGAGCTTTCTGAAGAAATAATGGCTGTTTATATGGAGTGTGGTGCGAGGAGCTGTCAGGCTCTGCCTTTAAGTTGATTTGCAGGAGTGTCAGAGAAGAGTGGGGGGACTTGAGGAGGTGAATCATGGATTGTCAGAAATCAATTCTCTGGGCTGCTCTCGAGGGAGTGCTCCAGTCATTGTCAACAATAGGCAAGATGAATAAACCAAATCTCCTGGAGAGCATGTAATAATCCCCAACATAATGGTGTTGCCATATAGGATAATTCAATCTGAGCTTGAAAAAGGCAACTGTTGATCAGTGCTAAATTGAATATTTCAGACGTGCGCTTTGTGAAAATCCCAGAGCTCCCCCCCCCCACCTGATACCTCATCTCTTCCCTCAGACACCGTTCTGCCCCCACCCAACCCGCTCCACTCGTCAATCAGCTTTTCCATTGCAGCTCACAAGAGCTGCTAGAAATCCACGAGGTTGAACAGCTGATGGATCACACAGTCTCTTTCATCTTCTCCTGCTTTACATTTTCTCCAGGCTCATTACTGTGCCTGTATAGGCTCCTGGCTTCTGCTTGGCAGTAGAACTTGTTTGCCTCATAAGCATCGCGCCGCACCTCTGTGTCAACAAGCTCAGTAGCTAAACACTTCAAACAATGCAAGTTTAATGAGCAACAAAGCAACAATGTACCTGAGGGCACAACGTTTTTCTCCATTCCCTTTGTCTCAACTGGCGCTCTAATAATGCTGTCTGAGAGTTGCTTATCCTCTCCTCTCACTGCTGTAATGTGACATTGTGTGTCTTTGCATATTTTGTCGGAGTGTTTATTTCAAAATCTATTGGCGCGCTGCCTGTTTTCAAAGGCAAACTCTGCACAGTCAGGACATTGAGCGAAAATAAAACAAAAAGCTTCTTTGTTAACTTAATTACCGAGGACATTTTTTGTTCCGACGCTACAGTCACAGAGGAAGTGTCAAACTAATGCACAATGGATTCACAGCGAATACGGAACTCTGTGATATTATAATTACGAAAGCAATATAATTGCATAATAATAATTGCCGTTCTGCTGTAGCCAATTTAACCTTTTAAACTGTAGGCTGTTTCTGCTCTGTTGACACTCCTTTTATTTACAGCTTCTAGTAGTATAGAAGCCACCATGTCATATTTTGTTGTTTTCAGAATATGTTTCGCCACTTAGAGATGCCATGATTTTGCATATCAGTGGTACTATATATGTTCCGGGGGGGAAACAATGCTCAATGTTAAATAGTTTCGTAAATTTGCATTCCTTCTCATACCCAGCAGGGGGCAAGTCCTCTGGTTGCAAAAAGAAGTCTGATTGTATGGAAATCTATAAGAAATATGACCCTTCTGCTTTACTCGATTTATTAACTCAGAAAAGATTTGTGAACATGATCTGAATTGCTAGTTTTAAGTCTTCAAAACAGAAGGATGTTTATTCTGTAAATTATGATCCCATTTGGAGTAAAACAGAAAATAAATATATAAAATAGTCCCTTCAAGCTTTGAGTGATGTAAACACAATACTATGAGGTATCATAGTACATAGTACATTATCTAAATGTTGGCATTCTGCTTCATGAAGAGTCGTGCTGCATTACCTGGTGTTCTGGGCACAATGCAGTTTTATGTTTAGTTGGCATATTGAATATACATTTACCATTCATTTAGTTGCTCTAACAGAAGTCTTCTTTACATTACATTACAGTTCATTTAGCTGACGCTTTTGTCCAAAGCGACTTACAAGTGCAAACAATCATGAGGATGCAAACTCCTAACAGAAATAATCTTGCAAGTACATTAGCTTCAAATAGGTATAATTATTTTAAGTGCAGTGCAATAGCTTCAAATAAGCTGAACCAATGTAAATGCAACATGCAGAAACAATAGAATACAAAGTTAACCATTAGCTTCAAATAAGCCAACCAATTTAAGTGCTAAATATAGAAATAATTATTATTTTATATTTACTGTACTACCACACACCATCTTACTCGCAGTGGACATTTACACACCACATTGAATGGCAGCAGATCATTGGACGGTCTGGCAGGGGGACGAGGCTGAAACGTGACACATTCACATCCCGTGTAAATCAGGAGGGGTTGTGAGTGGATTAATGCGAGGAAAGAAGAAGAAAACACAATTGTGAATGAAAAATCTGTTGAACTTTTTTTTGGACATTTTGCTAATATTATTTTTTTTTTTGTGAAATAAATGTAAAATGAAACCACCCGAGGAGTTACAAAAGAAATCAAAACTCAACCAGAGCTCACGAGCCAAAATGTGTGGGAACCACTGTGATAATCTTAACTATGTGTTGTATTATATATTTTTATATACAAAATCTCAATATCTCAATATATAAGTACCTAGGAAATATATATGTCAAAAAAATATTGTGCAATAATGACTGCAATATTTCCCCTGCAAAACAATGTCGTAAAATGGGTATATAAAGTACAAGTACCTCAAAGAAGGGCAGTTTCTGCATAAATCTACTTTCCTAATAATTATTTTCCACCACTGCAGGAAAGACTGAATCATGCTGAATCTGCAGAATATGTATACTTCCTGTGTGTTCTGGTTGACTAAGTTATGCCTCTAAAAAGAACTGGTGGGATTTCTGTCTGTTTGTCAACAGGATTACAGAAAAAAAAACTGCTGGCCTGATTTTCATGAAACTTGGTGCAAAGGGTGTAGCGTGGGCCAAGGAAGAAGTCATTACATTTTGGAGCGGCTCCGAATCAAGAGGGGTACGAACAAATCCACTTTCGTTAACATTGCGAGATAGGGCATTTGGCCTTGGCGGAGGTCTGTGCTCGCAGAGAGCTCTTCTACTTTTACCGATGTGCTGGCAGGTGAGAGATTCTTGCAGGAGAAGTTTGTTATCACTGGCTTTGTGCATTGTTGTGTCCCCATACATTTTTAAATACATCCATCTTGACAGCTGGTCAGCCATGAATGCATTTAGCTTGAGCTATGGACAGCAGCGAGCTTACGGCACTAATCCGCCTGAAGAGAGTAACCAAGTCTTTCTCACCCATATTCAAAGTAAAAAACTCAACCACTTATCACGGGGAAATGAAAATCCAACAGATTTTTGGGGGGGCTGCCTCGTGACGAAGCGTCTCAAATTAAAGAGACTCGGACGTGAAGGATCCTGCCTGCTCCCCACCAGCACTTCCTCGCTGGCCTTTTCTTCCCTCTGCCTCTTGAGCTCCCCTGTGGCTGCTTAGAGGAGGGTGAGCCGGGTGGTTTCACTGCTGAACTACTCTGAAGTGTGCACACTCAAAGCCCCACTGAGTGAGCTTTCTATCATATCAACATGTGCAGCATTAACCCTACAAATCATATGTAAATATCAGTGTTTTCTATTTGTTCATCCGGCCAAAAGGCTGTAGCAAACATGCTACCATGTTATTGAGCTGCATTTCTGATCTCCTAACAAGTAACTCTTTATGTTCCAGACAAGGGAGAAGGTTTCGTTTGAACATTGGTGGGGACACATATTAATTTTAAGCGTTAAACACAACATTTCCTGCATTCCTGTGAATATTTTATGCAGTTATTTCTGCTTTTTTCAATCTGACAGACCCCGATGCCCCCTTGCAAACCTTGGTTACAGACCAAAATCCCTTCACTTTGTTTTCTTTAGGTTTCTGATTACAGCGGAGATTTAACAGACATGTCCTAAAGTTAACAGCTGCAGATTGGGTTAGAACAGCCTGCTTGAAGTGACATCATTAGCAGGTCACTGGCAGTGTTTGTGCAGAATTTGGTAAACTGTTATTTGCAGCGGTGAAATGTAAATGGCAGGCGTAAAAACATCCCTGATTGTCCAATTTGCATCCTCTATTGTGTGATTCACAGCTTTCAAGTCAACTAAAAAGGAATTCATAATTCTTGAATGTGTTTTCTATGCTAATATTTTCTCAGAAATCAAATAAAAGAGAAGGGGATCCATGTTTGTCAATGTCATATGATAATTGGTCAAGGGATCAGAATATTGATTTTGGTGGCAAAATTTGATTTTAAATCTTCCCCAAATGAAAAGCTGCATCAAATTAAATCTCCCTCTGTCTGTGTGTCTGTCTGTTTGACTGTTTGTCTGTCTGTCTGCTTGACTGTCTGTGCCTGCCTCACATGGGCTCTTTTCTCCTCTCACATTCTGCGTGGACTTCAGAAAAATAGAGTTGAAACAAAATAGAGAGACAATACTGGTATTCAGAAAAGGCACACACTCTCTCTTGCACACACACACACACACACACACACACACACACCATCTTCAGCCTTCAGCAGTGCTGTAGGTGATGAATGACACTCCAGTTGGTGATCAAAGCAGGTGAGTGGAGCCGGGTAGGAGGGAGGTGGTTCCATCTACTGTTACGCTGCAACACAATGCTGCTCCTGTAGCCCTCTGGCTGCGGCTCGGCTGATCCAGGTACAGCACAAGCCTTGTCATCTCCCTTCTTCTGTTATTTATCTGTGGCGTGCTAGCTTAGCTCACTCAAGCACTGCAAAAAAAAAAAAAAAAAAAAAGTAGATTGTGCAAAGAGAATACATTCATATGTTTTCAATACATGCGGGGAGAGGTGGAATTGGAAATTACTCTTTATTGTGTTGTTTCTGCAGGAGGCTTTTTGTGTTCCTGAGCTCCATATTCTCATCCATTGTAATTGCCTTGGGCTGAGAGAGGGGTTATGACTATAGGAGCTGGAGGCGAGCTGCTTACACACCTGTGCTACAGCTCAATATTTCAAGCTCTGAGCAGCCATCCTCTCCTCTCCTGTGGTCTGAAAGTGGCTGTCACACATTCAGGCTCCCTGCAACACGGCCGCGATGCCTTTATTACATACGGCACACCTGCACACACACAAACACAAACACAAAAACACAAAATGAAAGAAGTAGCCGTTATAAAGGTTTTCTATCACGTATCGATCCGGCCTTCACAGAGCATCCGTTGCTGCACTTTTGTTCCTCCTTTTTTCAAATGCTTCAAGACAGGGTCCGAATTGTAAAGTCTTCAACATTTTTGTACTTCCTCAAAAGGAGCTGAGTTTTACTTTGTACCACAGTGCCAAAGCCAGTATTTATCAAAGTATTTATACCCCCTCCACCTCCTGGGACAACACGGCCGCCCACAGCCTGCTGTCCGAGGGATCCGTCTGAAAAAAACTAAAGGGAGAGCAAAGTCAAGTGACAAAAGCAGTGGCTTACTGCTTCACCTTCTCAAATGCCAACTGACACTGCTCCGTCCACTGGACCAGATCTGAGGCACCCTTCCGGGTCAGGTCGGTCAGGGGGCTGGTCAGCTCAAAAAATGCTGGAATAAACCACCAGGCCCATAAACCTCATGACCTCTTTTTTTGTCTCGTGCACCGGGCAGGCGGTCTTCTCTACCTGTGGCTGCACCTGTCCACCGCCCAACCACGCACTTCTTCGGGTTAGCCGTGAGCCTTGGGACTCGAGCACTGCCCCCACCTGCTGCATATGCTGCCCCCATGTCTCGCCATGGATGATGACATCATCCAGGTAGGCAGTAGCATTTGCAGCGTGAGGCCGCAGCACCCAGACCATGAGTCGCTGAAAGGCGGCTGGGGCTCCAAATAACCTGAACGGAAGTCTCACAAATTGGTACAATCCATATGGAGTGGAGAAGGCCATTTTTTCCTTAGAATCTGCAGACAGGGGAATCTGCCAGTTGTCCTTGGAATCCAGTGTTGTGTAAAAACGAACTGTGCCCAGCCGATACAGGAATTCGTCGACCCATGGCATCGGTAAGGCATCGAATTTGGAGACCTCATTTACCGATTTTTACTGCGATAGTCCACACAGAACTGCACTGACCCATCAGGCTTGCGCACCAGTACGACGGGGCAGCGCCAGTCACTGTTGGACTCTTCTATTACCCCCATCTCCAGCATGGCCTGAAGCTCCGCTTGAAGTCACTGCGGCGTTCGGGTGTAGGGGAGCCATTCACACTCACTACCTGCTCGAATGCATGACGGAGGGTCTCGTCCCGAGACTACTGGAGGGGACAGTCCTCCACTGGAAGTAAGGGCGGGGTTGGCAGGCCTGTGGCGCAGGCCGGTGGCACTGGACCCAGTCTGCTGTGGAGGATGGTCGCCACCTGCTCGACGACGTCCTCCGCGTAGTTGGTTCCCGGCTGGAGTCAGCGCCTTACTGCGTCGAGGAGTTGCTGCACGGAAGAGAAAGGGCAACCAGCATCCTCAAAGGAGAGGCTCCGGAGCCTGTGCTCCCCAGCCGGTCCAGGATAGCCCTCCGGGGCTGGTCGTAAGAATGTCTGGAGGACGCTGGCAGGCAATGTGCGGCCAGCTGGGCTTCCCCTGCTTCGGCCACCCAGCTTATTTTACTTCCCCGCTATAATACAATAACTATGAAGTGTGTACTATAGTGGAAAACAAATCTGCTATTTTTGAAAGGTAAGGAGTCAAACAGCCTATGGATAACGCCCTGTTTGAGCGAGTAAACTCAAAGAATCAGGCTCTCCCTGCTTAAAGATGTTATATTGGAAGTTACATTCTCATTACTGGCAGCCTGTCAGGTGTTTGCAATTGTGTGTTTGAAATGTAATTGCTGTTACAGAACAATTCTTAGTTTATTTGAATTATTAGCCAGGTGAGAGGAATCCTGTAAAATACTTTGTAGCCTTAAGTTGTAAAAAGCTTTTGGCCTATGATTTTGATGAAGGTTGCACCTTGCTTCTTATATCAATACACAACTGCAGATTTGAAGCAAAACAAATTTAAAACTTTGCCATGTACTGTACAATGGTGATGGAACTCTTAACACTACCTCTGTGTTATTATACATTATCCTGAAGTTATCTAACGTTAGCATTAGCAGCTAACACAACTTCCAAAGCACACTGGCTTCAAACTTTGCACCCTATTCAAGGCAAAAACTGAGGCCATACAATGCTTTATTTACAAGACCATTTGCCCACATAGAACCGTTGACATACCATTGAATGTCACTTAGCCAGGAACGCAGTAGTATGCAGTGTTTGAGTGAGAAAATCTTTCCTCATTGAAGACTGACCAGAAGGGCACCCAGGATTTTCTATAGTAGATTGAGTACAGTAGCTGAAATACATTTTAAGAAAATGTACGTGTATCGTTTAAGTATTGGATTGTCCATGTATTCAGATAGATACTGAGTTGTGGAAGGGATATACATACAGTACATCCCCACTCATTTAATGATACGAAACCGGATGCATCATCGTTACTTTTCATGTTTGATTTGATTTTGACCTACTCCCTTGGCTACTGGCTCCTTTTGCATGGAAATCTGATTTCCACTGTCTGAACAAAGTCAGACTTGCATGGTGTCTTGGGTGCATTTTGATGCCAAGAAAAAAAAAACTGCACATTACTGCAGGGATCATCATTTCTTTTCCATGTATTAGATATGACCTTCTCCTGTTCACTCGGAGAGTGTGGGAAGCTGGTGGGCGTAACATTTCATACTTACAAGCGGATGGTTCTATCCGTGGACAGGAATGTTTTGTCAGCTGCTTTAGTCATGTCAACCGGGAGCGTTAATCACAGGGTATCAAAGAGTAAAGTAAACAGCTTAACCTGAATAACACAACACCGCCATTTCAGGAATTGGCAGTTTTTGTCGAATTTCAATTAACATGTTACTAGAGGAGTACTACCGATGTCCTGCCTTGTGTCTCAGATGTGTTTTTTTTATCATGTGCTCAGTTAGCATAGAGCACATTGAAGGCAATATTTTACACTTTTCTTTTAAACTACAATGAAAAGACCAAAACCAACACTAAACTTTGCCTGATATAGCATCTTTCTCTGTGCCATAAAGAAACTTGTCTTACTCCTTGCGCCTGTCCTGTAGGTATGTCTCACATATTTATTTTATCGTCCAATAATATTTAATGCCCTTTTAACATATGGTCTCAGCATACCTACGTTAGAATACACTCATCAATGTATCTCCAGGTTTCTTCTAAACCTTGTTTAAAAACCATACAATATAATTATTATATTGTATTGACATTTATATCCTAAGACACAGAAAACAGACCTCTAGAATCTTGAAATCATTATTTAAGGATATCAGGACTGAGGCCGTCCGACCCCGGCCATCAAGTCCCCCGCTCACGCTTCTTTTGTGGGGAGGTTTAAGGTTGAAGAGCTGTTCTCCAGGACGATCAGCTAACGTGATATCGTGCCGACAACGTCACATTTGCGGTGAAAATCCTGTGAAAAGGATCAGAGCATACAGCATAAAGGTCTGTCAAGTAAAGATGCTGTGTGTCAGGCGCAGTCCATCTTTACACACACGCACGCACGCACACACACACACACACACACACAGGCCGTACACCCCATAAGTTACATATCAGATGTATCTGTTTTAGACCAGTTTGTACTGGAACTGAGAACTCTCTGTTCTAATTCGAAGGTTGCTTTTAGACAATTCAGGTGAGGTATGAGATAGTTATTCACACTGACATTTAGCAAAACTATAGGCCTTAGAAGAAACAAGCTTGCAGAACATGGTTACAGAAAAAGTATTTTTTCTATTACGCTCTCCACACTCGCCAGTTCTGGCCTAAATTAATGGACTAGTACGTCCATGGTGCTTTGACAAGGCCGGAGAGAGCTCGTCCTGAAACGCAGGGAGATTAACTGAGGAGAGCAGGTGATAACCTCTGAGGCAAGCTTCTTCACCGCTAATACCAATTACCCCCTGCATCATGCACTCCTTCACAGAGATACACTTTCATGTATGCACACTCCACTGCTGCACCACCTTGATTTGTCTCCGCTTCAGGCTGGGATGGCTCGGGCCGTGTGACCCAGCGATTCTGCCTGGGGTCTATTTAATCCCTTAGATTTCTCCCAAAATGCACCAGCCCCCTTAAATGGCGAGCAGAGGATCTCTACACAATTACCTCAAAGTTCTCTTCTGTCTTCCGGGGTAATCCTCTATTTACATATGTCCAAGAAGCAAGAGCTCTGACGCTCTCGAGCACTGTTTATTCCAGCTTGAAAGAGCTGCCCCTGCAGCCTCCGTCTGCCTTTTCCCTTACCGCTGCAAACCGCTACAGTAACCAGATTCACTGTGTTTATTCATTCGGACAGTCAAGAAAACTTGAGCAAACACAGTTAAACCTCGAAATGACACTGGGTCATAGGTGTGGATCAGAAGATTTCCGAAAGCCTTTACCCTGCTTGTCACCTTACTGCCTTCAGGAGTGTGCTCGGCAGGCAGAATTTCCCGGGATAAGCATCAAAGAGGGAAGGAGGTGACCAGAGAAAATGAAAGATGAGCCACTCTGACAGAGTAATTGTGCAGTGGAAAGTATCAGTAACCTAATTAACACTGCACTGTAGCCTTTGCCGCATTCAGATCCTGCTCTGATACGTTTCGTGATGCGTTCTGACACTGTAGTTAGGGGAATCATTTCCTTGTGCATGGTGGTATGAGCAATGTAATTGCACTTTAGGGTTCAGAGTTATAGCATTATGGAAATTACTTCAGAGTCATGTGGAGGACAATTTAATGATGTCCCTAACCAGTTGTACTTAACATGACAAAAAGGAGCTTTCCAGGTTTTGTTGTTATGGTATATTCTTTTTAGTCTTAACCATCACGAGAAGGAAACCGTTTTTAAAAATCTATATTTTCTTCATCAGCTTTTTAGTCTGTTCTCCTCTCACGGATTGGAAAAAAGTGATGTCAGATACTTCCCTCCACCAATCAGGATTTATTCTTATTTGAAATCAAATGTAATGACAATTTGTGTATTGTTTAGTCATTGTCAGCCACATCTGTCTTCATTAGGTCACGCCAAAATATTTCTTGAATTTTTTTACAAAATGTTTTACTTTTAAGTAGCAAATTTGCATTTACAAAGAAACACTTGATTTGCTGTTTTCAAGGGGAAAATAAAAAAAACAAATAATTCATATTTGAACTTTTCATGAGCCAGGTGTGTTACTCGGATCTTAAATTTGGTTCTTCCACTGTGCATACTTTTTTTTCCTGACTGACAGCCATAGAGTAGGTGATATTCTGCAGAAATCATATGCACCCATTTTTTCCCCCCAAATGAGTGTCTGTTCCCTTTGTTTGAAAAATGGAAATGTCCCCGTGACTAAAACAAGTCGTAAATTGTACAAAAATTCGATTCGAATTGAGAAGTAAAATCAGATAGAATGTCTCATATCCTGAAAAGGCAACAGTGAATGTGTATCTTTGAAATCTACATTATCCTTATTTTATTATCCCGATTTCGGCGGGCAGGACAAGTGAACCCCTGCTCTGCAGCCTGATAGAGGTTAGGCTGATGATCTTTGGCATTTGAGACGCACATAAGAGGAGCACTGTGTGCCTTCCCCCTTATCTTGGTCCCTGGCTATTACAGCTGCTCCATGGTGGACCCTCAGTCTAAATTTACATCAAACTCTTTCTGATCAGAGCAGCTGCTCACAGCAATGGTCAATTCAAGGTTTTGTGTGTCTGCTGGGGTCCTTATGCTGGCTGGCAGATGTTCATTAGCCAGCTAGCCTTTCATCTCAGTATGGAGAACAATGGTCTGGCACTCTGTCCTGCTCTTTCATGAGCTAATAAGGCATCATATCTGACCTCAAACCAGGCAATAATCCATTCAGTGCAGAACACCTGGGATCCAGACGAAATTCAAGGACTTGACAAACTTCTGTGGGCAGAGATGGTTTTGCCTTCTAAGATTGCTGTTTGTTTATCTGAGTGATTTTTTAATGTGCCTCACAATCTAATTAATGTTCAACCTCCCTCTGGTGCATCATCTGTTTCTGCAGTGGTGTTCTGTCTTGCACTTTTTGATGGATATTTATCTAGCCGAGCCCTATGTTGCACTGGCATATTGAATATAAAATATATTTACTTTCAAAAGCCTATTTTGACATTTTGTGAAATGTGTTTATTTGCTTTCTTGCTGAGCGTTAGATGAGAAGATCAATAACCCTCTCATGTCTGTATGGTTAATGTGAAGCTACAGCCAGCAGCTGGTTTGATTAGCTTAGCACGAAGAATGGAAGCAGGGGGGGATAGCTGACGTTGGCCTGGTTCTGTCCAAAGGCAACTCAATTCACCTACCATCACCTCTGAAGCTCCTTAATAAACATGTTATGTTCACAGCCTGTAAAACACTTAAGATAATTTACCGCTAAGGAAAAGAAGTTATAGATTGTCTCATGTATTTGGCTTGATGACTAACTTTCTTTTAAACTTCATGTAGATAATCTTAATAGCTGATCATTATAATGCAGCATGAACGCAACTAGAAGAAAGTTACTTGCTAGATTTGAAGAAAAAATGGTTAAAAGGAATCTTGCTGAAACCCAATTACTAACATATAGCATATTCAAATCCAGCAAAAATGATGGCATCACATCCTATGTTATAGTAAACTGATCAAGGAGTGAAAGGTCTTTAGTTGGGAACAGGAATCCTTCCTCCAGCCCTTGAAATTGGCAGATTTGAAAACATCCAGGAGGACAATAGGTCATGTGAATTGTGTTTATTATCGGGAGTTTTGAATGAATCACATTTTCTTTTGTATTGTTCTTGTTATGATGAGTTTAGAATATCTATATTGATTGTAGTGTCTTATCAAAATCCAGAAATGTTTTGGTGCACTGACTTAAAAATTTAATAATTCAATTATATGTTTTGCACTTTATTGTGTAAAACATATAACGGTCCGTAGAAATATTTTCTTGCATGAAACCGGTCCGTGGTACAAAAATGTTGGGGACCGCTGGGTTGAATAACAAATTTAAAAATCTCATTTGTCCAATCTGTACAAAACATGAAGATTAAAAATGTCAAGTGTTTTTTTTTTTTCCCAGCCTTTTTGCTAAACTAAGCTGACTGGATACTGGCTGTATCTTCATATGTGCTGTACAACTGTCACTTTAAATATATCTATGTGTAGTGCAGCAGTCTTGAAACTCTCTCCACAGCTCTTCCCTGTGTCCACCTTCTCATTTAATATCAGGAGATGATGTAACTCATGAAGCTGAGCTTATTTTGTGAGTTTTCACCCTAAATCAACCACAGCATATGTCAGAAGAGAGTTGCAGTGACTCCACTTAAAACACACACACACACACACACTCACACACACACACACACACACACCTCACTGTCCAGCGTTATTTTCACTGCGGCCCCCGGAGCGACCCAGTCGGCTGGGCTGAGCTTACTCATGGGTTGCAGGGTAGCTGTGGTCATCAGCCTGTCACCAGCAGGGACACATTATGTGACAATGATATGTGATGTGAAGCATCGACATGTCATCTTTGACTCGAGCATGAGGCGTCTTGGCACGGACGCCTCGGTTTGTGCCACAGCTGCCTGTGTCCTCTGCAGGGGAAGAGACGCCGTGAGCTGGCAATGACTTGTTTACCATAGTCAACCCTTACGATTTACCCTATCTGCTTATAGACACGCATGTCCCCGGTGCCAAAACACACACTCCTGTTGAGAGGACATGCTATTGCGACCCCCAAATCCCGTCTCCAACAGGGGAAAAAAAGGCCTCTTTAAAAAACTAAAATATCCCTGCTCTGCCAATGATGTGTTAAGCTCTTAACAAGCACCACAAAAAATTCAGAATAAAAATGTTACTGTTCGTGAACCCTTTGGATTGCAGTCATGATCTTATTTAATATGAATATAATTTTATAACTATTTAAAATTCAGGTTCTGGAGTTTATTCATTTTACTATTGCTTTAGGCTCTTTAAATACGGATCGAAAAGGTCAAATACATTTGAAAACTCATCAATAAACCTAGGCTACAACAAATAAACAACAATATAATAAACACATTTAAGTAACACAATTAGCGTAGAAGAAGATTATTAAGTAAAGGTTAAAAACAAATTTGGGACGATAACGTGTTGTTTTAGCTGCGCTGCTGGGAATAAAGAAAGGGAGGGCTCGTTGTTTATTCATTTTAAAATTGCTTTTTTTCATTACAGATCGAAAAGGTCAAATACATTTTAAAATTCATTAATAAACTAACAGCTACAACAAACATATAACAAAAATAATTGACACGTTGAAATACTTCAAATACTTATTATTGTGGAAGAAGGGAACACATTCAAAACGTGTTGTTTTATACTGGGAGTAAAGAAACAACTCACACACACACACACACACACACACACACACACACACCTCCCTCAATCATGTCCTGGAGCATTGCCAGAGCTTCACCAGTCTAACAAATTTAGCTAACTCCAGCTCATGACATGGCAGCCTGCTTATCGAAAGCGATCTAAACCTTGGCATGAAAGGTAAAACTTATCCCTTGGCAGTACGAGGTATACATTTTTTTTTTTTTTTTATCCCATTCCCCCCCTTTAATTCACAAGATGATTAATAAACCCATTTTATGAAAAGTCACGAACTGAAAGCTGTGGGGTTTTATTTTAACAGAGTTCCATGTATTTGAATAGTCCAGAGGTTAAAATGAACCCCTTGGTGTTTTCTTGTGTTAATGGTTCCCAGGCAATGTGTCCTAATAACGTTGGTGATCCCCTGACTTTTCCTCCAGCGCTACCATGAGGTTGACATTTGAGGTTTTGAGTGAAATGTCTTAACTGCTCTTCGATGGATTGTCATGAAAGCTCCAGACTTTCATGTTCACGATGAATTGTAACACCCTTCGGTGATCCCTCAACTTTTTCTCGAGTCAAAATTATAGTTGCCTCAATATCTGCAAAAGTAAACATTCTCGAACCTCAGTTGTACTTTGGGTTGAGCGCTAATTGTTGAATGTTAATAAGCTAACACACTAAACTAAGGTGTTAAACATGATTTACATGATTCCTGGTAATCATCAGCATGTTATCATTGTCCAGCAATGGACAGTGGCTTTTAATTTTATTTTAATACATTTTTCTACCATTCTATTTTGAATGCACTCCTGTCACAAAAAAAACATAATATAATATATAATCGCAAGGCTTTGTGCTTTCAAACATTGTATAGTTTGTCATGGTTGGATTTGATTTAAGTGTCTTCTGCAATCTCTTTGTGCCTTACATTTGCGATGCTTACACCATGTGTTTTATCCCAGCGGGAAATAGAGATAATCATTTCTAACGCAGACGATCGATAGTAATTCTGCAGAAGGCATAAATGCTTTTTTCAGTGCGTGCTGCATATAGAACACACTGTGCCAGGCTAAGTGTATAAGCAAAATCTAGTTACTTGCAGCACACTTACCTGTTTAAGTGAAATGTGCGGGTATTAGTACATAATCCCTTTTGTAGGTAATGAAAGCCAGTTTCAGCTCTTTGTGTGCAGCATGTCTAACCTGGCTGTTTTTGTGGGAAATTAATCTGAAGAGTAGCAAGGTGATGCCTCCACTTTAAGTTAGTACACCGCTGTCTTTTAGCATTTCTCTCATAGACTAAGAAATAAATATCGTGACGTTTTCTCTCAGTTATCAGGTATCTCACACGTTATGTTTTTATATACCGTTCATGCTCTTAAAAAACTATTTTCTTATCCTGCAGCTTCAATGCAAGAATAACATGATGGTTTTTAAATGGCAACATCTCCGAGCCGACATGTTTGTAGCCAGAGGTGACTACAGAGTGTAATTGAAAGGCTGCGATTGCTCTTAAGAGGACTGAAGGGTGTACTATTGCAAATCCATATGAAGACATGAGCTGATTGCTTCCAAATATTACAAAGGCGAACACAGGGGTCAGATTAAATTGATTTTTCCGAGTACAATTGCTTGATCAAGGTAGGTATACAAACAATTGTTGCCTTCGTGCAGCCTTCATTTCCTGCAAATCAAGTCCAAATGGATTCTTTGTTGATTTCAACAAATTTTCACAATATTTGGATTTAAACATTTTACCATCTGAAATAATTAATAGCCTTTAGTGATGGTGCAATACAGTCAAAAACACAATGGAACCAAATGTATTGTGTTGCTTTAGGAGTGCCTGATGTGAATCATAATGTCTGTGCCCCTTCTATATTTAAATTCATATATTTGAAGCTTTTGCTGCATGCCCCTCTGCAACATCTTTTTGACAGACACCTGAAAAAGCTGTATCTGTAAGCGGGCATCCATGGGAATAAGCTTTGAAGCGATTACATTTGATAGCAATCTTCAATGGGACCTTGAATGACAGCTATGCATCTGTTTGGAGACAAATGCAAAACAAAATGCTGCCACTCAACTACAGCTTTCACTTTTCCCCTGTCTATAAGTATCAACATAGAAATTTCACCTAGAAAACAGTGGAACAGAAAGACATCTCAGAATGCCTGGGCTGTCGCTCGGTGCCCAGTAGACAAAGTGTGACGTGACAAACATTGCACTGTCACACAGCCACGTCCCACCACTTATTTCTGACAGAATGTAATGCGTTCGAAAACTGTCTGATCAGAGGCAAAAATAAAAATACTTGTTCCTATAGTGGCGGTCCGAGAAATTACGAAATGTCAGACATAGCTCTATCGGGTGACTTTGACACGCGCATTACACATGCATTTGCAGCTTGAACAGTCATATTCATGTCAGGCTTTGTTGTGCCTTTGTGCTTTGTCTGTTCTGAGCAGGGTGCTGTACTGCGTCGGGACACAATTGCTTTAGTGTGCCGTCCCTTCCTCCCATCCTTCATGAAAAAGGCATCATGGTTGACATGTCTTTGATACCGTTCATTTATTTTGTCTCTGGACGATGCATTTCAAAGAGGGCCAAGATGCCTGCATTGCCAAATGTGTCCCAAATAAATGATATCCCAGCCAGAATGGGAGCTCCTTGGAGAGTGTCCTAGCCAAAGGCAGTAAATCAATGGGCCTGCGCCAGCATCCCAGCAGCCTCCGTGCAGGAACACACAGTAGGGGGACCAACGGCCTCAGTTGACTTGGCAGCTCAAAGGGCCTCTGACCACATGCCAGAAGGCTCCTCAGGGAGCTTGCAGCACCTCTTGGGCTACTAAGTGAGGGAAGATGGAAACCAAGCGGGGGAAGAATTACAATGAGGCCTTCGAGAAGCACACAGTGAAAGGAGAAAGCTGGGGGATAAGGGAGTTTTACCTATACAAATGAGAGGGGGGTCACACACTGTGTTGATACTTTTATCAAAGGTGCACTTTAGACACTCCAGAGATGAAGAGTTCAGAGAAGAATACCCTCTCTTTGTAAGAATAACAAACTACCAGAGCACTTGAGGACCTAAACCACGACTTGCTTTCGACAGAGAGGTGGAACAAAATGTCCTTGAGACGTTTTTCTTGTTGTGTGTGAGTGGACACAGTGTGCGTGTTTCGTCACAGGAAACAAAGAGAGCAGATAAACCCGCTCATGTTCATCTCTGATAGCCTATATCATCTAGCTTCCATATCTCCCAGCTCTCAACATCAATTAATGTGTGTCGCGCTTAAAAGTAATCTCTGTCATTTAAATGAATCTAAAGCCCGTCGGCAGAACGCGGAAAGCCCCATATCAACTCACCAGCTGCTACCTTTAAAGTCCCCGATCGTTTGAGTCGGGCTCTGGTGGCTAGTTTAGATATTGATGTGGTGCCGTCTGCCAGTTTGCCTCTTCCTACTGGCCACTAGCCAGACTTTAGCAAAGACATTAGTGGGAAAAGTCATAACCCACAGGCGGCTCTGTTATTGTCTGTCTAAACAACGAGGTGGGGTGGCCATTTTCACGCTTTTACTCTCCGAGCCATGTTTACACACATCAATATCCATCGGGGCAGTGTGTTACATCACACACACACACACCTGCATCCACAGCAGTAACCTGCAGCCATGTTAGTCATTTCCGTATGCTAACGTGTCTCTCATCTACATTATTCAGAAGCTTTACTTCCTTGTCAAACAAAGGCAAATATTTAGAACTCGCAAACAGCACATGATCGGTCTAACGAGGGATGAAAACAGGGATGCATGTTTACTCAGGGCAACCAGTGCTTCAGATTACCCAGTAATAGGTAAAGAGTGAGAAAAAAATGATTTTTTTTTCTTATGTAATGTAGACTTGTGGGAGACTCCTGCTCTCACTCAGGTAAGAATGACGGAAGGAGAGTAGGTTGGGTGTAGCAACAACAGGTTTTATTGTTCATACGACCTGCTCCCAGGTCTTATAGACGGACACACGTTTCACTGTCTCTCTCTCTCTCTGCGTCTGCTCTCTCTCTCTCTCTCTCTCTCTCTCTCTCTCTCTCTCTCTCTCTC
>CALSBV010010478.1:7082426-7108232 GCA_943590825.1 Bovichtus diacanthus
GCTGAATTGCAATGCAGTCGCAAAATAATGAAGAAATTGGATAGCAAATGAAGGATTAAGAAGTTAAGAAAACATTTTATTTTATTGTTTTCAAGCCCCGTTATCCAAGGAATTGTGCACATATTGCAATTTATATCCAAGGCCAATGTTCAGTGCCATTGCCAGGAAGCGGTGTGTCCGTCTGTCGCGAGGTGGAACACAATCAATCTGTGCCTTTTTTATCAGCCGTAACCACACACTTTCCCTGATCTTAACCATTCTGTCGTTGCTAAAAACATGGTTGGTATTGAATTAATTGTCTAATTTAATTAATCTTGGGGTTTTGCCGAATTGTCCAATATTGATTCAACGCAAAGGTTGATACGCCACCATGTTTTACCATCGTCCCTCAAAGACTTGAGCATAATCCACCATTATTATTGATATTGGCCATCTGTCTCACTTTATAAAAGTCTGTTTTAATGCATCAAAATGACTTGCACAGTGTGGAGGTGAGCAACTTTTAAATTCTGACTATTTAATTTGACAAAGTCAGCGACTGAGGACCCCACTGGCCACCTGTAGATGATTTATTTGGCTTGCACCTCCACTCCAAAGTCTATTGTATTATGAAAAAGAGAATTGGATGTAAAATCCCCAGTGGCTTGTGCTAAATTTACCTTAAACCAAATCACTAAAGCCTACTGGTGCTTGACAGTCTGGGCAGGTGTGCAGACTCCTCAGCAATATCCAAGGGAGACCCGCGAGCGCTGCTCACCCTTTATGCATTCTTATTTATTAATCTGACTCACTCTCCCCTCTGCTGAAGGCTTGATCCGCTGAAAGTCAAACAATACTCAGCCAAAATGCCCTTTTTTTTTCCCGCCTATCTAAAGGCTTCTAGTACTGAGGGATTATTGGAGCTGTTCATGTCATAGTCGACCATGAAACTGCTTTAATGGGACACCACAGCTGCTTCTATCAATATAGATTACAGGTACGTGCAAGGTATGCACTTCATGGCTTGAACAAAGAGTGCCATTGCCGAGGCATTTGTTGTCGACTCTGACACACAATGCAATCAGTGTGCGAGCAACAGCGCTGTCTACTGAAGTGTTAACTGCCCTGACACTGCTGGTTTCACTGTGTGTCATGACATGTCTTCCTGCAAGTCGACACCCCAACTCATATTTTTTTCTGTTAAATAAATAAAAATCCCGAGCACGGAATAAAAACAGATTCTAAACAGGAGTTGACAGCGCCACCGGTTTGGAGACGGAAGCTTCAGCGGAGTTTATTTTCCCTTTTTTTTTTTTTTTTTTTGCTGACAATCGCAGGCAGAGAAGGCAGGAGATAAGAGGTCTGGTTTTTTGGTGTCACAGCGTTCCTGTCTAGCACGGCACGAGTCAGTAGAAGGCCTCGTCCCTTGAGGTTAAAGAATGCTTATTAAATGGCAGCACAAAGACAGCAGGCCACTCATGCGGACAGGGCATCTCCAGCATTAAGAAGGTGAAGGGTTTTAAGAGCAGAGATGGGTGCGTTAAATAATAATGATGTCCTTTCGGAAGATGGAGGTTATTGTTGTTTGGTGCGTTCAAATATGCGTGTTTGATCAGGCATAATGACACACTTCCAAGGGAATATTCTGTATCACATCAATAGGTTTTTATTTTGTATTTTTTTGGCAACATCTTTTGGTGGAAATCGTATGTACAAAGTGAAATCGGCACTATAGATGCCGGTGAGAAAACACACAGACGAGACAGCATGCTGAGCCAAGGGAACAGATGGGGTTTTTAGCTCTGATTTTACATCTAAAAAGGACAAAACCACAGCGCTGTGGTTTCACTCAGCTGTCAAAAACTGAGTGGCACTGCATTACATGGATGATTACCAATAATTCCCTTGCCGGGAGTCAACTGAAAAGAAGACAACGATGTAATTACAGTCCCCTTTGGCAAACTGCTTTGTCATACAACATAATAATGATATGCTCTTTTGACACCGAACCAGTGTCTCCGGATCAGTCGGTAATGGCCCTGTAAATCAAAAAATGGGACTTTTATAGAATCACACCTGGAGTCCGGACATGTGAGACAGTCAGGAAATCCTGAAGTATGAAATGATGCTTTCGCTCTGACGCTTTCAATGCTTGTACTCCAATGTTTGATCTACGAGATCTTCGACAGCTGTAGAGTAGTATAGTAGGACACTCAAAAATACACATGGAAATGTGGAACATTACACAGACGCTGTGTGGTCTTTGATTACTATACAGTACTCATACTCAAGTGGAAATTAGTATTATTATTATTATTATTTTCAATGCCTCATAGCATAAAATGACCATAATATATCCGTGGGGGGGTTGACATCAATGTTGATTAACTATCAAATGAGTTAAATGTTCTTTAGCCAGTTACTGAGGATTACATCCTGAATCCAGAAAAACTCCCATTATTTCTGCCTGACCTGTGCGGCGGAAGATCTACCGACCACTGGGAATTTATAGCCCTATCTCAGACTGTGCAAGAATTTGTTTGTTTTTTTCTGCCTAGTGCACAATTACATTCAGCTCAAATACCTTTTGCCCTATATCTAACAGTGCTACAATGCAAATTATATGACAAACTGCTGGGTAGTTGAGCATTTTACAAATATAGGGGTTTAAAATTGGAATACAGATTATGTCACTTTCAAATAAACTTGGAAATCCCTCGATCTATGTGCAGTCGTGGGATATTGATTCTATGTAGATGTAGAGGAAAGTTTCTAATTTCACTTTTAATGTTATATTTCCTATGTTTTCTTAAGTGTTGTTAAAATATTGTTATGAGAGCTGATATGTTGCAATGTTGAATTTGCATGCCTTCCCATAACGGGGAAGTTCCATTTTCTGAATTTGTAGGGCTTGTTTTATTTTACGAACAAATCTATATGTGTTAGTTTTACTTTCCCTTTTTGTTCAAGACTCTCCTCGGAAAAGGAACAGAAAGCACTTAGAGATATTGCAACTCCTTTTTGTTTTCAAATTTGCAGGGAATTTATGGAGTTGCAATCTCGGTTCAGTTGCAATAAAGCCCTGAAAGACAATCCTGGGAAGTATGGTCCTTGTCCACTATGCAACATAACACTGTCGCTTCATTTATCATTTCTTACATGAAACTGGAGAGACCTTAGACGAAATGTAGCAGAAACAATGTCACGGAGGGAAATCTAAGTTTGACGGACACATCAACAGTAGAAAGCGGCATCAAGTTCACAAGTGAGTATGTGCCAACAGAAAAAAAACGTTTTTTAACTTTTTTTCTTTTTCTAAATCTGGACATTGAAAGTCAAAAAAAAAAAAAAAAAAACACAAGCAGTGTCTGCTGTTTGATCCCTGCCACAAGCTAGAACACAAGCTATAGGGGTAAGTAGTGCTAGTGGGCACATAATGTACCAACCAGATCAGGGTAGGGAGTACACCTGAGGCAAGCGTCGAAGGCGTGTGGCCATACAGTAGCTGGATAGGGCTTTCAACAAATCGACAATGAGGTCTGACCGATAGGTGGAGGATACAAGGTGGAATACAAGTTTTCACAAAGCTGCAGAATCGGAAAAACCTGGACAGGTAGGTAATGTATATTCTTATTTCAGGGCTGTACACCTGAAACGTAGCAAGAAGTCAACAATCTATATGGGTACAGTGTACCCATTCGGCAGACAATAAACAACAAGATTCTGTAGTTAACATGTAAACTGTGTGCCGCCCCAAAATGGCCAAAAGTCAATTAATGCGAGTTTGATTATTTAATTTGTCATGGTCAGTAGAATGATGAGGTGAGAGTCTCAAAACAGGGACATAGCACTCATAAAGTTCGTGTTTTAAACCCCCAGGCCACCCCAAGGACACCTCTTTGAGGACAGACTTGATGGACTGAGAAAAAAAACGATTTGAAGGACCTTTATTTATGTCAGGATGGAACAAAAACCCCTGAACAGGATGACTGACATCGATAGCCCACTACCCACAGCGCTGTCATCTTTACCCCTATAGTTTGACACCAATTCACACCTTGTCCCACGACTCTGAAGACTCTCACATAAGCATATTAGGGATGCCACAGTGAGATCAATTTCCCAACAGTTAATAGACTCATGAAAACACTTTAATTTGACATTTTACAAGGAAAGATATTCGTCTCTAAGCGCTGATCTTTAACGTTGGATGGCTATTGGCCTCTTTGCATTTGCTGCATGGCTGCAGGTTTCTATCCAGCGACGCATCAGTTGCGACCACTCCCTCCGAAATACTTTGACACCAAATCCTCCGCAATCATCTTGTCGGTCAACTCTCCCTAGTTCCGTCCCATAATGAGTGAAATCCGACTCCTCTGCTGCTGCTGATGTACAGAGTAGACATTTTCACTTTACAACTGTAATATAGATATAAAAAAATATATACCATATATATATTCATATTATAACTGTCCTTTGTCCGACTAGGGCTGAAAACAATATTTAGAAATTTGAGTATTTTTATTTGATGAACGTAGGCGCTGATAGGCTATGTGAAAATGAACTAAATGCATTTTATTTCTTAAAAAAAAAAAAAAAGCTTAAAGCAAAAGGGCGGTGGGCGAGTAATGTAATCGGTGTGTGCCTGAACACCGTGTAACACAGTCTAATGCGGAAAGCCTAAAGCACATGTCTCTAAAATATGGATTTCATTTTTTAACCTTGGGGAATCTCCACCAGTCAGTTGAACTTATGAAGCTTCTCAGATGGATGTTGAGTAATGAAAGATTAATGTCAGTTGCTCGATACCATAAAGACTTGATATTCGAAAATGAACACCTCGTTTGAAAGAGTCGCAAGTGAGATCTTGAATATTTCAGGTGTTTTTTTGTTGTTTATTTTTACATATAATATTGCAATGTTCTTCTTTAACCTTTGTCTTTGTAACTCCTGGATCGTCGGTCTCCAATTGCCTTTCCTTCTGTCTCTTAATTATTATCATTATTACTATCTGGTCATCAGAAATGGCATAACCCAATCAATGTAGGTTTATGTGCTGCCATTACAATTTGCATGCTGTCATGTTTGGAAAAGCGCAAATTAGTCAATGCTGGAGCTCTCTCACCCCGCGGTCTCGGGCTCTGATGGCAGTGGGAGGCTCATAAGCTCTCTCTCCCTGTGTGTCTCTCTCTCTCTCGTAGTGTGGACAGCAGCAGCAGAATTGTTCACCAAGGTACCATCTATTGTGTTGAGATAATTGCCCATGAGTAGAAGCTCATCAAGAGGAGAAATTGAAATAATTTCCTCGTACTCAGGGACGGTGAACCGTGGAGTATAAAAGATGATGAATCTCTATATTTCCATGGGGATCCGCGTACGACAGAGGTAGAGTTGATTAGGTTGAACGGCAACAAAATTACACACACGAGAACTCTTCCTGTGTGCCTCTTCGCTACTATACAGCCATTTGCTTCTGTTGGCCTTTGCTATCCGAGAGTTAAAGGTTGGGTTGTGTTGCTTGTGTAACGCAAACAAACATAGATTAGTTTCCGCCAATCAATCACAACCACCCCTTCTTCCCACAAACATGCAGCATATTTCTCGCTGCCGGTGGATTCAATTTTCCAAACACAAAATTAAACATCTTGTAAATTATGTTTATTGTCTCGTGTATCCCCCCCTGCAATCAAATGCCAGCAGTCATTGCTCATGTGCTAATTGAAGTTGTTGTTTTTTTCTGTTATGTAAATTTCTGGAATGCTTAATTGGGGTATATATCACAGTTAGCCTGCATTATTCCAGTGGCTTATTCTATCCTAAATGTAAACACAATGTTTGCCCTACAGGCTTGTTCTGACGTATCTGTGCTGTTGGGTTTATGATGTATATTCCTTCTGATGAAGAGAAAAAGGAAAAAAAAAACCCGTAGCACACACACACACACACACACATATACAAAAACGGCTACATGATTTCATTCACTTTACATACTGTATACTGTAAATAAAACAGAACTCAAAGACATTGATTTCCTAGATGAGCATAAACAAGGCTAGATAAGCACCAGTGTTTTAATCTTAACCACAGCACACAATCTTTAAAGTGACTTAAATCAATATTTTCTATTAACAATGCACCACATAACCATGTGTAACGTGAATGCGGTCGGACATAGTGAATAGAATTATCCCCACTAAGCTGATTTTTTTGGTTTTCCAGCCCACATCTTTACTTTGCAACTGATAAATCCACTGTACATTACCTGCCCAGCACCAAATGGCGGCTCAAAAAAGTTAGCAACTAGCTAGCTGCTGACAGTGGACCATATAGCAGCTAAAGATATTTCTCTCAGAAGTTGGTGGAAACCAAAAATGGAGATACAAAGAAGAGGTGGTCTACAAACACAACTCCAAATGAAGTTTTATATTGCTCCGTAACTGCTGTACATGTGTGGGTAGGCAACTTTTTGCTAACACCTCCTCCATATTAGTTTAAAAGTTGATAATATGTCAGTGTTAACAGTTTGTCTCCACTGCCTTCAAGTGCCCAAGAAGTCAATTATGCATCTTTAAAATGTATTGCTGTAGGTAAATAATCGAAAAGAAAGATGGCTGAATTCCCTTTAGCTGCTTTGGTTTCAGGGTCCTGGTATTGCAACACCCATGTATAAAAAAGGAAAATTTGATTTTTCCTGTCTTGACAAATTAAAATGTCTGATCTAAAAGAATGTAGTAAAACACAAACCAGGGGAGGCCTGAGCTTGACCGCTTAATTTTCTACCTTCGTTTGCCCAACACAATGGTGAAGAATCCAAACACAAATCCTTTTTTCCTCCTTCCTGTTATTACTGGATGAGATATAGAGGAAAATGTGAACACTCTAAATGAAAAAGCAGAAATAAACCACAGGTTCGGCCCCTATGAAGAGCCTTGCTTGAAATATTGTTTGATAAACAAGTACTAGCACTGAACAAATCTGTGGGTCGTACAATTCACTCAATACACAGGATGAACAACAAGAAGTGTGCCCCAGATGTAAAACAAAGATAATGACCCTCATACTTAGAGACACAACCACTATATTACAGCTGATGTATCGTGCTCACACAGAGTTATTCAGCTTGGGGAAACATCAGTGTTGCCCTTGGATACAAGACATAAAGTGTGATTTGCTGTCTTTAATGGCTAAGCTGTTAGTATACAACAATTGTATGATATGGAAGAAGAATAATCCACTTTTTAAGGAAATTACCTCATGTATGGCCAGAGGATCAATTATGTTAAATTAGGCAATATATAATACATTTATTTGCTTTTTTATATTTATGTATGTTTTTTTGTTTTGTTTTTTTACTTAGATTTTTGTGTTTTTATAACCAATTCCAGCAATTTATTCTACTTACATAATTCAAAGTATTTCTTTTTTTCTTCTTTTTCAACAGAAGAGGGTGCTTCGAGATGTTTGTCACAATATCTGTTGTTTAGTTCCTTTGCATATGCATTGCATTGCATATATATCTCAGTACTGATAATCAAGCACTCAATAAAGATGATGTTGAAAGAAAACGTGCAGCTGGTGATGAAATATCCTGTTGACTTGAGTAGAATGTTGTCTTTTTGAAAGTGATAGTTCTGTAATGGTTTTGGCGTCAACCCAACACAATCACATGTATGATAATGACATACTTTATGTATACACCAGTATTGATGATAAACACGATGTTTAAGAAATTCAATATTAATAACATATTAATAATATACATATGATAATATTGTGTATTGTAAATAATCTAATTCGACACCTTAAATCAAACTTGTCAAATTATGGTTACAGACTCTTTATTTTAAATGTAATTAATTTGCCAAAAAAAAGAGACGAAACGCACGGTCATTTGCTTGAAATAATAATTTTTCATTTTTCAAGCTGTCTATAAATATTGCAATGTGGTTATTGAGAATCTGATATTGCGACAGCCCTAATTGTGTGCAATAGTTACCGTATGTTACTATTGCCTATATCAAAGATAGCACATACATCTTTCAGAACCTGACCTGATGTAAGAGGTGAGAGGGGCCAACATTAGACTAAGTGTTGGACAGCACATCATCAGCAGGGGTGTTGTGTGATCAGCATTAACTACCATCCAGGGAGAAATATCCAACATTTAGGAGCCGGAGCCACAGCGCAGCCATCAGACGGGTTATACTTTAAGGGTGCAGCTCTCACCTTTCCTTGATAGAGGACTGATTACAGCACTTCACATAAAAGATACAAATCACTCTAAGAAAACATTCTGAACACGGAGTAATGCCATGTAAGAGTGTCTTTTGAGTGCCTTGCTCAAGTATTCAATGATAAATACTTATCGAGGGAGGCAGTTTTACTGAATCGCAGTCCACTGTGACATTCCTCCATGATGTTCAGGATGCTGTGTCAAACCTATTTTTCATGTGAATAAAATTGAAAGTCCAGTGCTTTTATAGCATATAACAATCACGCGCTACATTTCTGCTGTAGTCATGATGCCCCCCAGTGATGTTTTCATTCAACCCCACAAAAAAAAAAATAAAAATGATTTATCTGCCATTACATATAGTAAATATTATAGGCTATACATAGTGAGACCATTACCGTAAAAACAAAAAAATATTTACTTGGCAGATGGTAAACACAAGTTGGCTACTGGAGACAAAAATGAAATCCTGCAAAGTTTTATCACAGTGAATTTGAGTGCAGGCAAGTAGTTCAAAACCTCATCTTTCCAAAAACCCTCTACTTTAAAATGGCAGTTCATCGGGAGATTACAGTATTTTAATGACAACATTTTCCTCATAATTTGTCAATAAAATGTAATAAACAGTAGTATTTCTAGAGTTCATGGTCTCATCTGCTAAAGATAAAGAAAGGTACACGTGACATTCATACGGGCATTCAAATCTTGCAATCGAGCTTGTGGTGTCCAAGAAAACAACAAAATAAAGTGCATGTTACGTACATTTGTAGCAGTTTAAAAAGTACACACATACTGTATGTCACATGCAAACACATTGCAGACGTAATTATGTCCAATGAGCCGCCATCTAACAATTACTTAAAAAAAAAAAAAAAGCTTTATAGTGCTCATCTGGTGGTGAACTGGAAGACACACTCGCGTGGCTCCAGATTGAGCACCTTTTCCTGCGAGCGTTTATGTTATGCAGGCTGAAAAAGACACACAATAATCCAAAACCCCTTAAAAGGTTTGGTCTCAGCCGTTATCAATATTAAAGACCCTTAAAATGTACCCAGACAACCCTTATATGCTCCCATCATGTATTTAAACCATGTCTGGAGGGAGAATTGTAACATGTTTGAGGGACATTTCTATATTAAGGATCACCTTGTCTCTCTCCAGCAACTGCTGCAGACATTTCAGCTTCCAACTTCACATTTCTTTTCGCTTCCTACAATCGCAACACCTTTTAAGGACTCGTGTCCCACTGCCCGAGCAGAAACGTGGGAAAAGTTCCTGTTCTGTATCGCCAAGTCTTACAAGTCTCTTTTTTGGGGGGTGGGGGGGGTAATTTATTTGAGTTCTTTGCCAAAAAGCTTTTAATAGGAGTTTCTGTCCTGCCCCTGAGCCATGTAGGTTGAAGGATTGGTACAAAGCTCAGGCCATCTCTCTATCCACGCCGCTAGCCAGAAAACGGCTGATCCCAACATTTGACATGTGGCTGAAGGAATTAGGAAATGTATTACATCCAGAGAAAATCCGATTCACTATGACAAACAGAGAGGGAGTCTTTCAGAAAACCTGACAACCGATCTAATTGGAAAATTAAAGTGAATTGTTTATGGTCTAACGGATGGAGTGTGTCCTGTGTCAATAACTTGTAACTCGTTTGATAAATCACGTGCAACGTTTCCTCTGTTGCGTTACCGCCAATGTTTCTTCTTTTGTTTTCTTTAGTTGTTTTTTTTTTTCTTCTTCTTCCTCCTGTGCATTTGTTGGTTTGCTGTATTCCTATACAACTCTTCAAAAACCAATAAACAGATGCTGAAGAAAAAGAAAAGCTTCACTGTAAGTACATCCAATGTTCCGGTGGGCATTTAAAGTGTCAGCACAGGAGTTTATCAGTTACCATTCTCTAATTATAGTTACAAACCAAATGTACAAATGGAAGAATATGAAACACAAATTATACTTTTTGTGGCTGGACTTTATTCTCCTGAACTTGTTGAACCTGCACTTAGGAAATATATTATTGACGTTGTAAGTACAGCGATTCATAAAGAAGACGTTGCATTTTCAGAAACGCGCGTTTATTGTTGTTTTCTGAGCGGCTGTTCAAAGTGTCCTCTGTCATTTCCAACCAGAGCTGAAATCTTAAGGGTGATAACTTTAAAGAGTTATTATAATATCAGTGGTTGTTCTATTCCATAAATCTGGAGCTGCTTCCACACGACTAGTCCGTCTTTGGAGACTCGGGGCTCAGGTTACTCTTCTCACCGCACTTTTAGTATCATAGTGGGAGTTGTATTTTGAGTGAGGCTGAAGATCACTTCCCAGGCCTTTTGAAATAAGGCATTTGTGGATGACATCTGTGGAGTCTGAGCACCTCTTCACCCGTAGGCATATCCCTGTGCGAGACGAAGAGACACAGCTGAGGAATGAGTTGGCACGACCAGTCCTGCTGACTGCTCAGGATTTCACTGGAGTGCTTTGCAGGCCGGCGTCGCGTTACTACTCATTACCGTTGCTTTTGTAGCTCGCTTAATATGCTATTGACTGCATTTCTGAAGAGATTAATGCATTGTTAAATTATGTTGGCTCATGATGCTGTCCTGTGTTAAAATATACTGCCTCGTCAGCTGCTTCAAGGATTATTTTCCATGCACAGGAGCTCATAGGAATCCAATGCATAGCGGCAATCGGATCTATAGACTCAGATGGGCAATCCTCTGCCAAGCAAGATAATGATGCAGACACATCGTTCTCAAAGTCTCGGCATTACAGTATTTTAAATTAGTGTGGAAAATTAGTGTTTTTTTAGAGAAACTACATATCAAAGAGACGCTTATGTAACTTTTTCTGAACAGTTTCCACTCCGGCCAAAAGAAAAGGCGAGCGATATATCGAACATACTCGATGGACTGCGGCTCGTTCTATCTGGGATGTAGAAATGACTCGATTGCGTGTAAGAGCTGAATTCAAAATAAAAGCAACTTTCTATACTGTGAACTATATCCACAAGTGACACTTACTTGTTTAGCTAAAATGCTTAGCTATTGTAATAGTAGTCAAGTAGAGTGATAAAGTCAGCGAACTACCTCGTTATGTGTGTGCGTTATACAGGAACATTTAAAGTTGTCCAACATTGACAATGGTTTGCTTTGTTGAGTATCATTTCAACATTTAAGAGTAAGAGTACATGTAAGAGGAACAATGTGTTATGATATCTCTCAAAAGTTACACAGTCTCGCTCTAACCACACAGTCCGGCTACAGTAGGGGAGGGAAAATGAATTCTGACCAAGCCTTCAAGAGCTTTCCTCACAGTGGTCGAGGTTCACTGCTACAGCTTGACTTGCTGTCAAAGGCTCTGTTCTAATCCTCTAGACCTGACAACACCTAAGATATACTGACTGCATACACTGTACAAGCAGAAGACACTCGAGCAGATTTAGTGACAACAAGATATCCACGAGAGGTTGCTGCTGTTTAAACCTAGACAGAACAATCCCGATTTAGTAAGTGATTGGGCTTTTGGGCCGTCTTATTTTGAAGTTAAAAACTGCTTTGGTGTCTTAACTGATGGCTCCCTTGGCTAGACATTAAGCACAAACTATTGGTTTGCCAATTCAAATTAGAAGCCCTGTTCATTTCCAGTAATCCCTGTTTTTTTCGGCATCGAGGTGTGCAGGCAGCCCGTTCTCCCTCCCTACGCTTCAAACTATGACGCTGTGCGTGGTCGAAGTGAAGGAGGAAGTCAGTTGACGTAGTACAGTAAAGTCTGCATACGGAGGAGGTTGGGGTGGATGGATGGGTCAAACAAACCCAGGACTTTCACCCAGGAGGCGACTGTTTGTTACCCTTGTGCACACATAAGATAAGACAATATATACACATTATGTCACGATTATCTTGGCCAAAAATGATAAGCGATTCACGAGATTATGCCGATAATCGTCAAAATATGCTTAAATCTCTGAAAATGGCAGTAAAACATACTGGAATTACTTCACCTTACATTTTGTGAATTCAACTTTTTTTTATTTTTTTTATTGCATCACAGATAGGGCACACTTTTTCAAGTCATTCATGGGAGGATATTCACCTTTATCCCGAACATGGAAATTCAACATGATCAGCCCATTGTGAGAGTTTTTTTTTTTTTTTCAATCCTATATCGCCCCATCCCTACCTGTGTGAAACCAAAAGTCAATGTTGAGTTATTGTAATTTACGTACGCAATTTAAGTCACGTAAAACACTTAACTTAGATGCGTCTGTAAGGTACTTAACTACGTAACAAAAGTACATATTTTAACCCAAACCACGACCTTTTCCTAACCCTAAACCAAGTTGTTTTGGTTTGCCTTAACCAAGTTCATTTGTGTAAACACAGAAGCTTATTTTAAAGAGATCAGTGTATGTATGTAATGACACTAGAGGGGCACGTAGAGCGTCACAGTTTGAAGCATACAGCTGCGCTATTTGACGTCTTGGGAGGGAGAATGCGTTGCTGCAGATGTGTTTTCCTGGACACGGAGAGAGGTGTTTTGATTGTGTTGGGACTTGGCTAGTGTGATGCCTGAATCTAAGGTGCAATCAGACAATATTTTTCTGCAGGGCACCAAGGCCTTTTCACAGATTGGATTAACTTTTTGCATTTTAGACTTTTTCTCTTCTGGAACATTTCTTCCCGACCATGCGCTGTCTCTGGTCACATACCGTCCCTCTGCATACTGTAGGCTTCAAATAGCAAGAGAGATGACGGACAAAATGGAGAGCAAAACGGCTGCCTTGATTTGAAATGAATAGCTGGAAACAACAAAGGACAAGATACTGTGTAGGTTAACACTTTGAAAGAAGAAAAAAAAAACACACAACCTTCAGCTGTAAGGATGGCTTGGCTTGGCCTTTTTACTCTGGGACCTGTTCTTTGTACAAAAGTATTCAAGGCTAATAATATCATTCAGCTTCAACGATCTTATTCCATCCATCTGAGGTTCATTTTTAGACGGTGTTAGATATACAAAAGAAGGTTTCTTTCATGTGTGTGAACATGTTTTACGGCGTCAATGTTTCTGATAAATTTTTCATAAATAAAAAGAAAATGGTCATGCGGAATATTTTCTTGATTTCATTTGTTCAAAAAAAGCACTCCTTTAGTGACTAAAATAACCTACAATGGAGATAAATGCATCACAACAAAAAGTGCAATCGATTCACTGCCTGTGCATAGTAGTATATACAAACCCACCGAGGGACTTTAATTGAGCCTCTTTCGCGCTCATATAGGCTCGGACCAGTTTCTTTAATGGTTTTCACGTTCACCATATAGCATGTAATCGCAATCTGACTCGTCACGAGCGTACTTACTCAAGTTTTACCGCCTGAGTGGGAGGTAATCACCAGATCAAGCATTTATCAGAGGAAGCAAACATCAGTTACATGTGTAAATTACCTGCAGTAATATAGGAAGTCTTATCATACAAAATGTAACTCATTTTGTTTCCTGTCAGCTAATGCCTGTAAACCATCAAGGAAATCCTTGAGAAAAAAAAGAAATGGTGACATATGTGGAGGCAGCAGTGATTATTTCAAGATGCACAGGGGAGCTGAAACAACTTTCTGACAGTTTCATCATGCATTACTGCACAGCAGTTCCTCCCCAAATTGACATTGTTGGCTCTGATCAAAGCCCAAACAGGGCTGTGACATTCTGAAAGAAGTGTTTTCGAATGATGTCTGTGACAGAGAGCATAGATTTGAAACACACTGACAGTGCTTCAAAGGATATAATGTCTGAGTGAGACTGTGTGTAGGCGCATGCACGTGAGCCCCGGCGCATGCTCGCTGTCAATGGGTCGCTCACGTCCACATTTGTAATTCTAAAGCCACGCAAGACAAAAAAATATTCCGACACATGCCGCTTATTTCCCGACGTTGTCATTGCGTTACCCCCCCACTTCATAATCTACCCCATCACGTCATGCGTTAAAACTAAATGACTTTCGGGGCTGATGTGTATATTTCATCATGCCCATGCCTGTTGTTTAGTTTTCTTTCCCTCTGTGATGAATCTGAGCTGTGCCCTTGTTGAGGCATTGTCTGCGGGTAGCACAGTGAGTCTGACTGATTGATGGCAGACAGTGGCTGTCACCCCTGGAGAGTAAGCATTTCTGTGTCGTCTCCCCACTGAAGGTCCTGTTGAGCTAGTTAAGGGGGAAAACACTTTTTGTTTATAGCCACTCTGACGGCACCGGCTGACAGCTCCTGCTGAAGAGGAGAGAGAGAGACTCCCTCTGACACACAGCTCCCTCTCTCTCTCTCCTTCTCTCCCTCCTCCCTGTCTGTCTCACCTATCCGTCTCTCCCTCCATCCCCTCCTCGACCTCGCTCTGGTGTTGTGAAATCTGTTGAAATGAGCAGGATGATTTCAAATGCAAATTTGGAGTAACCTCCACACGAGTGAGGAAAATCTGTTTACACCCATCTGGACAGCATTAGGTGAATGAAACAACAATTTTCCTTCAACTCCCATTCCCAAATCATGGAAATAACAACTTTTCTACTGCCAATTGACGTCTCTCTGGAAAGTTTTAATTTATTTTTATTTTTTTAAGCATGACCAAGATATTAGCCAAACAAAAATGCAGTTGTTACTTGGCCGTCTTGGATGCACAGTAAAATCAAAGAGGCCGCTTTTTTGTTTTTAACCGATCCAATTTCAGGATTTGCACGTATAACATTTGCCGGGCAGCATTTTAAAATAATCTTGTCGAGAGTAAGTGCCACTATTCTATATTTTCCTTACTATCAACAAGTATCAGGAAAAGACCAAAACAAGCAAGGCGTTAGAACGAAGCAAACATTTTCTGGTGCTGAAAAATGAGGTCAACGAAGTGCCAAAACCTGCAGTTCCTCGAACGACCACTTGAGACTGGCTCTAAAAGCGAGTCAATCCTCATAGACCCCCATGTTAAAATGCTCAACTTTACAGCAGAAATAAACATGTTTACAGCCTGGTACAGAAACCGGTGTTAGTCTATTTAGCTAAATTCCCTATTTGTGACAACTGTGAGGGGGGAATTTGTATACAACTCACCCGTTTGAATTCTATCAAGGCTTAACGTTATGCATTATTAAGGTCGTGGCCGCTTTGAGTGACAGGGGGGTGCCGTCACTAGCTGCTCGCTGTCTGCTCCGCTGCGTCACCCGGGCCCGCCTCAGCCCCACCGACGATCAAGCCCATCTATGGATGAGTATGTCTCTCCATACTTAATATCTTCCCCAGCATTGACTAATGAAAAGGTCTTTTTTTTTTTTTTCTTTTTTTTAAGTGTGAAGTGTAATTTCTTTGCAGATGCACATTGTTTTTTTGCAAACAATACTAAAGCATGAGTAAATAGTGTGTTTGTTGGGGACTGTTTTCAGCTACTGGGTTGTGTGTGTGTGGGATTGAGTCAAAATAAACTACAGCGTGTGTGTGTGTTCATGGTGATAAAGGAACATGTCACCCAGTGCAACAGTGTGGCTCGATGATGTTTTCTTTTTTCTACAAACAATGGAACACCATGGCACAGAGGAAGAAGTAGGGCTTTGATATACAGTACACAATACACGTTAGTAGGATACACTCATGTAGGTTTGGTCTTGATTGCTCTAATAAATAATCTATTTACACTTTTAAATGATTACATTTCACATGTTGAGGTGTTGTTTTTTTTTTTTTTTTGCTGTGTAAATATCCTTGCAAATCCCTTATTATTTCACATCAAGCACTTTCTCTCAATTATCATGAACAGTATAACGGTTACATCACAAAAATGTTTATCATCATGATCATTATTAGTAGTAGTATTACTGTTACTACCACTGCCAAGGAGAGTATGTATGTCTTTGGTATTTGGTTTGTGTGTCTCTTTGTCAGCAGGATTACGGAAAAAAAAACTACTGGCCTGGTTTTCATGAAACTTGGTGGAATGGGCCAATGAAGAACCCATTAAATTTTGGAGCGGATCCGAATCACAGGCCCTGATACACGCATTACTGTTCACTTTCCTTAAAATTGCGGGATAGGGCATTTGGCCTTGGCGGAGGCCTGCGCTGTCCGAGTGCCCTTCTAGTTAATAGTATTTTTTTGGTGGACAATTAAAAGGCGTGCCAAATTGTACATAATGTCACAAAATCCCATTCAGAGTGTCTCCAACACACATTCAGAGTTTGTGCCTAATTCTCCAAACTATATTGCATGGCCATCCTTTTTTTTTTCTTCTTCTTTGTATCCAAAACATATGTGGATGTCTTTTGAGTTGGTACACACGAGCATGTCTGCTTGTGAGTCTAGACTATCCGCTGTTTTCCAAGTGAACAAACTCAGATCACCGGATCCAGAATCACAGTCAGATGAAATTATCCCGCAGCAGCCACTGGTGAAAAATGGAAATATGTACTGAGGCAATAAGCTCTCTTCTGGGAAAGCTTAAAGGAGGGGAATAAACAACATCTAAAATTAACGAAGGTGAAAGTGCCCAAATGCGTTCTCTCCATCTTCTGAAGCCCCCCCCTTCTCCATCTATTTATGTAGTCACCTCGACTGGGAAGCACTTCAAGCAAGGCCTTTTTTTTACTCCCAGATGGGCTCACCAGAGAGAGCTGTGTGTCTTTATCTGTGTGTCTATGTAAATGTGTGTGTGTGTGTGTGTGTGTGTGTGTGTGTGTCTCAAGGGGTGGGGGGGGGGGTGGAATGTGTGGGAGTGCAAGGGAGGTTGGTGTGATCTGCGGCTGTGTGCCATTTAAAGTTGTACAGCCAAGCGTCTGAACACGGCCAACACCGACTCATCTGCTTTTTGATCATGCTGCACCTGATGTGAATTTAATTTGTGCCACTCAAAGAGGAAGACGGAAGCCGCGCGCCTCGAACCTCTCTTTCCCCCACCCACACCACACGCCTCTTGGGCTCTCATCATGGAAGGGGGGAGGGTTGGGTTACGTGGAAGCTCCCACTGAGCCGCGAGCAGGGGGACGCCTCAGATTCCTGGTGTTGTACAAACACTGCCATTTGAATTAAAAGAAACATGAAAGCCTGTTTGAAGTTCAAGGGGTTGACCTTGCTCTCGACAGCAACACGAGCACAAGCAACAAGCGGGAAAGCAACGCTTTTGAGCCGATGCGGTCAAAGCGGCGCAAGAACTCCCTCAAAGGGAGGACCTTTTTTAGGATTGTGATTGTCTCATCTGTCAAGTAATTACACCTGGTCAAGTGTCCTGGAATATTTCAATGTTGATGTCATTACAAGAAATTTTGGTCAACTATTATCTGTATTTATTGACACATTACAGATATTATATATAGGCAGGCTATGTAAAGAATGACATCATCAAAATTTAAATAGAAGGATATTTGGAAATTGAATTTGAGCCTATTTTTGATACAATTCAAATTGTGCTTTGAGGGAATTATTTTCACAGGACATAATGACTGGGGATTTGAATATGTCGGGCTTCAACAGATTTAAAATAGATGTTATAACCGCATAACAGAAACCCTGAATCACACTTGTTTCCGTCAAAATCCTCTGCAACACGAGTCTTCGTTTGACACACTTTTCAAAGCACACATCCCACAATATCCCTCGTCATTGTTTACCCTAGTGTGGCATCATGCAATATTTATCCCGATGGCAGTAGTCTACCCACATACAGCCGTCAATGTCATGCAGCCATAGCTGTTGAAAGCTTTGCAGTTCACCAGTTTAACAGCTTTTGGAGAACTCACACCTTGCCCTTGCTTTGTCGCTCTCAAGGCATCTATCCAAAAATACCAAAATTGTCAATGCGTAGGCGGGACTGCATGCTTTAGAGGGTTGTAAAGGCAAGTTTTGTGAACAGCAGCAGCATATTGCAGGAGAAGTTGTGTAGGTGCTGCGTGTCCGCCACTTGTCTGACAGGCAGAGAGAGTCTCGGAGAGAGAATAGCAAACAGGAAACTAAACGCGCTCAACCGTCGGGATCTTGGACAGAACAGGACAGAGAATAAAGCCTTTCCCCTCCTTCATTCCTTACTTATCAGATGTCACTACAAAGCGCACATGGGGAAACGACAGTATGTGTGACTGTGCGTATATGTGAGAGCATGTGTGTGTGTGTGAGAGAGAGAGAGAGAGACAATGAGGGAACAAGAGCATGGCGGTAGAGCCAGCAATGTAGCAGACATGATTACGTGCCTTGATCTTTCCTATGGCAAGAACAAGACCTCAATCTCTCACTATCTCCCCTTTAATCAAATCCCTACCCTTTTTGCCTCCCTGCCACAAAACTGTCACAGGCTGAAAATAAGCCCTTTCCTTATCAAAGAGCCAAGGGTTCAATTGATTTCCAGGCTAGGATATTCTTTATTCAGAAACTTTGAAGCACAAAAAAAAAAAAAAAAAAAAAAAAAAAAAAAAAAAAAAAAAAAAAAAAGATAGAAGAGAAAACACCTGCATCCTCCCCATCAGGCAAATTACTTCTGACTTTTAATTTATTTCGGCAGGAAATGGAAAGCTACATTCTAACCACAGTCAATAGGGAGACTGGGGAGGAGAGGTGTAATCAGGCGGCTCACCAACTCCAAGGCCTCCATCCTGTCACTTTTAATAGCCACTCAGACCACACAATCTGCTCAGCCTGATATGCTCACGCCATTCCCATAGCCGCAGCCATCTCTTCTCCTCTTCCTCCTCCTCCTTGTCCTTCCTAATAACAACTGAACATTTTCACACTTCCCCGGTGCCTCACATGAAACAAATCACTGCCAAAGTACTTTCTACCTTCCTTGTTTTGCTGTGAATGGTAGATTTTAAAAAGGGATGGGGAGATTGGTATGTTTCAATTACATTCTGAGTGCCTTTCCTGGCTTTGATACAAGGAGAGATTGGATTTAAAGTAGCCAACTCGGCTTTCTGTCCAGTTTTGGGTTTGAGTCTGGTTGGCAGCACCATAGCGTGTTACTTTAGAGCTTGTTTGTAGCCATGCTTACGGCATGGCTCTATGGATAGCTACGTAAGTCTGGCAAGTAGCCAACCACTTTGGTTTGGATTGAAGTATCTAAACCACTGTTGGATGCATTGCCATGGAATTGTGTATGGACAATAATGCTCCTAATGACTTTGGTGATCCTTACACTTTTTCTGAAGGATCTCCAGCAGGTCAAAGTTTTCACTTATCCTGTGAAATATCTGAACATACACTATATAGTTTGGCACAAAAACTCATCCCCCTCCCCCCTCTGGATTGGCACCAAATGTTGTATTGTACATTCATGGTTTCCAGACAATGTATCCTACCTACTTTGGTGATCTCTGGATTATTTCTTCACAACTAAAGAATGGATTGCAATACAATTTGTTACAAAATCTCAAGTTGCCCACAGCACATGTGCTTGTAAGCACACTAATGTTAGCATTAGCAATGTTAGCAAGTACTAAGAGACCTGCCCTGATCACCTGCCCTGATCAGTTTCACTGATCCCTAATTACCCTCTTCCCCTTGTGTATTTAGTCTCTGCTTTCCCCTATGTCTGTGCCAGTTCGTCTTATCTGTTTCAGTAAAGCGTTCCGGCTATCTCTCTAGTATTACACTCATTTGAGTTTGTGTTCTTGCTTAGCCACTTCACATAGTAAAGTTTTCTGTTGCTCTGTACTGTTGAGTTATTTTTGGGCAATTCTTTTTTTGTTGTTGTTGCCTTTTTTTCATTAAAGACTTTCACTTTAACCCCTTTTTGTCTGTGGGTGGTGCTTCTTGTGTCCATTTCCTGCTGATGCCAGAACAACACTCTGATAGTCACATTCTGTAATTGCCGAATACGGATGAATTTCTAATCATACCATGCTACAATTTAGGGGGAAAAAATGCAATAAAACAAAATAGAATTAAAAACCCTCTGATCTGTGACAGACTGCTCATATGACAGAAAATTGGACTGGTGCTCGTGCCATTTGGGCCAGCAGGTGAATGAATATTGGCTTGTCCTGAGTGTCCCTGGCTTACAGATCAAGTTTTATCTACAAGCCGTTTGCTCTTCCAGCGCCTAATGAAGCTCTCTGAAAGGAGATTAAATGGCAGAGAGGGACAAAACAATAACCATTACCAGTCACCTTCATTTTGCCTCATCCGTTAACATACTGGGCTGCTGTTGCTATGCGGCAGCCACCGCTCACGATGCCTTGCACACATTATTGTAATAAAACAAAAAGAAAAGGCAGGAGGTGAACATGTACTTATTAATAAAACTGTTATGGAAATAACACATGACAAATACACACAATATTTGCTCACCTCATATTATTTACTGAGTAAAAGACGATGAGAGAAAATCTGTAAGTAAGACATGATGTTAGTGAGGCATTCAGTTGCTGCCAATTCATATGCACAGCAAACATGATGAAAAAGGGTTTAGGCAGATTTATTAGCTGTTTCTATGAGGGATGTCTGGGCACGATGCATCATCAATCACGGTGCCAGGCTGGCTAAAGCTCAGGGGAAAAAAAAAAAAAACGTCATACCTTTAGCATTTTAAATGGTTTTGACTTTGGAGTAGATAAGAGGTTCATACAAAAAAAAAAAAATCATTCATGTGGTTCTACTATACTTTGCTTTTGCATCAGCAAATCATCTTGCTTTGTCCCTCGGATCAGCAGGGACTTTAACCTTGTGTGCATACAGATTTGCATCCAACGTCCCATCCCAAGTGTCATCCCATTTCAATCAATTGGCTCTTTTTACAAAGAGATCCCAAACAGCTTTTAACTGGGTTCCAAATAGAACAGGCTGATACTGGATCCAGTCTGCTGGCAAAACTGGCTCTGAAATGTAAGATGTTAAGATCTCCATTGAAAATGTGTGAACTCATCAGTCTCTCAATGGTTTTCTTCCTCGCCTTTGAATACAGCGGCTAGGGATCGATCATCCATTATTCTTGAATTTCATTATCTGGGAAGAACAGTATCAGTAAACAACCTAATACAAAGTTTACGGTACAAAAGGGGAATGTAGGAAGAATGCCACCTGAATACTCTTTTGTTGCTCGTGTACACCCGATCACATTGTGTTCATTATAGCTGACTCTGTATTTCACAAACTAGAGCCTCAAGCCAAAGACAGAAACCACTCGTATATGGATGCCTTTTATTTTTTTTTATATTCTAATTACATCTCCAAGTAGCGAAATGTGTTCACGTTTTTCTTATACATTCCTACAGCCCCAGCCTTTTTGCACCACGGACCGGTTTCATGCAAGACAATTTTTCTACGAACCAGGGGGGCCGGCATAACAAAACACACAATAAAGTGCAAAACATATCATTTAATTATTCCATCTATAATTCTAAATGTAATTATTCCATTATATTATTATGACATTGCAATATATATATATATATATATATATATATTATAATAAATCAAAATATTAACAATAAATATTACCAAAACAAAAAAAAAAAAACGTTTTGTTCTTTCTGTGCGGCCCGTTTTCACATGTTCTTCGGCCCGGTATTGGTCCGCGGCCCGGCGGTTGGGAACCCTGCTGTATACCATTCAAATGTAACTGTCTTTGGCAAAATAAAATTCTGATTTCAAAATGCCACAGTTGTTGCAAAGGATTGCTTTTCTGACGTTATTCTCTGACATGTTTTATAGGTCTTTAAATTGTCAACTCTTTTTAGTTTATTGTTTTCAGGGTATGCAGGTAGCTGCAGGTATTATCAGGTCACGTGTGACCGTGGAAGAGAAAATAACCGCACGCTAAGCTTCAAGTAAGTCAGTAAACAAATGAGATAATAACTATATGGTAACAGTTCTGTTTCACCTTTTGTTATGAACGTGAGTCAAACATGCCATAATGCAAAAGAAATGGATGAATCGGCAAGTTCTCAAATAGTATTTGAGATCAAATTTGGTATTGACACCAGAATGTGTTGAAATTCTCATTTCTGTTTCTGACCCACAGCACTTTGCTGCATGTCGTCCCCTCTCTCTCTCTCCCCTCGCTCCTGTGTCTTTCCAGCTGTACTATATAATAAAAGGGGGAAAAAGAAAATCGCCTATAAGGTGAATCTTTCAAAAAATTATATTTATATAATATGGTTGGAGTTCTAATAAATGAGTGCTTGTGAGTCCAAAAGAGCGTCATAATGCAAACAAAAAAAAGATAAATCAACAATTGTATTGAGTTCACAAATCGCATTTAAGATCATATCTTACTTCTTCTTTTTCATATGGGCTCTATAAGGCAGTATCTGACACTTAGACGTTTTGAGCACACTTGGTCTTTCTCAGGTTGTGATAAAATCATTGGAGCTTATTATGTCCTCATCTTCTCTTCAATATGTCATGTCACAGCCCCTAGTCTTTGGAGTGCATTCACCAGACAACTCTTGACATTAGAAAATAAACTCTGACATGAAGGCGTATTTAGTATTAATTATACTATGTTCTGAAAAGTTGACAATATGACTTTGATTTCTGGGTCAATTTGTGTTCATTAGTGTTTCAAGTTTCCAGTTATTTATTGTCATATGCACAAAACATTAGCAGTCGTGGGCGAGCTCAGACTCTTTCCAACAATGGGGGGAAAAAAGTGGAGTCCAACACAGTGGGTCCCTAGAGGAAGATTTGCTCATGCATTTAAGGGTTAATATATATGATGGTGAGAAACATTCTTCCAGGAGACCTCGCAAGACTTCATGAATGTATTAAAATGAGGAAAAGTTTGGTTGTGTCCAAAGGAGTTTTCTTTCTTGCTGTCTAATCTCTGGGTTCTATTAGATGCACATAACATGCTGCACCGAAGTTCAAGTGAGTTGAACTCCATATTCTAGGCTGGACGCGGTGCTGCACTTGCACTTTGCTCTGACCAGCAGAAATGTATTTCTGGGAGGTGAAAGTAATTTTAAAAAAAAAAATGAAAAAATTGAAAATCTTTTAAGACTGGACATCATGCAAGCGTCCCTCATCTTTGATGCACAATCTGCAAATCATCTGCTATGTGACAAAGTTTGGAACCAGAAGGGCATTACACACACACACACACACACACATGTGCAATTTTGTTAAATAAGCACAAATACAAAATTAAAGGCTCTTTTGAAAGCAGACACTGCTACGCTCTGACTGCTTTAATGGGCACAGACATGACTGAGGTTTCATGCAAGCTTTGGATAATTGGGGTTTTCCCCCTGATGAATAAGCAGCACACATATTAACACAGTGCTGATTTATCATTCGCTCCTTTCTGTTATTTTCTGCTTGTTAGTGTGTGATGGATGGCGCTTTACATTTGTGTAAACATGATATTTCAAAAGGAAAATGTCCAATAATGACATTTAATGACTCCATACAGTACATTTGAAACCTGTCACTTTCCCTCATTGGCCTCATCAGTAATATAATATTATATTAGTAATATTTTTTATAAACTGTATATATATACAGTATATGTATATATATATATATATATATATATATATATATATTGTATATCCGCATATATTAGCTAAGTAATTATACCGTTGGTATGAATTTTCATGAGGAGGAAGGTTATTTAAATGTAGTTTATGTTGATGTACAGCTTTATTTGAAGTATTATTCCACGTTAGGATCTTTTCTTTGTTGATGCATTATCACATTGCTACTCTTTGCTACTGTAGTACAGTATTACTCCCCAGAGTTTTGTTATCGTATCTTACAAGGTATACTTCCTTTTCAAAGCTTTACATCGGTGGTTATCCAATTAGGTACATGTACCTGTAATGAAGTACCCCTATATGAGCCTACTTTGCCTCACTTGTTTGAATATGACATAGACAGAGGATTGGAAAGGATGATGGAACGTTTTCTATTTCACTTGATATCTTACAAGTGAAATGTCAAAAAAAACAAAACATGTCTGCCTTTAAAATGTGATTTGTTTGGCCAAACACCACATGTTGCAATATGTAAACTCATTTTGTGTAGAGTTTAAGAAATGTTCTCCTATATATATATATCGAATATGTATATTCTACCAGGTTATGGTCGTAATTTTAAACCTATGGTCAACGATGTAAATTAAAACGCAAGAAAAACGCAAGAACAACGCAACAAAAAGATGTTTAGGCAACAAAACAATGTTTAGGCAACAAAAGTACTTTGGTTAAGTTTAGTAAAAAAAATAAATAAATAAATAAAAGATCATAGTTTGGCCTAAAATAAGTATGTTGGTTGCGTTATATCAACTTTTACGTCCGTGCATCAAGCATGATCAACGCAAACACAAAATAAAATAACCCGGCTGGCATTTTGCATCAAATATTACAAAAGAGATTGTTCTTGTTTTTTACATTTCACATATTTCTCATATCATATCATTTATATTTTACCACAATTAGTTTCACATGTCATATCACAAGTCAAATCTTATATTAACCCCAATCAAATGTCCAAAAACATGTCCATGTATGTTTTATACATAATATATTAATTATACCATTTTAAATGTGATGAACACCAGCCTGTTAATGAAAAAAATGCATGTCTCATAGTGTATCTAACATCTGACATGTATCATCAACATGTTAAATAGCCAATAATAATATGTGTCATATATGTGAAGAATTGTAACATCAGTAATATAATAGTATATGTACATTCAATTTTAAATTAAAATCACTTCTGCCTGAATGAACTGTAGCATATTACAAATAAGATTGTTGATTTAAATGTCTTACATTTCACTTCTTTCTCACATCATATCATGATTATTTACCAAATGTGCTGTGTTTCACAAGTGATTTAAAATTTGACAATACAACCCCAATTCAATGTTCAAAATGCCCCTATATGATTATAGTATGTAAGGTACTAATGTACATGCAATAAATGTGTATAAAAGCATTTGATGTAAAATGCCTGTCAGTAAAATGATCACATGTGAATTATGCTTCACGTTTCAATTGTAATGTTTCACATTTTTAAATGTCCCATACTGTGTCCTGTATATTTGACACACTGTATATCATCACATCTCAAATATCCAAAAGACAAACATTCACATGTGTAATACATGCAGATATTTGGTCCGGCTGTAACATCATGACCCTGTGTACATCAGCTCTATTACATGTGTAATGTAAACTGTGACGCATTTGTTGAATTGAAAGCCGACAGAAAAATGCAGGTTTTGATTGCGTTAAGATCTCTTTTCATTTTTCTTTTATTTTTTCTATATAAACTCCCACTGAAGTACAGTATGTGCGCAGACAAATGAAAGTGTTTTTTTTTCCTCTTTTAGAGAATATTCTGCTTGCAGCCCTCCAACCTTCAGCTTGACAGTGAAACTAACCACGCACATTATACCCTTTATGTTCACATGAAGCACTCCAATACATATTAAACACATTACACCACTGACACCAAGAGGGTGCCGTGTTTTTTTTTGTACATTAATGGGGGGAATGACAGAGCTGTCTTGTTTTATATAGAATTGAGCTTTTACCCCCCGTTGAGGAGCCCTATCCTCTCTGTGTTCTATCTATTATCTGTTTATTTTTTATTTTTCTCTCTCTCTCTCTCTCTCTCTCTCTCTCTCTCTCTCTCTCTCTCT